>CM075810.1:62016675-62365826 GCA_037975025.1 Excoecaria agallocha | reverse complement strand
TTAATTTTTGATTCCAGTTAACAGAATTAGGATAGTGAAACTTAGTTTGATTACTGCATTTTCATTTAAGCTTAATGAGAATACAGAATATCCTAACAACGAGGTTGTTAATGAGCAGAATCCGTATTTAGGTCAAATTCTTGTTGATCTGTGTCATCTAAGGAATGTTAAGCGTGAGTGATGTGAATGCTTAGCTGGAGAGAGCTTCATTTTGGGAAGGGTGATTTCCTTAAATGGCAAATCTGAAGTTTCTTTAGAGTGGTAGAAGGGGTATTTATGAATAATGGCAATCGGCTTTTATTGATGTGATCTCACTTGAGATAATCTCAGAAGAATGAATTTTTCGTCCATGAGTCCTTGATAAGATTTGGGTTTCCTTCAGTACTTCACTTGAAAATAAGGTAGCTGAAGTCCACTTGGTGAACTCTGAATTTAGCCCACCAAGCTTATATGTTCCCAACTTATCCCAAAAATGCTAGGACTGACCCACATGTCCTGACATAATCCCATAAGGAATGCTGTTTCCAGTAAATTACCAATGATCAATGACATGATGGTTTAATGCCCTGGTTCCATGTGATGTGGAGCTCTATTTAATCATTGGATTTCTTGGTTTTTGATACGTGTGACAGCAGAAACCAAATAATATAACATATATTTTCTTTTGGTTGTTTTCTCTATTGTTTCATCAGGAGCATGAGTGCTTGGTTGAAGGACCTCTAAATAACTTGAAGCAGAGTATGGTCCAGTTTCAAAAGCCAAAGAAGGTATGCCATCCAAGGAGACTCCAGTGGTGGCTAATGCTGATAATCCTTCCCCTTGCTTCCATATTAATATTGTTTTTCTTGTTATGATTAACAATTATAACATTAAGAGTGTAAAATGTGGACTAATTTGGCTGGTAATATCTTGTTGCAGATCTATAATGATAGGAGAATTTTCTTTGGTGGTGCACCTGGAATTGTATCTAATGACAGTTTTGGTTCTGTTGCCTCATCTAGCCCAAGTGTTGATAGAAGAAGTTCCCGTTCCCGAGGTAGGTCTAGCTAGTCTAATTAGAAATTCCTGAAGTTTATACCCTAGTAATGTTTGCTTTATCTACTAGAGAAGATTCGGGTTAGGGAAAGTGACCAGTTTAATGTTGATTTTTCCATTTCGACAGTTTCAAATGTTGACTTGCATTAGCATTTTAAAATAATTTCACTCCAAATGTATAGGATCATATGCCCCTCCTGGGCCGTCTAATGGTGCCCTTAAGCCTGGTTTGCATCCTACTGGATTCCCGATGCCTAGGGTTCCAATTCCTCAATTTCATGGTGGTCCACCATCTCAACCATATGCTATTCCAACCCGTGGAGCTGTGCATGGGCCTGTTGGAGCTGTTCCTCATGTCCCTCCTCAAGGAAGTCGTGGTTTTGGGGCTGGGCGTGGGAGTGCTGCTGCCCCTATTGGCAGTCATCTGCCGCACCAGCAAAGCTCACAGCAAACCATTGGAAATATGGGGTCTACATTCAACTTCCCTTCCCTGGACAATGCAAATAGTCAGCCATCTGTGGGTGGTCCACTGTCTCAGCCTGGATATGTTAATAATGTGAGTGATTTACTATACGAATTCATAAGCGTGTAATTTATGCCAAAAAGAATACTCAATTGGGAGATGAGGAAACATTGGCATTATAATTATTCCTAGGAGTGTCTCCTCTTTTGTTTTCTTTGGATGCTTCTTAATAGCATAGATATTGCTTCCTGATAGTCTTCTGGCTGTACTTGTAGATGGCAGTCCAAGGGCCAAGCCAAACCTTTCGTGATGGATTTTCTATGGGAAGCATGTCTCAAGTATGCCCTTTATCTGCATGTTGGAGGTGATTTTCTGCTTTGCTTTGTTGGTATTTGTTTCTGAACTTTGTCTTTCTTCAACTGTCAATCAGGACTTTCTCGGTGACGACTTTAAAAGCCAGGGGTCACATGTTCCTTATAATGTTACTGACTTCTCCACTCAGGTAAAAGCCATCGGACTTGTATTGTCACATCATTTTTGCCGTAAATTGAATAGATTAACGTAGAACTCTGGTTTCATGTTTTGGGTTTACTTACATCAAATAGAGGCATCCTATGGTTTTATTGAATTAATATCTTACAGACTGATTTGCAGGCATCCCAAAGCAGATACACCGTTGATTATGTTACACAGGGAGCACAGGGTGGTTTCCCAGGCAACTTTGTGAATCAGAATTCTCAAGCTGGATTTTCTCGTTTTGGTTCTGGAAATGATTTCATGTCTCAGGTCTGCTCACTGGAGTCACATGTTGTTTCACATCTGAGCTTTTTAACTGTATCTCTCCTGACTAGCTACTTTCTTGAAGGACTACATGACCCATGGATCACAGGGACTATTCACTCAGATAGGCTTCAATGGCCCCTCACAAGATGATGCTTCACAGAGCCACTTCGGCATAGCCAATCCAAACCAACTGCAGTCCCAGGTTTTTGTTGCCACGAGTGCTGATTAAAATTAATAACACCTGGAAAAATAATTGAAATAGCAAAATTTATTAACATTTGGCCTTGCCTTCACATGCCATTCTTCAGATGTTTGGCATCTTAGTTTTTCCCAGCCCAATGCTAAATCTGGTATTTTATGTGCAGGGATTGATGAACTCTCTCCACTCTCAGCCCTTTGCCCACTACAACACAGAGCCACTAAGCTTGCAGTCTCCACACCAGCCAGCTAAGCAGGGTCAAGGCTCCCAAAACCAGAAAATCCAATACAATGGTTGAGGGTCCATGAAAGTTTTGTGGCTGTGATGGGTTATATGATCTTTTGCATTCAGCATCTTGGTTTGTGCTGTCATGTGTGCCCACATTTAGCCCAGAAGTACAGAAAAACATTGTGGCATTTTGAGGTCAGTTTGACTCTTCATAATCCAATGAAGGCCTTGGATGGTAAGAATAAAGGACAAGCTGGCAGTGGCTATGCTGCTGCGGGAATGAGAAGGCACAAACTGCACATCCGAGGTTGAGAGAGAAAAGGATAACCTCGCCTGCATAAATTTGTATTTTGAGAAGGTAAAAATTGTTCCAGAAGAGAATTACATGGCATGGTTCTGTTGGAAGGGTTCCGACTCGACTGCAGTATGGGGTGGTTGCATAATCCTTTTAATTTGATTTGCCCGGGAACCCCATTCTTTATACAGAAGCGGTAACCACAGTAAAATTGTGTACAGCATGACGGGAAAAAGTCACCAAACCCTTTCAGCTTCTCCTGGCATGTAATTATACTCTATAATGACGATTTCTGAAGTGTTCCCAAATGGATGGAATTGATGCATGTAACTGTTAATTGGTTTTGACGTCTAATTGGTTTTTGTTGTTGATTTTTACTGGCCTTCATTGCCTTGTATTGGGAATGTGAAGGGCGAGGATTGTACCACAAAAAGCTGACTATATATACAATCGATGTTTGTGATGGCTCCAGCTGCGAACAATTCTTATTGTTCCCATGGGTATTCTATGTGTTTGTTAAAGGGATGTTCAATATAAATGGAATTTAGTTCTCGAGCTCGTAAAAACATGATAAGTTGTGCTTGTCTTCCATCTGAAATAAATAGCTAAAATTTAATTGGTGATATAATTCAAAAGCAGCTTGTGTACATGCTAGATTATCTTGCTTTGAATTTGTTTATGGTTCCATCCACCTTCATTTTCTTTTTAAAAGTCCATTTGCATCTAAGTATCTTGGAACTGGGTGGAAGATCAACCAATTTCCAAGTTTTGTTTTCCATAATGGAATCCATCTCATCATTAATTGCTTCCAAAATGTTGCATCATGGGACTTCATTGCTTCTTCAAAGATTTTCAAGTCTAATTCTGTATTAAAGCATTAAGGAATTTCCTTACTGACCAATTCTCTAGTTCCTTCCACTAGAAACATGGATAATTTTTTTTTCTTTCTAGAGTTCATATGGGGTAATATTTTTCCTTTTATTAGGAACTTTGATTCAAGATATCACAAGTTGTTAATGAAGCTTCACCCCAATAACCTTTATTCAAACCCAAATAAGACAGCATAGCATTGATCATTTTGATTAAAACCTGATTTTTATGTTCAACACCACCATTTGGTTGGGGTGTATAAAGTGCAATTATTTCATGCACTATTCTGGTGGACTCAAAAGACTTTGGATCATAGTATTCTCCTCCATAATCCGACCTTATACACTTAATAAAGGTTTCACAATGAAACTCAACTTCAGATTTAAAAATTTTGAACTTTTCCATTGCTTCATCTTTAGATTTTATCAGAAAAACATAACAAAATCTAGAGAAGTCTTTAATGAAAGTAACATAGTAATTCTAGCTACCAATGCTAGGAAACATATGCACATCACCCACATCACTATGAATTAAATCTAGAATCTTTGATGTCCTTTTGCTTTTAGGAAAAGATTTCTTAGTAATTTTAGTTGACATACATGTATTGCACTTTTCATTATTTTTGTTAAAATATGGTATAAAGTCTAGCTTAACCCCATATCATACACTCTTCTGAAGTTGAGATGTCCAAGCCTATAATGCCATAAGAAATTTGATTCAATAATATAAGTAGAACACAAGCTTCTTATCAATGAAATCAAACATAGCTATGTTAAGCTTAAACATACGATTACTAAGATAACCCTTCCAAAAAAACATATTCCCTTTAGACGATACAAAGTTATTTGCCTTAAAGACAAATTTGAACCCAAATTTGTTCAACCACCAAATACAAGATTTTCCCCAACTTCTAGTGCATAATAGACAACCATTTGCGACCTATGAATATTAAATCACAAGCACGTTCCTAAAGGAATAATTACCCTCTTGTTTAGGGATTTACATGCACGTGACCTTTATGATATAATGAAATCTTATGGTTTTTGTCTACACACAAAAAATCACCCTTGGAGCCTTTTATAGATTTCCAGGAATCTTTGGTAGTTAAAGTTAGTTTTCTGCAGTAAGCTAACTCTAGCTATAAATTAGAAGCATTTGGAAGTTCAAATTAATTTAATTACGAATTTTATCTGGTAATAACTGTCAACAACTGCAAACTGAACTAGTGTTCAGAATTGTGAATGCTTATTTAATGCATTTACAAGTTAAATGTTAACAATTTTATTCCATACATCCAAATTTAATCGTTAACCATTTTATTCTCAGGCATGGAAGACATTGATACTAAATATTACACCTCCAAATTTCCATGGCTGACTCACCTACATCATTTGATGAAAACCGTACGTAATTTAATTTGGCATGGATGAAGGAGATAGTTTGTCAAATGGGGACATTGATTTTGAAAGGGAAGATTGCTCATAAGGCAATGAAAATGAAATTCAATAAAAATCTAAAATTGTGTTAATTGATTCAATTTTAATTTCAACCGAATTCAATTTAAAATAAAAATTAAATATAAAATTCAAAATTCCTTAAATTGATTCAAATTTAATTTGAATTGAATATTATTCAAATCAATTGAATCAGTTAAGACTCATTTGTTCAATTTCAATTTTAAATGAATTATTTTATTTGAACATATTTTCAATTAAAAATTATACAATAAAATCGTGGCTAACTCAATTTCTATTAGATTGAATTGAACTTTTAAATCAATATAATAAATTCATTCTGAATTGTTTTAGTCAATTTTTTTTAGTAATGATTTAATTAATTGAAAATTAATCATCCACATTCAATTAAGATTTAAATGCAAACTCAAAATTCACTAGATGGATTCAAATCTAGTTTTAGTTGGATATTTCAAAACCATGCAAACTCAAAATTCACTAAATGCAAACTCAAAATCTAGCAATTTTGATGATCATTATTGAGGTATGGGAATTTCCAGCTTTTATACTTGTGTATAAGGAATTGAAATTGAAAAGAATTGATATATGAGTTCAATGACATGTGAATTTGATGGGGTGAGAGTAATTGAGCATAAAAATGCCCTGGTCTTTCATGAAAATGCCATAAGTTCATTGTGGAGGAATGCTGCTTAATTATAATGATAGGAATGTCTAGACCATTTTTTTTTGGTAATTTGGCCATATCTCAACCTACATATCTTCAAATTGGGTGATTCTAATTGGATATTAAACTTAAGATTCATACCGAAAATTTTTGTAGTAGAAACCAAAGTTAATTCTATCTTTAAGTATCAAAATTTATCTTGAACTTAATAACCTGATGCTGCCCTTGTTTTGGAGCAACCTACATTGTTATGTGTATATATCCTAGAATACTTGTCAATTGCTTGATTTTTTTATTATATGAAAATTAGAGACATAGGGAAACTTTTGTTTAGAAGATTATTTTTCTTAAAAACTATGTTTTCTATGTCTTGATGGATGTACAAAGTGAACCCAGGAATTTGTCCTCAGGAAATATGGGAATAGTGACCTACATGGTTGTATCAAAATCAATGGACTTTCTTAGAAATAGGGTGTTTCAAAATTTTATTTTGACACGTGTTTGTGAAACAAATTGAAAAAATGGGGTGCAGGATTTATCCCTACAACGCAGGACTGCGGGAATGGGATGACGAAAATTATGGTGAACGAGATAGCATGAAATTTCGTTCGTTGTGGGCTTCACTAGCCTAATCCCACAACAAGTACTTGCTGGAATAGGAGAATATCTGACATCCTATTCCCACAATAACAGGCTGCGGGAATAGGAGAATATACAACTTTTCCACCGAGCATGATAAATCGCATTGAATATAACATTTACACCAACTATATAAACCTGATGGACGAAGAATGATGCATGGCAATTATGTTTTAAGAGAGAGGGTGTCGAAAAAAAATTGTAAGAGGAGAGTTACGAGCACAAGTGAATGAAGCTTGCTAAAAAATATCATACAAATACTGACATATTATTTTATAAAATGCAGTAATTTATAATTATTACTATCTTTTTACGAGCATTTCATAAGAATTTATTTTTAATATTTATAATATTTTTGAATTAAATATATATTTTTTGTTATTATTAATTATATTTATTTTATTTTTGCAAATATTAATTCAAATATCAAACTATAGAAGGAATATAATGCATATAAATAGAAGATTTTTAGAAATGTATTATTTCAATTTTAATGTATTTATGTATTTGTTATTTCTTATTAGACACTTATTATAATTTTAAAAAAATAAATTAATTTATCATAATATAATTAAAAATAATTAAGAATAATAAATAAGATGATGACCCATTAAGCTCTAACTTTTGTTGAACAAATTCTATCAGCTTCTCATTATTATATATAATTGGCAAATAATAAAAAAAGTAGCAGTTGAATATTTTAAAATTAATAATATTGTAATTTTCAATAAATATGTTATTTTTAAAACGGTATTATTTCAATTTTGATGTATTTATGTACTTGTTATTTCTTATTAGATATTTATTATAATTTTTTAAAAAATAAATTAATTTGTCACAATATAATTAAAAAATAATAAAATATAATATAATAAAGTGTAATTTAAGAAAAGAGAAATGTTATAAAATTTTGAATTTGTGAAGAAAATTTTTAAAAATAAAGCGTGTTATAATTATAATACCATAAATTGTTATATAAATTTTTTAATTGTGGCTTGATGATCAAGAAAGGACTTTATTGTAGACATTATGTTTGAATAGTAATGCAACTAATTAATTTTAAATTTAAATCTTAACTTTTTGATAAAATGCTTGTATTTATTTCAATTACAGATAATTTGAAAATATTAGTATATACCGATTTTTATTTGCACACGGATGGACAAATAAGTTATGGAGTTGCAGGCTTTCAATATGACATCTCGGACCCGAATGCAGTTACGAAGAGATTGAGGCTTAGAAATAAGCTAACTATTCCTGAATTGAAACATAAAATTCATGTTAAGTTGGGTTTAGGTACAAATCACGTCATTTCAAGAATTATATATAAGTGTTCGCTGTACAATCGAGGATCTTTATATTGGAAGTCAGTGGATATGTTTGATGACGATGACATAGACATGATTTATGAAAAATTAAGGGAATAGGATGATTATAAGGTAGTGAAATTATGTATTGAAGTGACCGAGATTGATATAGGAGGTTATATATCAATGTATGGAATGGTTGATGCGGTTAGAAAGGAGGACTTATACAATGCAACTGTCGATGCTACGCAATAATGATTTGAAAATGATGTTGGCCCCAGTCGACCAACACAATCGGTTAATGCCCATGATCTTGAAATTTTCTCTCAATCCAATTATTGTGAGTTTATTGGAGATGAAGTATGAAATATGGATCAAAATGAACAACGACGATTGGTTAGCTACCAAGGAGTAGTTGGTCCTAGTCGGTTTAGGCAATTAGTAAGTTGTCGCGATGGTGACTTGCTTGTAAGAGATGCAGATGACAACTCAGGTCAAGGTCATTTACGCCGGTCATATAGCCATGTTCTTGATGTTAGGATGAGTCAACCAAGGAGGTTAGTTACACAACAGCTTGATGTTTGTATGAATCAGCTAAAGAGATCAATGAGCGAGTTCCCTGATGTAGTGATTAGTCAACCTAGACGGTCATTGAGTCTGAGGGTTGGTGATTGTTTTAGCAAATCCATATTTGGTAGTAGTTCACGAGGTCGACCAAAAGAAATAAGTTTGTTCAACCATCGAGTCAAAATGCAGAACAAAACTATCAGCGACAATCAGTTGAACACCGTGCAGAATTTGGTCTTAGTAAGAGTAGACAATCAGTAAGATGACAAGATGATCCAAATATCAGAAATGAAACATCAATTAATTTGGCAGGCGAGGATTATTTTCACGACATTCCAGTAGTGATGACTCTGATTTTGGTGCTGGCAATGAATCTTCGGGTACGTATTATGTCAGTCCAATAGCATTAGTTCAATTCAACGGAGAGGCAAACAATGCTAGCTTTACCTTTCCATCGGAACACTATATAGCCATTAACTTTGATGCAACATAAGTTGATTTGGATCATGGCATCCAATTTGGTACGTGGGATGGTACATCAGAGTTTTCAAAAGGTTTGATACTCAACAGTAAAGATGAGGTGAAGTCTTGTGTTAAAAGATACTCAATCTCACGAAATGTTGATTTTAGAGTCATTGAAGCTAAAACAAAATTCTAGGTTGTTAAATGTGCGAATGTTGATATTGGATGCAAATGGAAGTTACGAGCAACGACAAAAGATAGATTTCCATTTTGGATAATAATAAAATATGAGGGACCATATTCTTGCCTTTCGGTCGGTAACCTATCAAAAGATCACATGCAATTGAGGCCACAAGTTATTTGCAATAGCATTATGGGGATGGTGAGCAAAAATCCAAGCCTTTCTATTGATGTGGTTATTGCTACTATTAAGGAAAAATTTTACTATGAGGTTTCATACTACAAGGCTTGGTATGCGAAGATGTGTGCACTTGAGGCTATCTTTGAAAATTATGTTGATTAGGAGATGTTACCAGGTTTTTTATATGCCTTACAATTTTACAATCCCGAATCAGTTTATGAGTTTGTGCTTGAAGACACCTATATTCCTCATGTGAAGCAATTTAAAAGGGTTTTCTGGAGCTTTAGGCCTGCAATTGATGTTTTAAACCACTGCAAGCCTATTCTGTTGATAGATGGAACATTCTTGACTGGAAAATTTCAGTAGACACTGCTAGTAGCAAACTCCATTGTCAGGTAATAACTATGAGAAGCATAAATTCGAAAAGCAAATGAATGAGATAAAGCAGCTAGACGAGGACTTATACAACTGGGCAATGAGGGTACCTTTGAAATGATGGGCTTTATCAAAAGATGGGGATTATCAATATTGACATACCATAACAAATATAGTTGAAAGTGTCAATAGTGCCTTGAAAGGTGTTCACATGATGCCCATTACTACTATAGTCGAACACATTTTCGATCGACTTGTAAAATTCCATGACCAAAGAAGGGGTTTGTACATGACCAAAATGGGTCAAGAAATGCGGTTCACCCTGAAATATGTTGAAGTTATGAACAAGCACGCTATTAAGGCATGAGAACATACGGTGGTTGATTATGATAGTCGGCACAAATTATTTTGAGTTATAGCTGGTCGAACACATGTGGATAATACAAAGATTGACACTTACATATTGAGCCTTTACAAGTATGAATGTGAGTGTGGTAAGTTTCAAGGTACAAAAATGTCATATTCTCATGCAATTACAACATGTATGCACAAACATATCGATATGTACACATTTGTTGATTCATGTTATAGCATTATTGAGGCCTTAAAATGCTATGAAGGAAGATTCCATCCTATGGGTCACAAGGTAACTTGGCCTGAATATTATGGTCCAAAATTTATACCTGATATGGCTTTATAGAGAAAGAAGGGTCGGCCTAAAACAACAAGAATTAGGAATGAGATGGATCGAAGAGAATGTGGACACATTGCAGCATTGGCGGTAATGCAGGCTATAATAAAAAGACATGTCCTAGTCGAGCTGGATCATCAAATGAAGACTCTAGAAGTTATAATTATTAAATGACTACTTTCATTTTTATATGTATCTCGCGTTGAGTGAAAGTAATGTAACTAATATAAATATCAAATTAATACTTATGAAATGTAATGGTTTATTTATTTGTAATAAAAGTTCATAATTCATCCAATAGCATATTATAAAACTATCAAAGGTGGCTAAAATCCCTATATGAGCTGCGATTATAAGGGTTTTTTTGCAGTAGGATCGGCTGTGAATTATCGAAATCGCTGCCAAATATCAGTTGATCAGAAAAAACTTGACTTTGCATGGCATTAGGATCGGCCAAGAGTTCCAAAAATTCATGCTACCTAACATTAGTTTCCATTCCTCCCTGCATATTGTACGGTTGAAGTATACTCGTATATCCTGTAAGATCTTGTTCGGATAAACTAACATTTAAATCAACATTCAATCTTGAAGGTCTTACTTTTGTATCATAAAATGAATGTTGATTAAATTCAGACATACCAAA
This sequence comes from Excoecaria agallocha, assembly GCA_037975025.1. Classification (NCBI taxonomy): domain Eukaryota; kingdom Viridiplantae; phylum Streptophyta; class Magnoliopsida; order Malpighiales; family Euphorbiaceae; genus Excoecaria; species Excoecaria agallocha. The sequence goes on along the minus strand of CM075810.1, from coordinate 62,354,769 downwards.
TGAAGTGGAATTCCCCTGATAATCATATGGCCATGACATGGGCTGAGTGACCTGGCTAACCACTGATGGAGGCAAAATTGGGCACTGGCCTCCATCTTTCTGCCATGCCTCTTCTGCTCCTTCTTGATTGTCAAAAATCTACATATGGTACAGACATAGGAGGAATCTATACTGGACCTGGTACAAGCTGATGTGGATAATCATGAGCTGTTCTATGAAAAGCTCATACTGCTACCAAAATCGCTCCGGATGTCAATCGAAAATCACTGTCCTAAATTAACAATGACGTCATGTCACTATGATAAAGACATTTAGTACCATCAGCCTACATACAATAAAAAAATTATTATCAATATATGATCAATTAGTCTAAATATTCAAACAATTAGTTAAAAAATCAATTGGGTTAACATACTGTTGCTGCATAAGATGCTTTTTTAGGGGTTATCCACCGTCTTGTTCTTAGTATGTACCGCTGCATGTATTGTGATCTTATATGAAATTGAGCCTTGAGGATAGGACCACTAATAATCCTTTCCAGTCAATTATTCCATTGGAAGATGAAATTAGAAAATTTAATATCCCAATTATGCTCCCAATTCCCTCCCAAATAAATTGAATGCAGGCTATCATCAATTAATGGTGGACTGGGTATGTGTCGATCCATGCCAAATTGACGAAGACAGCTATGTGGATGGTACCACTCAATGATATTAAAACATATCAAAGGCACAATTGATCTCCAAATTTGTTGTCCATTTGTACAATAGGATGGTAAAAGATGTATAACACGCTCATATGGTTCCCAATCAAACTAAACAAATATAAATAATAAGTAAAAATGGTTTAATTAATTTAAATACACATTAATTATTACAATTAAATTTTGAAAACCTCAGATTATTACCTGATCTGCAAGCTGAGTTTCTAACTCAACTCGGAATCTATGCACATCTTTTCTATTATTATTGGTCAGATCAATAGTATATTGCCACCTAAAATGAAATAATTCATTGTGTCAACATAATATTAAATGGAATTTTTAAAAAAATATATATTCATTTGATAATTAATTAATTAATTTAAATTATACAAGAAATTAAAATTACCTATAACCATATGGCATCCTCTGATCCAGCATAACTTTATGTCTAAATGGGGGACGAAACCGGGGCAATCTTTCCCATGCCCATATCTACAACAATTGTTGATATCCACTAATCCCATGAACATCTAGCCGTGTAGCAAGACAAAACTCCCTATACAGCCATGCTAAATAAGCTACACCCTAACTAAAATTGCCAACCTCATCTAAATTCTCTAACAGGGGAAGCCACATCAAATGTATAAAATTGTTAGATTAACATGGAAACAATAACCCACCAATGCAACTTAATAGCCATTCATGTACATAGCATTGAATTTGATAATTAGTAGTATCGGGTGGAAGAAAATCAAAAGTTATCGACAACCAAGTCATTTTAATTGATCTTCCTTTGATAACATCATCGGGTGGGATTTGTCCGAGGAGCTGGCTGTAGAGAGCTCACCAATCATATACTAGACTGCCCATCACTGGACGACCTTCAATTAGTAAACCAGTTAATATTTCAATATCTTATAAAGTTATGGTGGTTTCACCAACTGGGAGGTAAAAAGTGTGAGTCTCTGGTGTCCATCTCTCCATAAGGGTAGTCATTAAATTCACATCTATCTGCATTATCCCAATCTGAGACACTCCATAGAGCCCAACCATTCTCAAATACGGTATAATTCTTGGGTCAATATTCACATAATGGGACTTTGTACTAGCTCCCCAAGCAAATAATACATTACGTGCTACCTGATGCATATAAATTAAATGTCACAAACATATGTAAACTAATATGTAGTTAAATAATAAGTAGAACAAGAATATTACATCGTTATTCCAAACTATATTACTGCGATATTTTTTTTAACTTTAATAGATCATCTATTCGGGGTCCTGGATTTATAAAATGTTGATTTTGCAACTGCTCCATATTTGTATTTATCCTGCATTTAAATATAACAACAAAAATCAAAATTAATAAATATGTAACTAAATAAATATCATATAAAATAAAAATTTATTTCTAAAATGTCAACAAACTGACATTCAATATAACTGCATTAAATATTAAAATAATTATATTACATTAACAAATTTTTTTACTGCATAATTTATCAAAGTAAAATATAACTAACATAAAATTAAAAATTAAAAATACATTAACATAATTTTAACTATATAAAATTACTACTAAATTCCATTGTACATTAAAAATGCTAATATATTATTAAAACATTCACTACATATATTATTAAAATATTTAAATAACTTAAATTTTATAATAACAATTAACTATATAGAACTACTTTATATAAAATTCTTACTATATGTTATTCTTATTTTTTATTCCTAACAAATAAAATATAAATCTAAGTACATAAACTTTTAGAATTAACAACTCTGACTTTATGATTATTTTAAATGTTACTAATTTTAGTTATGAATATTAATATTTTCTATTATTTTCCATTATCATTATTTTATATCTATAATAAATATTCAATATACATTAAATTATTTTAAATATTCCTATGATCAGTAGCAAAAATTTCAAAAATAAAAATTAATAACTTACCTTAATACTTTGCAATTCAATGAAACTTATAACAAATTAAATCTACATTTCAAAATCAACATAATAAATCAATATATCAACATACTATTTTTGATAAATTTGTAATAAATTTCTCATTAACACTCCCTCTCTCTCTCTCTCTCTATATATATATATATATATATATATATATATATAATTTCTACTTACATATAAATAATTACAACTAATTTTTACTTACTAAATATACAATAACACCTTAAAAATTCTTCTTAAGTTCGTATATCAGCCTGCTAATAGTGAAGCATCATGCAAACGAGAAGAAGCAAAAGAAGAAGAAGAAGAAGAAGAAGAAGAAGAAGAAGACTTGATCTCTTAAGAGTGGTGCACGAAATTTTCAAAATAAATGAGAAGAAGAAGAAGGCAACAAAGGGAGCAAATAAATGTCCGGTATTCATGCATTTATGCACTGTTCAGCATGCATGTCTCATGGCAGGAGACTGCCTATTCCCATAGTGGACCATTACGGGAATAGGTGGTCTTCTGACCATCTCGATCCACATGCCATCACCACCTTAATCAATCCTTGCCATGTGCCTCGTCCACCGTGCCAATCCTATTCTTACAATCTTGCGTTGTGGGATTAAGCCGCTCCACCCTATTTTTCCAATTTGTTTCACAAACACACCATTTGTTCAAATAAAATTTTCAAACATGCCATTTCTAAAAAGTCCCTTTCAATACAACCATATACGATGCATTTTGTATATTAAATTTCATCCAAAATGACCTACATGGTTGTATCAAAATTAATACAACCATGTATGATATATTCTATACCTTAAATTTCATTCGATATTGACCTATATGGATGTCTTACAATCGATTTATCCATGTAGTACCCTGTTTGAGCCAAATGGTGAGTTTTACTCCCCCAAAAGTCACCAAACCTCACCCAAACATTTTTGGATGTATATAAAACATTACAAACTCAATTATATCATGTGTTTAATAGGTATATTTATTCATGAATCTTATTCATGTAATATTGTAAATGTTATTATGGAGCATATAAAGATACACTTATGCATGATAAATACTTGTAATAATGCAAGCATATTTGAATAAGTTTATGAATTGTGAATCTTTTCTCTCGCAATGTGACTCCATAATGCTATTATATTGCTCAAACATATTTGGTGTTTAGCCTGCTAAATCTTAATTACGGGTATATAGGTATGCCTAAAAGGGTTCTATAGCTATTTCTGTGATATTGCGGTATCTTCTGATAATGGGATCGATTTTGTTTTCTAACTCATGCCCTGGCACATTTTGTACATGATAATTAAGGCTTATGCCTCTTTTATTGATACTCACAATGAGTAAAATTTGTACTCGTTACCCACATCTATTTGTATTAGTAGGCAAACTAGTATATGATTAAATTTTTTTCATGTTGTGTTTAGAATGATCTTGTGATCTTGTCAAGTTCTATAAATGTTTTGTTTCCCGACTTGCTTTATTCTAAACTATTCTATTTAATTCTACTAGATATATATATTTTTTTGAAATGATAAACAATTATTACAAGCTCTGACTTCATTATTATGTTTGTTCATGATATTTGTGTTCTAGATTGATAAGTTATTATAGTATTTGAGTGAGATAATAAACCGAGTAAATGACTAATATCAAGTTTTATTCTATCTGAATTATTTGTTCGACCTTGATAAGTATATGTCCTAGTTGATGAATAATTTTAACCTTTGAATGAAATTTTAAATGCAATAATGAATTGTATTTATTATATTACCTTTATGTTATTTTCATATATTAGCTTTGCATCATATGTGTGTGATGTGGGACGACTACTATGAGGAGTCGTCATCATGCATATTTTCTTTCTACTAAGCAATTCTGCTTAGCATGATGATTTTCCTTTATGTAGGTTTTGGTGATAATGTTTAGGTTTGGGACAATTGCAACCCCAAGGCCAATCGGGGACATTTTTAAAGATTTTTTTATTGTGAAGAACCTTACTATATTTAGCTGAACAAGTTGGATAAATTACATGTACAATTTATGTAATATTTGTAACTTGGATTGTAGTTTTATATAAAGCTATGTAATTTTGGCAAATAGGTATCTTGCAAAAGTACAAGACATTAGAATATGTAATATGTGTACATGCATATGATGTTCATCACATGTATGAACCTTATATGTCTTGTGTGTATGCCAGATATTTGATTTTAGTCTTACTTGTTACAAGTAGCATGTCTTGTTTAATTTCAATTCAAACCCATTGAAATTTAAAATCAATTAAATGTCAATTGATTCAATTCAATTGAACATCATAATTCAAACTAAAATTGACTTTCTATTTTAAAAAATCAATTATCCAAATCAAAATTGAATTTCAATTAAAAATAATAAATGAAAAGCATGGATAATTCGATTTCTTCAATTGAATTTAATTGAACCACTCGATCAATTACATCAATTTAATTTTAGTTGAACACCAATTATTCAATTTAAATTGAATTTCAGTTAAATAATTTGAATTAGTCTTTTTAAGAATTTTATTATCCTTTTGAAATATTAATTTTCTTACCCTATGGTACTTTTTTTCCAAAAGAGGTATATTATAATTTATATAACTTTTTATAATTATTAAAAAAAATTAATATAACTCTTACATTATGCTCTTCTAATTATAAGAAATTGTAAACTTAAGGTATATATATTACATTACTTTTATAATTATTACTTAAAAAATGACAATGCTATATATATATATATATATATATATATATATATATATATATATATATATATATAAGCATTATCATGTATATATATAGTATTACTTTATATAATTAAGAAGAATGACATAAGTTAAATATAACTTAGAGTCTAATGCTCCAAAATACACTCTAGTAGTATTATAACATGTCAGAGGTGAATAATAAAGGATTTGTAAGCTAGTGACTAGCTCGGGGACATACTAAGAAATAGTTTAAAAGTTGAGGGGCAATTCATTCATTATTTTTAATTGAGATGTGAACGAATAAATGAATATAAAACATAGGAAAATATGTAAAGGAAGTTAAATTATGTGAAAAAAAGTGATTAAAGGGAATTGAGTGATTAAATTGCAATTACATAAAAATAAAAAGTGTTGGCAAAATAGGATTTTACTGTGTGCACTTTTAGAATGAGAAAGAAAGTGCATATAAATGGAGAGAAAGGAGTGTCCAAGAAAAAGGGCTGAAAATACAAATTTTCTCTTATTCTTCTCCCAAAAATTTTGCTCTTAAGTTCCCAAGAGAGGCCAAAGTGTAGAATAGGTAAAGAAGAGCAAAGGAGATGAAGACTAATGGCAAGCTAGGCAAGTTTTCAAGGTAAGGTTTGAAGAACCCTATTTATTTTCTTATGTGATGTTCAATGATTTTTAAACATGATGATCATTGGTGTTTGGTGTGACGAATTTAGTATGTGAAATGATTTTCTTTATTGTGTATGAAAATAAAGAGTGAAGAAGAAGATGTAGATAAGAATGATATAGGAGCAACCCTGATTTTTTGGACCATATTTTGGCCTATAAACCTTAAAATTGAGTGATTCTAATTAGAGATGAAACTTCAAACATATGTCTATGACTTTTATGAAGAACTCATGATCACATTCTGTACCAATTAAACCTAGAAATTTGCCTAAAGTAAAATAACAATTCTATCTCTAAATAGTTATAGGGTTTCTAGGAACAATATGTGATATTTTGGATATAAATCAACCTACACTTACATATGAAATTTAAAACAAAAGGTCTAAAATTCTTATAAAGAGAAAAGAACCCAGTTCTATCTCTAAAGTATTTGAAATAAGGGTTGAAGTCAACAACCTAATTCTACCTCGATTTTAAAGTAGTTTTTGTTGTTTCAGGTATATCTCATGATTTATATGTAATTAATACTCTAATTTTCCTATTCCTTATTATCACATGCATTATATCATATGTTATCGAGCATACTATAAACCATTTCCACATCTATCATAACAACTTTAAATAGCACACACACACACACATATCATTACATATGATAAGTCTATTGATATACATTTTTACACATTACAGTTTACAATTCTGTTTCCTTTACACTTCAGTTTGATTAGTTCAAAATAATAATTACAATGATATATGCAAAATTAATAACATCTTCATACTTTGACTCTTTCGATTGCGAGTGTTATCCTTGTTGTAATAGATCCTGTCCCAATTGGAGAGTCCTAACTGGAGTACCTACGTGAATGAACACTCGTGCTAAGCTATACAGCTTAATGGGGAATAATTAACATGTGAACAACCACTCACAGTGGTCATTCTTAAGCACACCAATATGTATAAGATATAGTGATGCATTAACATTGGTTATAAAAACAATTTAATAAATAAGGAAAAATAACGTAAATAAAGTTTGTAAAATGCATGTTTAATCATATTTAATTACAGTATTAACTATTATGCATTTTATTTTTTTACTCTTTCTTTGTGAATGCTTGCCCAAGTTCTATAGGCATGGATAACGGGTGCCGTGGATACCCACATGTATCATTCATATGAATATCCGAAGGTATTAATCCTATGAATACCAAAGGTATCAAACCTATGGATCCAAATGGGGTCAAGGCTGTGGTACCAAATGGGGACAAACTATGGATCCAAACGGGGTCGATTGTGCTAGTGATAATGGTAACCCTATAAGCATCCTTATCTATCCATAAATAAGCTCTAAGTGTAGATATTAATCCATTTTCTTGCACTTTTCATATATTATAGTCATGTCTTCGTCATGTCTGACCAGTATCTAGAAAGTGTACTAGATCAGTTAGTAATATAAAAAAATATAATTATTACCCCAAAATATGGAACCCAAGGAAAACTTGTGCATGTATGAATAATTTGAGTTTTAAAATGAAATTTATGTGTAAAAGACAAAAGAAATTCCAAAATTGTGCAGTTGAAGATTGAAAACTAAAAACAAAACTTTTAAACCAAAAACAATAAACTAAATAAAGAAAGATTTTAAAACAATTAACTTGAACTAAAATAAAAACAAGTAATCAAATGAGGTAAAAATCAATATTAAAAGCAACTTTCACTAAAGGACTATCCACCATAACCTATACTGTCATGACTTAATTGAAAAGAAATACAAGTGATTATGAAGAACTTAGATGAATAAAATAAGATAACTTAACTTAAGATTATCATTCTAAGCATTAAAACTTTCTTATTAAGAATAATCCAACACTTAGCATAAAGATCTCAGTTAAATCTCCTAGATGTCTATTAAATCCTTTTCCAAGTAAATTCAAGTTTCACCTATTCTTAGTTATACTTTTCTTAGCCATAACTTACCTTAATTAACACAAAATTATATCTAATAAAGAACATAATCATGCATTAACATAAGTAAACTAACCTAAGAACATACATATCAATGATTAAACCAAAAATCAATGATTCACCAATAATTAAATAAATTAACAACCAAAATTTAGCTAACAAGTGATAAAAATGTGCTCAAAACTAAGAAATAATCAAAACTTGTATTAAAGTTAAGTACAAACTAAGTCATAACAATAAAAAGTTAAGGATTTAAGTATCCTTTAGCAAAAGTTAAAGAAAACTACTCACTACGCATGTTTAAAAACTAAAACGAAGTTTTAAAAAGAACAATACTAGATAAGAACAAAAAAATAGAAAAACTATGTCAAACTAAAGTATTGAGCTCTCCTAGCTAATGATGATCTTGCTTTGGTGTTTGAGTCGTCTATTTATAGGCAAAAGAAGACATAGTGATCTTCTAAACTTCCTTAAATAATAGGAAAAGACTCCTTCTTAAACTGGAATTTTGGTCAAAACATCAAACTTTTTTGCATAGCCAAGCAAAACCTTGTCTTATTTGATGCATTGTGTGCATCCTTCCTCAATGAGGTGTATGGCCACTTGAGATTTTTGGTCTTCCTATGCACGGCAAAAATTAAAGTGCACGACCAAGCAACCAAAAGACTCTTCAGATGCACGACCACTCAAAAGATCACTAGCTTGACTTGTCTTCTCATGCGGTCATTCATTATCTCAAGCAATTTTTAAGCACGGCTGTTCATTACTTCACTGGACTTCACGTATGTTTTACTAGCATAAAATTTCCAATTTCACAAATTTGGCCCAAATCTTCTTATCTTTTATGATTAAGCCCTTTTTCTTGTAATTTAACCCTAAAACACACCAAAACTTATAATTAACTCCTAAAACACAAATGTAAACATTTAAACTATAATTCAATCAAATTCAAACCAAATTAACTAACTTAAACACCTAAAATTATACTAAAAATATTATATAATTCATAATTATCAATGTCCATACATATGTTCACAAAATTCATGCATAATCACCATACTGTATCTATAATCAAGAATACACATTATAAAAAATATAAGCATTTATGCCCTAATGCATTGTTCAATCAACCTCCTTAGTTATATTTATTCATATGTAGGTTATATGCACATTTTGAGATAGGCTTATGTTATAACTACATTTCAATGTTTAACCACCATTCATATGCATGTTATAACATATTATACCCTTATTTGTGAGGTCAAATAACTCTGTAAGCATTTAAGTAACTTTAGGTAATAATTTAGTATCAAAAGGTCACATATATGGTAAAAAAGAAAGGTACACGGAAGAGACTATTTAGTCTCAGCCATGTCCATTGTTATAATTCGGTACAGAAGGGTACACACGGTAGAGATTGATTAGTCTCTGCCATGTGCTAGAATTCACTTTAGTATCGAAGGATGTGTACAACAAAGACTGATTAGTCTTTACTGTGTACTTCAATTCTTCTTGGATCAAAAGGGTACACACGGCAGAGACTGACTAGTCTCTACCATGTACATCATTCTACCCTGAAATTCCTATAGGCAAATCTTCAAGCTTAACTGTTATGGCATTTTAGGCATAATAAATAACATTTTCTGGAAAAAATTCCTTCTAATAATTTATTCTTCTATATTTCTAGTGTAATACCCACTTTATAGCATAATTCTATCTTCTAACAAATTACAAAAATTAACTATAATCTTATGATCTATTCTTATACTTTGCTTTATTATACAAAAGTCTTATGAGAAACTTAAAGCATAACTTATAAACTTCCTTATTAGAACTTAACTTACATAAGTGTCTTTTAAAACAATATATCCTTTTCATTTACTATACATCTATACTATACGAAATTCTAGTACAAATTAAAAAATTTATAACCAAAAGGACACAAAAAATAAGGACTTATACTTTTAGTCACTCCTATAACTTGTGTTGGCTATCATGCTGTAGATATTATCCCTAAGAAGAAGTCCTAGCTTGACAACCTACATAGATAAAAACCCTTGCTAAGCTATAAAACTTAGTGGAGAACATAAAATATATGGATGACCTTTTTTGAAAGTCATCAAAATAACACATACACATTAAAACATATTATTAGGCATATGACTAATCATTTTAAATAATAGGAATATGATCGTAACATCTCTTTGTACTATTTAATCTCATATAATTGTTATATCCAATGTGAATACTTATTAACATTCCATTTAATTATCAAAAGTTCATTCTTAGAAATATTCATATACATCAAACATATTTTCTGGATTCCTATAGTTTATTCTCGATTAATCACATTGACTTATTAATCTTTCTTGAACACGTGTTAATATCAATCTAGATTCATTAGAAAGCCCCTTTAAATATCAAAGAACTTTAAGTTAATAAACCAGTTTCCTATGCATAGTTAAATACTATTAATTTTCTTGTCATATAAATATATGCATAAATATCCTGTGTTTCAAATACATTTATTAACACTCTTAATTTTTGCTATCCTTAACATGCCATTCCTTTTTCATATTTAGGTACAGTTCTAGTTTACCAATACATAGAAATATTAGCTTGGAACAAATTCATACATCAGACCAAGTTGTGCACCTAAGCCGTGAGTTTATAATTCATCTGTGTATACATATAGGAGTTGCACATGATATATGTCAATATCTAGTAATAAACATATAACTAATGAGAATGCATATGAGCTAATATGGTAACTGATAGCCATCATACTACACCCATTTCATATACTTGTAATTGATGTATTCTAGGTATAGCAAACTATTTTAGTATATATTGTAATTAGCTAAAAATTATTTTACTTTCCTTATACAAAATAGAAAGTTACCTTGTGTAGAATAGGAGGTTTCGTAATTAGTATTTCTATGCTTGTATAAACTCTGTAATTTTTTTTCAAATCAATATATAGAAAACATAACTCCTGCATTCTTTTCATGGTATCAGAGCCTTAATCTCATTTGAAGTTTCTGGGTTTTCTGGGTTTAAAATACCTATTTTTTCAGTTGAGGAATTTGCTCCTTATTGGGTTACTAGCTCCAGTGATCGGTTTGCCTTATTGTCACCACGAAAAGGATCACCTCCTCTATTTTTGCCCGTACACATTTTTTGATGACCATCGGAGCAACAGTAGATCTCATATGCCAATCAAAGCTTTTACCATTCCCTCATGCATTGGTAAGTGAAGGCACATGCCTTATCTGTTGGTCCTCTAATTTTTTCTCTGATGTCACCTTGCTATTTTCGATGATATTTTGATGGTTGCTTAAGGCTGTTTTCCCTCTTGGTGGTAATTTTTCTTCTTCACTCATTTGAGGTTATGTTTTTAAGGTTCTGCTCCTTTATTTATTTCTTATTTCTGTGAGTTTCTTATTGGGTATCTTATTGAGAAAGTTGGGCATTTATTTTTGCTGGGTATATTGGATCCACGTTGCTATCTTATTGTTGCTTTTGTTATTTATGGGAATTATGGCTGACAATAAAAAATTGTTAGGGAAATTGTTAGTGAGATGATTCTTTTGTCTAAAATTATAGAAGAAAAATTAGATGAATTTGATTATCTTGATTGGAGCATAACTATTAGGATTTATCTTCACAGTATAGATAAGGGTAATCACTTAATTGTTGACCCTTAAAATTGAAAAGCAAATCTAAATGAGAAATGATTCACGGTTACTTTTACAGATTAGAAATTCAATTAAAAGAAATGTGCTTGGCTCAATTTCTCATTATGAATGTGTAAAAGAGTTAATGGATTATTTGGCCTTTTTAGATTTTGGAAAAAAGAATAAGTCTTATATTTATGATGTCTATAAAGCCTTTTATCATTCTGAGAAGGAGGTAAAATCACTAACCACTTATTTCATGGCGTTTAAGGAAATTTATGAAAAATTGAATATGCTTTTACCTTTTAGTGCGAATATTGGCGAACAACATGCTAAGAGAGAAAAAATGACAGTGATGAGTTCTTTGGCTGGTTTGCCACCTAAATTTAAGATAGCCAAATCTCAAATTCTCTTTGGTTCTAAAATTCCTACTCTTAAAGATGTATTTAGTAGGTTATTACGTGCATATAATGCTTTATCTAGTAGGCTAAATAGTGTTTTTATTGTCAAAAAAGTGGGGAAGATAATGGTACGAAGAATATGCAAAGGAGGGAAAATAAATCTAATGACAATTGAAATACGAACATTGTTTGCTATTATTACAAAGAACCAGGTCATATGAAGTGATACTGTAAAAAATTTCAAAATCGTAAGAAAAGGGCACAAATTGCTAATGTTGCTACTTCTGATTCATTATCTAAGTATAATGTCACTATTTCTATCTAAGATTATGCTAAATACCAAGAAATGTTAAAGGGATCCTCGACTTCGATCATTACTGAGGCAGGTAACATATATCTTATCTCCCTTGGCAATAATTGGGTCATTAATTTTGGTGCCACAAATCACATGACAGGTAATCCTGATACTTTCTCTAATTTTTGATCTCATAAAGCTCCATTACTTATTACTATAGCTGATAGGACATCATACAACATTATAGGTTTAAAATTGTCAAAGCAACTCCTTCTATTACTCTGTCTTTAATTCTAAATATGCCTAATCTATCCTTTAATTTGATATCTATGAGTAAACTTACCAAAGAACTCAATTATTGTGTCTCATTTTTCCTTAATCACTGTCTTTTTTAGGATCTTATGATGAAATAGATTTTTGGTAAAGAATATGTATCTGATGTTCTATACATCTTGGATTATTAGGTACCATAATCTGTTGCTTGTTCCAGTGTAGTCTCTTATTTTAAAGCACATTTTTGGTTGGGGCAGCCCTCTCTGCTTATTTTAAAGAAGTTATATCCATAGTTTTATGATGTATGTTCTCTAGATTGTGAGTCTTGTCATTTTGTAAAACATCATCATAGTTTGTCAGGTCCTAGAATTAATAAATGAGCTAAGTTTGCTTTTTAACTTGTTCATTCGGATGTTTGGCGTCCTTATCCTATTATGTCCAAAACTGGGTACAGATATTTTGTTACTTTTGTGGATGATTTTTCTCGTATGGCTTGGATTTATTTTATAAAGAATCATTCTGAAGTATTTTCCTATTTTTTTCTTTTTGTGCTGAAGTGAAAACCCAATTTAATGCTTATATGAACATATTACGAAGTGACAATGCTAAGGAATATATGTCAGATTCTTTTCAGCTATATATGTCTCAACATGGTATTCTTTACCAGTCCTCTTATCTTCTCAAAATGGACTTGTTGAGAGAAAGAACATACATTTACTTGAGACAACTAAAGCTTTATTATTTCAGACGAATGTTCTTAAGTATTTTTGAATTGATGCTATTTCTATAGCTTATTTTTTGATTAATCGAATGCCTTCTATGGTGTTGAATGGTGATGTACCTTATAGTGTTTTGTTTCCAACCATGAATGTTTGGTAGTACTTGTTATGTTCGAGATGTATTTTCCTATGTTACCAAACTTGATCCTAAGGTATTTTGGGATACTCGTATCTTTAAAAGGGATATAAATGTTATTCCCTTGATCTGTAGTGACATATGGTTTCAGCTGATGTGGTATTCTCTGAAGATAAACCTTTTTTTTCAAGTCCACCCACTCTTACAAGTCAAGGGGAGGAAGATAAGTGGCTTATTTATATGGTGACATCTTTTCGAGAGTCCGTTGATGTGTCTGATACATCTTCTAGTATTGAACAAATAGCAATTGGTGATTTTTCAACAATAGCAAGACCATAGATTGTTCGGGTCTACTCTAGAAGAAAAGACACCAATGATACATGTCCTGCACCACGAAAATAATCTGTACTTGTAATCAATTCAAATGCATGTAGCTCATTCACATGTGTATGATAATGATACTTATAATCATGCTATTTTTAATTTCTTTATTTAAATTATATGTGTATATATATCTATATTTCACGTTTCTTCAACGTATGCACTAAGATTAAGAATCACATATGGGATATGCTTATATTTTTCATGTTTGCACAAACACTATACTATCATACTTGTAAGATATATTCATAAGAATTATAAATATATGGAAACAAACATATATGTATGTTATCACTTCATAAATGCATACCTTCACAATTCACTATGCCCAATTCCTATGCTTCTTTATATTTAATACACATCATCACATGTTCATATTAGTTTAGCATATTAAGCATATATAATCAAGATATTTCAACCAATATAGTTGTTCAAATGTATATGTCATTCCTATTCCAAAGTTAAAACCCAATCACACATATTGTCATTCCTATTCCAATGTTGAAACCCACACACACATATTCACACACACATATTCACACACACATATTCACACACACACACACACACACACAGGATCTTATGTATTTGTACAAATATCTATAACTATATCATACCATAATTATAAATAATCATTTGATAATATCAAGATGTGAACATACAAGCATGTTTATTATGTTAAAATAAACAATTGAAATTGTGACAATTCATGGGCATATCATCCAAACATGTTGCTCTAGGATAATTAATGGTTTACAATATGATGCTACCATTCTTTCATATATTTATGAAATACTATGTGTCAAATTTTCATTGTTAACTTTATTTTTAGATTATTCGCCTATACCCAAATCAAACATCGCAAATCCTATAATCATGCTTATTATATTCTTAAGTATGTAAAGACCTGTCGCGAGCGTGACGATCATAATGGTCACAACAAAAGAAGGTAAACAAATATGAAAAGAGGAGGAGAAAGAAGTGAAGGAAACAGACGTGCTCTGTTGTGAGCACGATAATAACTAGGAGTCCATCCCTTTGCTCATGAAATTTAATAGCTCAACTCAGCTTTCATCTTGCATGCAATCTACAACTTGATTATACTTGTTTTACAGCAATGTACCTTTAAAATCTATGTTATTTCCTTACTTTTAAACACCTTTAATTCTAAATTCTCAACTTAGTAATATAATTGAACCCAATAATTACTATAAAATTGAGCAACATGCTCTTTTTTTATAAATTGTCAACTTCTGCAAATTAACTTTCTTTTCTTTCTTCTACTTATGAATCTTCTTAACTTTATCTATCATATAACCTTAAGTCATCTTGTTAAATCAAATAAACTTTAAAACAAACACATGCAAGGATTTAATGGACTAATCTCTTATTCTCTTAATACTACCATCTTAAATTTCATAAAATTAAGCACATGCAAAATATTAATCTCAGATTTCAAGCCTATAATCCATATTTCTAAATCAACGCACAAAATAATGACATGCAAAGTGAATGGGGTTCCCAAACTTGAAATGTAACCCCAAGTCCTTCTTTGAATCGCCTATTCCTTTATTCAACTTCTTCTCAACGTTGCTATTGCACTTCTAGAGAGGTCTTTCATCACATTTCCTCCCATGTATAATTGTGACACCCTACAGTTATTCACACTTCCTTATGTCATGTAATGTTATTAGTGTTATTGTATAGCTGTACAACTACATTGCTTATTTTATATGATGAGTCGATGATCCAAATGCATGTTTCGTTCTCTATATCCACTTTAATGTCATTAGATTACTCTTCCCTTAGTATAAATTTCAGCAACATGATACTTATAATTCATGCTACTCAAACCTGCAAATGATCAAAATTACGCTTCCAAATAGCAACCTCCACGTCTAATACTCCAATTACATATATGGCACTTCTACTGTCAGCCTATAACACATTCATAGAACACACATATCACATTACATATGCCATCAAATTCACTAATATTTAGAGTTTATTTACATGCCATAATATGTATATTAAGTCTATAATACATACATCAAGTTCTATTTGCCTCAAACATATATACACCCAAAGGTACATAATTCAAAAGTCTTCACATGTACATGCCACGTTGTAGTCCTTCATTCGTCTTCACTCTACTTATCCCTATGTGTAGTCAAAACAAACCACGTGTTGAGTAACTTACAACTACACAAAATTTCATCTATTAAACTACCTTAAGTAAAATTATTATTTTACCCCCAATGTCATTTTTACTTAATTAACTTAAAATTTATTCTTTTATTACCTTAGATTACCATTTAATTCTTCTTTTACTTAAATTCTTTATTTAATTCCACTTATTTCTCTACTTAGTGGAAAATTACCATTTGGTCCTTAAAATTTTCTTTTCATCATATCTTACCTTATTTGATTCCAATTTTGACCATTTTTGATCATTTGACTTTTATTTCATCTTTAGTGGTAAATTTCCACTTTAGACCTTATATTAATTATGAAGTGATAAATTATATTTTAGTCCCTAAACTTTTTTTTAATTATAATTTTTTCCTTTTTCACTTATTTGGCTAATTTAACTCTTCTAATCCTATTTTTATTTTCAAATTACAATTTTACCCCCATTTTCTCAAGTAATTACATTTTTACCCTTTAAATCCATTTAACTATATTTTTCATTATTTTATTACATCTTTAACATTTTTAGGCATAATTTAATATTTAGTTCTTAATTTTTCATCAAATTATTATTTTATCCCTAATAGTGCCCAATGAAAATCCTCGAATTTGATATATGGGATGAGGACTCCAATGTTACTAATGGATTGGAGGGACCACTTGCCATTATCTTATTGCTCGAGAATGAGTGGAAGGACCACTTGCCATAATCCCTGCTACTTCACAGTGTGTGTATGCTGGCTATTCCATAATGTGTACTATCGAACTAATCTTATGGTGCTACCGCGGTATATGTATCCCTATTGCTAGTGAATTATATCTTAGGATTCTGGATTTCTCACTGTAGACTAAAGGTAATATATATTTTAACTTATGTCATATTTTATGTCATTTTTTCTTTACTAATCACATTATGTCATAAATGCTACATGCTATTATAGTTTCTAAACATGCTTAACAATCACACATTTATCTTATACACATACAATATCATATAAAAGCAATGAAAATATACCATTATCATGCCATTCTCTATTCGGCCTCAATGTGGATTCATACATATATTGTATATCTTTCTTCATTTACATGCTCTATGTGTTTTTAATATCATTTTAAACATTTATATGACAATACATATTCAATTCACCTTATAATACCTAAGTTACCTTTAGTTACATCATTATGTTCAATTGCACATTATCTTATCCACTTATTACTTTTCATTCTAACCAATTCTATTACATTTCTCATATATTATATTGTGTATTTCATATTAAATATGCCATAAATTATTAAATTAACTCACATTATTCCTTAATATCCAATTCAACCTAAATGGGATTTCTTATTTCTAATTTGTTTTCTTCTTCAATTCATATTCAAATCACCTTAATTCATCACTCTATCTTGTTTTCTTGAATTTTACATTTTTACTTAAGTTCACCTAGTTACATAATGTAAATTTTAGGTAAATTCCATGAGAATAAATGAAATTAAATATAAATTGTATTCACTAACCTTTATTTAGCTTAGAAATCACCTACTCTTCCTTCTACTCTTCTTTTTTTTCATTGCCTTTCTCTTTCTATTGAATTTCCTCTTCAGGCTGAAGTTAAGAGGGAGAAATTGGTGAGTTTATGCTATAAATTTAAACAAATAAAAGCTACTAAATAACTCTACTAATCAAATCAGACTCTACAAGCCTAATAAAATCCCAACCAATTCTAACAAAAACTCAAATAGTTGCCTAATTAGGTTAATATTCTCTCACAAAAAATTCTTCACCTCCAAGCCTCATCTTACTTTAATTCAATTTCTAAGATGTAGAGGATGATTTCTAGCATGTATAGGTGAAATTAGAGCTTGAGATATGGTGGGACGAAGAAGAAATGAAGAGAAAATGATGGAATGGCCAAGAAAGGAAAGGTTCGGATTTCTCATGAAAAAAGGAGGAAGGTGGAATATTTTTGGGTAGAATTATAGATGATTCTATTGCCTTTTAGTCTACCCTTAAGTCCACCAAATCTAGGGCCAAGATTCCTCCATTTACTATTTGATCCAATGATTTATTTTTAAGGTACTTGTCATGATTTCATTGGCCCTCCACCTTTTTTGGCTATGATACTGTATATAAGTGATTATGGATCATTTTTAATAACATTTATGCCCTTGTATATTTAAAATATGGCAGTCAATGTTATTAATTAATTTAACATCAATTTTTGACCATTTTTCTAAAATCGATGGTTTTCTTGTCAGAATGCTCTAACAATTTGCCCCATATGTATTAACATATGGAAAAAGTATATTTTTTAAATTTCATATCATTCCAACATTGTTTCTATATACTTTTGACTGTAAAGGAAAATTTAGCCGGTCCGAAATCTAAAATTTTAAAACTGTCAGAAAAATTATTTTTTTCTTTTTTAATAGCTTGTTTATGATGTTTATAATTATTTTATTTGATTAGAGTAATTTTTAGAGCTTTGTACAATATTTTTTAGCCTAGTTAAACTTTCGATCAACCTTTTTACGGTAATCGAGTAAATTCTTATTTGTTTGATTTGGGGACCTATATGAGCTCGATTCCTTCTTAAATTATACCAATAGACCCAATTTAACTCATATTACCTCACCAAATGGTTAATTGTACCTCCCTAATAGGTCACCCATCCTTAGATTTCTTTAGGCTGAGCATGTTTAACACTTATGCATCTGTAAATTTTTCTATATTATACTACTGCAATTACTTAAATAACTATCCTAGGGTTACTGTAGATGCTTTAAAATATATTATACATGTTAGATAAAATTTTAATGTGTTACATTTCTCCCTCACTAAATAAAAAAATTCATCCTTAAAATTTACCTGGATTGAAGAGTTGAGGATATTACTATTTCATAGTTTTCTCTAGCTCCCAAGTTGCTTCTTCCACATTATGGCATGTCTAAAGTACTTTGAAAAATGGAATTTGCTTGCTCCTTAACTGTTTGGTTTCCCTAGCAAGAATTCTCACGGGTTTCTCATTATATGACAAGTCAGGTCACAGCTAGACTTCTTTTAACGTGATAATATGTGAAGGATTAGATCAATACCTCCTCAACATAAATACATGGAATACATCATGAATCCTCTCTAATTCTAGTGGCATTTTCAATCTGTAGGCTATTGGTCTAACCTGTTGTAACACCTCTTATGGACTAATGAATCTGGGACTGAGCTTACCCTTTTTGCCAAATCTCAAGATTTTTCTCCATATGAAAACCTTAAAGAATACTTTTTCACCCATATTGAACTCTATGTCTTTTCTTTTTAAATTTGCATAAGATTTTTATCTATCTGTAGCTGCCTTACTATCCCATTAATGTAAAATTTTGCTAGTTTTGATAATGGCAAATTAGTTCTTACTGGTATGAAGTGTGTAGACTTTGTTAATCTACCAACTATCACCCAAATGGAGTCATGTTGCCTCCTGGGGAGTGGTAATCCCTATATGAATTCCATAGTAACACATTCCCATTTCCATTCTGGTATGGTAATAAGTTTTAATAAGCTCGAAGGAACCTAGTGTTCATTTTTTACTTATTGGAATTTTAGACATTTAGTCACAAAGTCTGCTATTCTTTTTTCATTCCTGGCCACCAATAGGTTGCTTTTAAATCTTGAGACATTTTATTACTACTTGGATTATGGTATATTTACTATTGATTGGTGTCTAGCAAGTGTACTAGATCGGCTAGTAATATAAAAAAATGTAATTTAAGATCCCAAATATCAAACTCAAGGGAAATGTGATGTTCTATGTGTTTCAGATTTTAGAATGATCAATGTGTGCAAAGAATCCCCAATTTGATAATGATGAAGAGTTAATTAAACTAAAGATGAAACCATTTTAAACATTTTTTCAAAGTCAAAACATCAATGCATCTCATAATCAAGTTCAAAAATTGATGCACACTAAGTGTACAAATTGTTTCGCATTTAAAACTCTAGAAATACCATAAACCTCTCTTTTAGTATTGAAACTCGAAGATTATCTCTGCTAAACAACTCAAAAAAAAACTTGAAATCACTTAGGTTTTTATTGGGTTGAAATGGGGTTAGGGTGATGGTTATCAAAGAATGGTCAACATACAATAAAAAAGAATAGCCTCTTTATAATTAAATAGATCCAATTTCCAAAAATTTCAAACTAGTAAGCTCAAATCCCTTAACCTTGTTTATTTGCTCAATCCTTTAAATATTGAACACATCATAAAAGAAAAGATAAAATTGAAATCCCTCTTAATTTGCTCAATTTCACAACTTTTGACAAGTTAAAATTTCTTTCCCTTGTAAATACCCTATATATGCTAGTTTTATTTCAAAATTCTTTTTTTTCACTAGCTTTATTGCTGGCAATTTACAATATCACGGGTAAAAACAAGAACATCTTTCACTAATTAATTGAATTTATCCATAAACTTTGCCAAAAATATCCCAAACTTCTCTAATTACACCTATTTGAAATGCCCAACAATGCAAATCCATCAAAATCTAGAATGGCCAATTCTAATGGGTAAGATAAAGGACTTTGAGGATATATGGTTAATAGATTAGTGTAACAAGAAAAAAATATAATTCACATGCTTTAAACATGCCTCATTATACTCAAATTAGCTAATAAAGGTCAATTAAATAAAAAAGGGAGAAACAATCTTAAGATGGCTTAAACAAAGAAAATTTACCTATATCACTTTCTAACTTATTTGAGTTATTTCTATGATTTGAAGGATGATGAGGAAGATTCTAGTGTCTTAAAAGTTTTTTCTTAACTATTTCAATGCATTGATTTTTCTTCCATTTAAAAATTGGTCTTTATGTGCTCAATAAGGAATCGATAATTATATGCCAAGTTGAGTGTTAAAATAGCACAAGATTTCATTAAAAAACCTATTACCTTAATGCTAAATTGAAGCTTTGACTAATTTACATTCTAAATTCAAGATCAGTATGTTCAATCTTTGAGAAAAACTGGGGCAAACTAAGCTTTGTGTAAGCTAAATGATAAATTTGAACTAACTATTTTAATGGTGTATTTAAAATAGCAAAATAACCTAACTACAAAAACTAAAACCATTTAAAAACATACTATTACTTAAAGAAAAAATACAAAGTTGTGGACAAAGAAGTAAAAATTTCAAAAAAACTTGATCAGATTTAAGTTTCAAAAGGGTAGATTTGAGGGGATTTCAAAGAGATTCCAAGGCAGATTTAAAAAGATTTCCATTTTTAAAATGACTTGAAAGATTCCTTGATTTAAATACAAAAAACCATAGTTTTAAAAGGAGAGAACATTTTGAGAAAAGTGGATAAAGAATAAGAAATTTATTTTTATCACTCAAGAACATAAAGACCTCAACCCATACATATTTCTTCCAACAAATAAACATTCAAACACTCTTTAATGTGGAAATCACTGGACTTGGAACTTAGAGAGCTGCTTCTAAGGTTACAAAATAGAAACCCTTGAGGGCAATATTCTGGGCTTGTCCATTCTCTTTAATAAATACACCATGGAAATATATTCAATTTGATCTTAATTAATGTTATGATTCCATGATATAATGTTTTTTAATTCATTCTCATTATCTTGATTATGTCTCTATGATGCTATAATATTCTCAATATGATTAACATGTAGAATGACATGTTTTAGGTCTTTAATTCTCCATTAATGCATATTTGAACTTCTTAATCAAAATTCTATTTTGTTGTTAAGTTGATTATTCTAACATGTTTTAGATATGATTTGATGACTTAAGATTAGTTCTGGCATGTTTAAGAACTAAAAAATGCATGTTTAGATGAAAGATGAGTTTTATGCTCTTTTTGCAATATTTTGCATCTTTTTGTCTATTTGTCATATGATAGATGGGAAGAAGGCCTCACTAATACCCATCGGTCATAGCGATCGGTAAGATGCAATGGGACTTGTCAGGCCCCAACATAGGCCCTGGAAGAATACATGTATATTATAATGATACCATGGTTAATTTATGCTTGATTAATTTATACATTGTGAGTTTAAACCTACAGGATAATTATTTTAAATGGAAGAGGGAAAAATAGTCATTTTATATAATGACATATATGTGTATTATTGGAATGAAAATATGATTTAGTGGTCAATTTCAAATAAAAGAAAGGAAGTTGGGGTGGAAATATGAAATAAGAAAAATAATGGAGTTAAGTGAGATTTGTCTTGTGGGCCATATGAGGAGATCATTTTCCACTTAACTTTCTCTAGAACTCTCACATGAGGAAGAAAGAGGAGGAGAAAATTTGGATATAAAAAGACTTGAAGGTCAACCATCCCAAGGGAAAAAGGAAGCAACTCATCCACTCTTTTCTTTCTCTAAAAATTTGCTATTTCCATGTCTCTCTCTGAAGAGATTGGCATTGCCACTCTTCTCTCTTTTAAAATAGGCTTGTCCACCTCTAAATAACACCCTTATATTCTGTTATACATTTGTAAGAGAGAATCTGTTGGTTTGCTTCATGCTTAAACTTTCATGTAGAGGTTTAAGTTTAGGTTCTCTTCAAGATGATTAAGAGAGCAAGTTGAATTATAGTAGTAAAAGCCATTTTATCATTAAGAACATGCTGCTCTATTTTATGAGTCTCCGAAAATTGTAATCTTTATTGAATTAATTTTAAGATAAATTTGTAATTAGAAGGATGTATAAACATATGTTTAAGAAGAATTTCCTAAAAAACATCATTTACTAAGTCTAATTTGACATGCAAGTCCATTATAGAATTTTGTAGTTGAGAATTTCTTAGGCAGACTGATGTACATGTCAGAGACCATTTGGTCTCAACCATGTACACCCTTCTATTTTGAAGATAAACTTAGATATACAGTGGAGATAGATTGGTCTAAGCCATGTACACCTTTTTGCATCAAAATTGCATTGTTGTACATGGTAGAGATAGATTGGTCTCAGCCATGTACACTTTCTGTATTGAAGATAAGAAATTGTGCATGGAAGAAACCATTTTTTCTTCACCATGTGCCTCCCCTGTTTTGCTTTATACATGATACTTTGATGCTAAATTTTTACCAATGAATGTTCATATGATTTTAGAGTAATTTGACCAAGAAAATGAAAGCATATCATGTTATAATGTAACATGTACGAATGATGGTACTTTTTATGTAGCAATCAATGAACCTAAAGCTAATATATCTATTCATATGACTTGTACATGAATAGATATGACTATAGGTGTTTAATTGGAATAGTATAAATATGTATGAATTCCTATACCTTCATGAATGGACATGATTAAGATGTTTGTAATGGGATAGTACATATACACCTGAATGATTACACTCTTAAGAATATACATGATTAATATTGATTTTTTAGAATTATTTATATGCTCATCATTTGATAGGTCAATGTCACATGTATAGAAGATATAATGAGATCATAAGAGTATATAAATATGTATAAACATAAGTATACTATAAACATGTATGCATATACATTGACCAAAAAATGTGAGTGATATGAATATTTGAATAACTCTATTGGTTATATTATTTCAATTGAGTATGCTTGTCATGCTAACTCATTTGGACATGTAGAAATATGTTTAAATATAGAGATGTATAGGATATGTAGATATTGAATTGTATAGATATGCACTTATATAACAATATTGTATATAATAGTTTCCATATAGTTATAGTCATCATGAACGTATTATACATTTATGGTAATCAAATAAGCAAGCATAAAAATATAAGCATACCTAATATATGTTCTAAAATCATAGTGTATGCCATAAAGAAAAGTGAGATGAAGATATGTACACACATATCATTTGAATAAAGAAGTATAGGGTAGTATGATGATAAGTATCTCATTCATATATATATGATGCGTTCCATGATTTTATATTGATTACAAGTACAAAATGTATATTCAAGAATATGTATATGATGCCATACTTATAGACACACACACACACACACACACACATATTTATATGAATTGAAAAAAGAAAAGTAAAGAAAATTATAATAAAGAGGTTTCAGTTGCATGTGTTTATGTCTAAGATGTAGATAGATAGGCATGCCTATAAGGGTATATTGCAACTGCCATAGTTCGACTGTGTTTGGGTCATAACCTAGTATCGATCTTATTTGGATCACAAAAATGGCCTCGCTTAGGTTTATAGTACAAATCTAACCCTATATAGGTCTATAGTATATATTTGACCCTATGTGGGTCTATAGTCTGATACCTTCAGATATCCTTATTGTACCTTTGGATATCATAGTATCACTCGTTATCCATTTCTTTAGAAAAAAGCATGCAAACTTAATACAGAACAAAAGGAAAGCATAATGTAAGATTAAAAGATAGAGAAATATGATAATACTTGATTTGATCTATATGTTACCTTTATATGAATCCCTGTATTGTATATGGAAAATATGATATAAGATAAAGTTACATTTTAAATATGCAGATATAGTATTTTAATATGGCATGTATGTAATTATTGTTGTAATTTCATAACATTTTCCTTATTTAGGACTCTAAGTTATATGCATATGATCTCGTGCATTATTAATGTCTTGTCAATAATTATATTAGCTAATACACATTCTCTATAGTTATATGCATCTTGCTTGACATTGATAAATGACATGTGTGACTCATTGCATATAAGAACAATTGAATTATGAACTTATAGCTTGTGTCTACAAATTGGATTTGATTTATGGGAAAAAATAGCTATTATGTTATTGTATTAGTAAACTAGAACTCTACCCAAGAAATAAAACGAATGACTTTATAATTGAAAATAACATTAAGTCTAATAATAGATACAATTGATGCATAGGATACTAATGTAAATATTTATATGTCATGAAATAGTTAGTTAGAATGGATGCATATGGACCCAACTAACTAGCTTAGTCGCTTATGATTAATTATTGGGATTTACAATGAATTTAGCTTTATATTAACACATGAACATGAAAAGTTATACAAGTCACTAAGACTAATAAGGAATAATAAATATGAATCAAGGAGGTCAAATTGATGCATAAGAACTTAAGAATACATGAATATTTCTAAGGAAATAAATAAATGATAAGTAAGTTGAATAATAAAAGGTGATGAAGTTAAATATAAGAATTATATGAGATTTAATAATACCCTGAAATATTGTAATCATAATCCTATTGTTTATAATAGTTAATTTGTATGCTTAATAACATGCTTTTAATTGTATGTGATTATTTTTTATGAATTTCGAAAGAGTTCATCCACAAGATTTTTGTTCCCCACAAAGCTTTATAGCTTAGCACAGGTGTTTATCCATATAAATTGTCAAGCTAGGACTCTTTCTCAATGATATAATCTACATCTGAAAGGTCAACACAAGTCATAAAAGATGTTAAAAGTATGAAGTCCCTATTTTGGCTTTTATTTTTGAAGTTCATATTTGTACTGGAAATGTTTTTTATGTAAAGATATTTAGTTAATTGATGAAAGTTTGAAAATGTATTAAGATTCACTTTTATAAGTTTTAATTGGCAAATATTGTACATATGTCACGTTTTAGTTTTACATGAGATTATGAACAATCATTGTAAGGAGATAGATATGTTATATTCTTAACAGTAAGTATAAAGGATTAATAATTAAGTTACAATCATAATTAATAATTTAAGAATGGTTATAGAAATAGATTATTAGAGTAAGTGTTCTAGGACCTTCTTTATTATGGCCTTAGTTCCAACATCTTGTTCATGTTTTAAGTTTATTTTTCATATTAAGTTGATTTGCATGCTTAGCTATTTTTTTAAATGTCATTTTAATCCTTTTTAATGTATTTCATCATTCTACTTGATAGTGTTATAACCTAAAATGTATGTTTTATCTATTTAGTTTTATTAATTATTCTTTATTTATTATTATGAACTAATCATTTTCCCTTTTTGTGTTTTATGAGCAGCTTACTTTACTTTCATGGATTTTTGGAGACCTTGAAGGGCATGCATTACTGTTGGACCTTATTTTTGCATTTTTGTGTACTTAATTTCCTTTATTCATTTATTTAGTCATTATTTCATTTTATTTATTTTATTTTATTTGAATTTATTCATTTTTGGAGTTTGTAATGGGTAGTTATAATTTATTTTTTGCACGATTAATGATGAAATTAATATAAAACCACTTTTACTTAAGAATTTGAGATTTCATAATAAAATGAACCAATGTCCAATTTTCAACCCAAAAATCACATAATAAATAAAATGTCATTTTTGTAAAATATACATGAGGGAACTAATGTTTCCAATCTAATAAATGCTCCAATTTGTACATGATTATTTCTTTATTTTATTTTATTGGATAATTTACTTATGTAACAACCTTAGTAATTTCTTTTATTTCTTTGATTATTTATCACTTTCTACATATTTAAGTGTTTATTTATTTATTTATGCATAAATCATGTGAGAGGGGAGATAGTAGATTAATGTTTAAAACTCATTTATAAATAACACTTAACCGGCGTATAAGTAAGAGTGATGTTTCAAGCACCTCTTTGGTTTGGGCATCAAAGGTTAGGCTCACTTTTCCAAGATTTTATTGGGTGGTGACTTTAGGATACCTACCTCTTGAGCCCACTTAGATGCCTTCATGGGTGGACCATCAATAATAAAATTGGGTATAAACCTTTTTTTATTGTGAACTGGCCAATTTGGAAGTTTTATGAGTCTCATCCCATCTTGGACCCTAAAACTAAGCCTTTGAGAATTGAACTAGATTGAGTGGGCTCCGACGTGTGTCATAGTGGCAACTCTATTGGGGACTAAGAGACCTTGCTCCTAAAGTATCTCGATTATGTTCATATAATTGAGTTTTTAATATTAATCCTATCTCCTTTGGCAATTGCATTCCTTGCGTACATCTTAGAGTCTTAAAATTAAGTTAAACATACAGATTCAGCCCTAGTGCTATTCTAAAGCACACCTTACATTTACTCATTGTAAGGATGTGTCAAAGAAAAACACCAGCCTAAGTTTAGTACCAATTGGTATATGAAATGATGACCTATTGGTCATTATACTTATAATGAGCTAGACTTATTGGCACGGGCCATGTTTGGTTAGCCTTAAAGTTTCATCACCTAACTTTAAGCCCATGTAATGACAATAGCTACTTTCCTTAAGTTGTATAAGCATAACAACTCTTGCTTGCCATATGGGACCTTATGTATTGAGCAAATGCAAAAAAGTTAGGCAGGTACTAACCAAAGGATGCCATTCCTCGATAAACCCAACTTGATTTATTTGAATTGTTTAACTATCTAATGTTTAAAATCCATATACTTGTGCCTTCAATTAAGAAAGGTTATGCTACCAATTTTTTTCGTACACCATATGTGCCTATTGGATTCCCTGTTGACCTATTTACTAAGTCCACCTAAGAAAGATATCATATGACCTTTTGGATGGGAGCAATAAGGTTGGAAGGCTATGTTTTTACTTATATGTGGTTGTGATTGACACCTAACACATTTTATACATCATGTATATATCATGCCCATGCATCATCATTATGCATCATTCCTAACAATTGACTTGTGCAACCATTATAAACTATTCATCCAAGTGGTTTAAGGGGTAGTTCTAAGTTTGTAACTAAAGTCAAAGATTGCCTAGGAAATGCAACAAGGATAATGTGATAAGCTAGATAGAAGGCTAGATATAAAGTTTTAGGAGTTCAAAAAAAGGATATTAATTAACCATGATAAAGGGATTGATTGCTCCACCTGTTAGACCTCCACCAAACCAAATAGAGTTGAACACTACTAGGGGAACCTCCTTAATGAGAGCTAAATAAAGAAGGAACAATCTACTTGCTATTGAAGAGTATTTCATAGAAGATGAAGGGAAGGATGAGCCAACAGTGATAAAAGATAGAGGTTCTAAGGTTAAAAATTTTGCATTCAAGAAATTAGAGGAGAAAATTGAGGTGGTGGCCTACCTATTATTGACAAGTATGGGGATTGACCTAAAAGACTGAAACTTAAATGGTGAAGAGCTACTACTTTGGAAATTTAAGATGCTTGAACTACCTAAGTTTGATGGCACGTAAGACCCCTTTACACATATAAAGCAATATACTCTCATAATGAAAGGGAGCATGCTAACAAAGAAGTAAAAGTTAGAGTATTTTTGTCTTAGCTTAGTAGGGAAATAATTTATTATTGCCATGGTTAGGATTGAAGGACCAAAAAAAATCAAAACCTCCTATCTGAGGAGTTTATAAAATAATATGATTACCATATCTATATGGAGGTCACATTAAAGGATCTAAACTTACTTCAACAAAAGATGAAAAAGAAGCTCGATATGGCGAATCAAATAATTTGTTCATTAGGAATGCTAACCCCTACCTAAGGGATCGTTTGAAGATGAAATGGCTTAAAGATTGGGAATCTCTCAAGGATATATCCATCAAAGTTAAAGGGGAGTACTTGACAAGGAAGACAAACAATTAGAGTTATAGAGGGTACAATGGTAACAACACCCAAGGAACATTAGAAGTATCAACACTTATAGTAGCCTAGAGGGTCTACAATGGGCATACTAGTAAAAGGGTTCATTCTATCATCTTTATGTGGGTTTAGGATCCTACCAACAATTTTGTAACACTAAGCCTATCCACCCACTCCCAAGATAACTAGTTGTAGACCGCAAGCAATTTGGTGGCATCAAGTTTGGTGAGATGGAGTGTGACTACCTCAGAGCTCATGGTGCATCTATAAATCTACATGAAATCTTTTTAATCCTTGGTGACTCCTCACAAATACATATTTTCTTGAAATGCTAGAACATTACAAACATGATTCAACGAACAATACTTGATGGTCAGAAGATTAAGGGTCTTTATTGCCACATTTTTAAATCTGTAGGTCACATAATGTAAGCTAACATAGCTTATGATGCAAAAATATTGTCACAACAAATTAAAGAAGGTTCTAACATAAGTACTCCAAAAAAAAGAAAAAAAAACCCTACTAAAGCCAAAACCTGAAATGTTGCCTTAGGAAAAAGTTAGGGATCGAGAGAAAATATTCAATCAAGAAAACTTGAAAGGGCTGATTGATAACTGCATGTAGAAACTGGATCTTAAGGTATCCAAAATTGAAGTTACCCAATGATGATAAAATTTACATATTTCAAATGGAAAGCGTAAACATAGAGTTTTGTCCATGATTTTCACAAGTTTCTTAAATCTTTTATGAGTTTTAACTTTGCATTTTTAGGGCATAAAAAGAGGAAGAAAAATGTTGCTCGTGGGTTTTTTCTATGATAGATGGTCGTCTGTGGTCACTTTGAACATTGGTCATTGATCCCCCACCAATGGTCATTAGTCAAAGTTTTCAAGCATTCTACACGTTTTCAAAAACATTTAAAATTTGATCAAATTTGAGTTTTAAAAGGGCATATATAAGGTAATTTCAAAGAGACTCCAAGTTAGATTAAAAGGGATTTCCATTTTTGAAATGTGATGGGTGTCAAAGCCATAAAAAATTAATCCTATCTTTTCCTAAGTAATTAAATTGTAAATAAGGCAAGAAAGATTTAAATTCATAGAGATTAGGACTAATTTAATTCTATACAACTAGTATTATAACAAATAAAAATAAAGAAGGATTTTTTTATTACTAAATATTTAAAATAATAAACTAAATCAAATAGATAAAGATGCAAAAAATTAATTAAAATAAATTCAATGGATGGTAAATTTTAGTTAATGACATTCGCAGTCCAAGATTTAATTAACTAATCATAGATGAAGAAATAAATTTCAAATCACGCAATGGACCTATTATAGTCATCGACTTCGCACTCCCAACCAATATTTTTATATTAATGGATTAATCAAGTAAGACTGAAATTAATTTTTAGCTTATAAATAACCCTTAAACAAGCAAAAGAATTTAATCTATTGACAATATTATTGTTTAGAAAGAAATGACCTAAGCTAACCAGCCTACAAGTGAGATTGAATTAGACCAAATCATACATCTACTTAATATAACAACCCTTGTGAGTAAAACTATACTAATTGCTACTTGTTATTGATTTCACTAAATAATTACAGTTCTAACAATTTCAATTAGCAGTATATTATTTAATTAAGTGCACAATGAGCTCTTTTTGCACAACTAACAAATAATAATTGGGATACGATTTTTATAAATCACAGTAAATAACATGAAAATTATAGGAAATTAAAATAAAATAAAGTAGAATAATCTTATAGTAAAATGAATCCTAGCTTTTTATTATCTTTCACTAAAACAAAGGGTTTAGCCTTGCATGGATATGAAGAAATTACAAAACAATAATTGAAAGCTAAGATTAATTCCCTGTTATAGATCTGAAGACAGAAGTATGTAGGAAGCTAGAAGATAGAGTCAAATTGATGTTATTACCTATTAAAAATCCTCTAAAATAGGAAGAGAAAAAGAATCATACTCAAACTTGGAAATTAAAATAAAAAATATCTAGTGTAATTTTAAGTTCCTAAAAATACTTCATTTGTCTCTTAAATTAAAGCCTAAAAATCCCTAAATATTAGCTGGTGCAGAGTTAGGGCTAGGGCAACTCATGCACAAATCAAACTTTAAATAATATTTTGTACCGTCGCCATCGCTTGGGCAAGGCTAAGCCTTGACATTGCCTTCATGCCTTGGGAAAGGCTAACTACCAGATTTTGACATTCGTTAGCTCTTTATGCCAAAATTGCTCCATAAATCCAATGCTTCTCTAAATTAGTTCCAATCAGCCTTAAAAAACCTTTCTCTTTAAAATTTGATCATAAAATTAGCAAAATAAGAAACAAGCAAAAATTTCCCAAAATTGGATGAAAAGAATGCAAAATAATAAGCATAAATAATGTAGATACTGAGTCCTAAGGAGGCTTTTCTCAAGTTTATCTGATAAGGAAGATAACTCTTTGAAAGAAGGTGAATTAAGGATTCTAGGACTTTTTTTTTGTGTTACAAACTTTTCTAAAATGTTTTAGGGTGTTCTATGCTTATTTTGGGTATTCGAGGTAAGTTAAAGAGTTAAATAATTGAGAATATCGCCAAAAATGTACTTAAAGGTTATTTTCATACATTTTTAGATTACACACCCATGCAAAGCTCTAAGTCCCTTACAAAGGATTGTACATCCGGACAAAGACTCTACATTCCTTTACAAAGCAATACACACTTGTGAAATACTTTGCACTCCTATACAAAGCATTTCATACCCATACAATTAGGGAATATTAGCATTATTTGGCCCATTTGCCAACTTGACCACCATTTTGGATTTTACACCTGTGCAAACTCACTTGTATAACCATACATGATAGATAGTCTACTTTTTAAGGCCAATTTGACAAGTTGATTAAAGTAATTCATTTGTACACCCGTGTAACTGCCCTTACACAATTGTGTAAGTAAAAAAGTGCACTTCCTTGACCTTTTTAGACTGCACACTTGTACAAAGAGTTTGCATGCCTATGTAAACATGCCTATATAAGGCCTCATGCCAGAGTTTGAAAAAGTTTGGAAAAGTTGATATTTGGAGAGTTCTAAAGGTTTTCTTCGAGAATTATTCTTTTAAGAGCTTATTTTCGACTATTTTAATGCAAAAAGGATCAAAAAATCCAACATTTTATGATCTATTCGAGTAAGTACATTGAAGGTAATATAAAAAGTCTCATCCTTTTGATTTTAGTTTTCGACATTATAAGATTTATGTGTTTTATTTAAATTTTATTGATTTTGTTATCGGTTTATTTATAGCATTTTCTTTATTTTTAATGTTTCTTCTTTGATTTAGGTTATAAAACCCTCTTCAAGGGTATTTTGTCATGTGGTATAAATAAATAGGATTATTCCATTATTCTCCTTTTTGCAGTTTATTTTGGTTTTCTTTCTTTTTGAAAGTTATTTAAAAATGATATTTAAATCATTTTAAAGTGCTTTATGGAATTTATTTCATCTTTTTTTAGACCCTTTTGTTGAGAGGGACATTATTTATAAGGAGATAAAAGTTACTCATTTGATAGCTAGCATGGCCATACATCACCTGATAGGATGTATGGCCAAAAATGTTATTTTTTCTCTCTTTTAAAGTAATTGAGTCAATCGTATGTCACTCAATGCACACACATGCATTCTTTAGCATATGCTCAAATTTTATTTCTTTTCTTTTCTTTTTGTTTATTTATTGTATTTCATTTCATTTTATTTTATTTTACTTTATTATTATTTTTCTTATCATTGCTGTTAATGTTGTTGTTGTTGCTGATGATGATGCTATTACTATTATTGTTATTGTTTCATGGATAACCTTTTTGTGAGTATAGAGGGGCAATTGCTAAAGCCAAGTCCACATTTCCCTTATTTCTTATAAAAGGGCCTTTACGACTGCTGAAGGAAAATGCATAAAATATTTATATAAAGTAATTTGGATTTTTGTGAATAAAACCGGTCTAATGTCCTATCTTTCACCCTAAAATCCACATGTAAATATTAGCTTTTAATAATGAAAAAGATCTTGTCTATAACTAAATAACACAAGGATATTTTATAATAAAAATTAAACCCATAAGTCTTGTTCTTCAAAAGCTCATAATGAAATGCTTCTTCAAAAATTGACATGCAAGGACCAATGTGCTTACCGAAAGGGACCATAATGAACTGCCCAATTTATTAATGCTTATTAAATATCTTATGGATGTTTATATTTATAACATAATTTATTGCTTTCCTATGTGCTTGGGTACGCCTTTAGTTTTCTTATTCTATGATCCAACATGTAATAAAAGAGATAACAAAATCAATTTAAAAGCCATTATGTCACATTCATCAAAGGTATAAATAACCATGAAGTTCCAAACTCTCTTTGGGTTTTGGCCTTATAAGATCAGAATACCATTTTTCAATATTCTATTGGATGGCGATTCTTTATATCAGCATTGTGGTATCCAACAAAAATGCCTTTTGATGGTCGATCGCCAACAATGGAATAGGGATACCTCAAGATATTATCTCATACCTTTTCTAAAGCCAAATACTTTGTGAATTGGGTTAAGTCCTTTGATTATTGCAAAGCGATTAATTAAGAGGCCTTAACTTATCTGGGCCCTAAAAGTGGGACCAAGCTTCCAAGGTAAAGGTGAGGCATTGCATGACCTAAAGATTACTTAGGGAAATGGATGTAAGTCTCGACTTTGTTAGTTAATGAACAAAAGGCAAAAGGTTTCCTTATGATTCTTGAGATCCCTTGGTTTCGAAGGACCTTTAATTTTTGGCATGTGTCATAAGGACTTATATGTATATAAATGTAATACTAAAATAAAAATACATGTACAGTGAATTATATAAGTGTAATCAATTCTTTTGTGATTATTTTGACTATAAGTTTATAGTGAAATAAATAGTGAAAAGTGATATAAAAAGTAAAAGGGAAAAGTGTTATATTTTTGTGCCTGAATTATATAAAGTAGTGGATAGATAGACATACCTATAAGAGATAATGATTGTAGCTGCTAGTGTTGTGGTGCTTGTTAGGTACCCAATGTTTCAATGCCCATTTGGTACCTAATGCTATGATGCCTGTTTGGTATCTAGTGTTATCGAGACTAATATATCTCTAGTGCTTGATATTACTAAGTTAGTACCTAATAATTTGATACCATTTTGGTATCCTTATCTAGTTATCCACATTTTATTTTTAATTCAAAACACAATAGTGAACATGATAAAGTGAAAGTGTTAAGTGTAAGTGAGTAAAATGGTTATTTATTATCAAAGTGAATATGTGCCATATGAGATGATTATATTTGTAAAGGAACAGAATGATAAGTGCCACATGAGATGTTTATATTTCTAAAGGAATACAATGATAAAGCATGTGATAATAAAATGTGGTTATGTTTAGTATAAATTGATGTATACATGAATGTATATTGTAAAGTAATTAGATGAGAGGACTTGTGCACATGAAATTGAATTGTATAGTTGGGATAATGTAAATGACAATTAAATTAGTAGTAATTGAATATAAGTGCAGGTGTCCTATTAAAACCCTATGATTTGTAAATGAAGAGAAAATATGCATATAGAATGATTATAGTCATAAAAGTATGAAAGTATAACTTATGACATAGATGAGTATTTTATTTTACGTACATGTTATCATGAGCATATAATATTGTGACTAGAGATAACTTACTATAGTCATACAATATATATTGAAAGGATAATCTTATTATAAGGCATGAGACATTGAAATGTCTGAATGTTTGATATAGAATGATGAGTTATATGAAGTGTATAGTTATATAAAGTGATGGAATTTATTGAAGCATATGGTTATAAAGCATATGGTTATACAACATGTGAGCAATTAACGCATATGGAGTTAAATATAGATGTATGCTTTGAAAATGATTATGAAAACTATATTAGACAAGTGCAATTAAGATAATAGTAATAGTTATTATAACTTAATAAAGGTGTTTATTTCCTATGTAGGTATTCGAGTGTAGAAGCACAAAGATCTTGAAGTCAGCATCTGCAGGCCAATAAGAAGAGTTGAAGGTTATTTAGGCATTTTTTTCAATAAATAAGTTATAATAACTATTGGAAAACAATGTAAATATATAATTGTAAATATGTATATATTTATTAGTTTGAATGTAAATAACAAATACATAAAAAGACCTTAATTTATATGCATGTCCATGATAAAACATATATGTATGACCTAATGTGTTGAGCTTAAATGACGAGAAAGTATATATGAATAGATAATAACCAAATATCAACATGGTTAAAATATAATTCACTATATGTATTGTTACAAGCTTTTGTCATGTTACTTCCTTATCCTTCTAAGGTATATGGGGGTGTTACAATATCCATGTAAGATTCCTTCGATAAGTCTCTAATGTACTTGTTCTTATAACAAGCATCCACATGTTAGCTTTGATCATCTCTATGATCGCAGCTATGAGAATCACTACTTGAACTTTTTAAGAAGCTTAACATGTGTTAGTCTATCCGTATGAACAATGTCCAATCTTGTTAATACTACAACTAGGGATATTTAGGTATTAACACATTAGTATGCAATAGGCATCTCACTTTATGAACCTTTTCATAATTGTTTTTGCACTATGTATATAATAACAAGAACTTCATTTATCAAATTAAGATGTTAATAAGATAAAATGTAATAAATGAATGATGCCTTCTCATTAATAATAAATGAGTTCATATATATAAAAATCCCTAGTCTATATGGACTCTAAGACATACATCTAACAATCTCTCATTTGCATTATATCCAATCACTCGTGTGTCTCAAGCCCATACTACGTAGATGGTGATCGAACTTGTTTTGGTATAATGCCTTAGTGAGAGGATCTGGCACATTGTCATGTATGGGGACTCTTTCTATCTTCACATCATTTCTAGCTATGATTTCTCAAATAAGATGGTAGCATCTAAGAACATGCTTGGACCACTAATGAGACCATGGTTCTTTTACTTACACAATGGGTCCATTATTGTCACAATATAGAGGTATTGAATCAATAATTTTCTAGATCAATCTTAGTTCAGTGCTGAACTTCTTAATCCATACTCCTTAGCCACATCTGAAGTAGGAATGTACTTAACTTCTATGGTTGAATCAATAGTCATTTCTTGTTTGGAATTCTTCCAATCGACTACTCCCAATATGAAAAAAAACTTGACTATGATTTACAGTCATACTTATTTGACTAAAAGTTGGCATTTGTATATCTGCTTACATGTAAATTACCCTCTTTATATACAAAGAATATTTCCTTAGTTCTTCTTAAGCACATAAGAATATTCTTAACTACAGTTCATTATTTGCCTCTATAATTATATTGGAATCTCTTTGTGACACTCAAAGCAAATGCTACATCTAGATATGTAAATAACATAGCATATATGATAAAATCAATTGCAGATGCATATGGTATTCTATTCATGTTCTCTCTATCCTCTTATGTCTTAGGATGCATAAACTTAAAAAAGATGTTTTCTATGTACCATGGGTATAAACCCTTTCTTAGAGTAATTTATAATGAACCTTTTTAATATTTTTTGTATGTAAACTATGAAAGACCCATCAACCTATTGGATTTATCTTTATAGATCCTAATTCTAAGAATATAAGATATATCTCTAAGGTCTTTAATGGAGAATTGTTTGGATAACCATATCTTGACTGACTAAAAGATAGAAATGTCATTTTCCATGATCAATATGTCATCAATATATACACTAGGAAAACAATAACACTCCCACTAACCTTCTTATATACACAAGGTTTATCCTCATTCTATAAGAAACCAAACTCTTTGATCGTCTTAGTGAATTGGATGTTCTAGCTCTTAAATGCTTGCTTTAATCCATAGATGGATCTTTGAAGCTTGCATACCTTTCACCATATCCAGATGTGAACCCTTTTGGCTTTGTCATATACACATCCTTAGTTAGATTTCCATTTACAAAAGTCATCTTCACAATCCATTTACCAAATCTAATATTCATAATGAGCAGTAATTGCTAAAAGTATTTTGATAGTATTAAGCATCGATACTAGAGAAAAGATTTCATTAAAGTCAATTCTTTCTCTTTAATGTAACATTTAGCTACAAAAGGAGCTTTGTAGGTAAATACATTACCTTCCATGTTAGTCTTCTTTTTAAAATTCCATTTGCACCTAATGGGTTTTATCCCTTCATATGGTTGACTCAAAGTCCACACTTTGTTCTCATACATTTAGTCCATTTCGAACTGCATGGCCTTAAGCCATTGTTTGCATTTTGAACTATTCAAAACTTTTTAATAGCTTATGGGCTTATTGTCATATGCTATAATTACATTCTTATCTAAGTGCATGAGATATTGATATCTTAATGGGATAAAACGTATCCTAGTAGATCTTTTAGAAACTTGTGAATATTCAGGTTTAATTGTAATCTCATTATTATAAGATGTGATCTCGAGTTCAATCATTTGATCTACTTTACTTTGTGGGTTTTAAACTTCACTAAGTTCGATTCCACTCCTATTATCATCTTTTAGAGGAATTCTCTTTCCAAGAAGATAACATACCTTAAGATAAACACCTTTTGGTCTAAAGGATGATAAAAGTAATACCTAATTATTTCTATTGGATATTCCATAAAAAAGCATTTGTCAAATTTAACATCCAACTTGTATAACATTATCCTCTTTATATAAGCAGGACAACCCATACTTTTATATGTGAAAGTATAGATTTCTTGTTATTCCACATAATCAATCATAATCTATCAAAGCCATTTTTTTATTTTACTCACACAGTCACAAAATATATTATCTCATAATCTATCATTCATGAATCATCAAAACCATAATTTAAAAAAATTCATAAAAATCATAGCAAAAATAGAAAGATTATCCACAAAGTAAATCAACTATGTAATTTCATGGTAAAATTTGACTCTGATATCATGTTAGATTTCTATGGTTACATGCATCACATACATAGTGAAAAAATTAAAATGTAACCATATTTTAAAAAGGATCTTGCCATCAAATTACATTAAACCTAACTAAGTGAAGTAAAAAATTCACCATGATGGTTGTTGAACAGTTGATTACACCTCAATGGGTTGTCGCAAAGCACAATGTCCAATGATTAACACCTCTAATGAATAATCTATACTAGAGAAGAATTAAAAGAACCAATAATTTGGTGACAGATGGTGTAGACATTAGGTCCCGAGGAGGCTTTTGTCATACTTATCTAATAAAGAAGACTACTATTTAAAAGATAATGAATTGAGGATTATGTGGTCTTCTCGTGTTTGTGAAACTTTCTAAAAATGTTTTAGTGTATTTTATGCTTGTTTTGAACGTTCCAAGAAAGTAAAGGCATTAAATAATGAAGAACATTTCCAAAGATATATTTTAAGGGAATTTTTGACCATTTCTAGTTTTGTACACTCATACAAATAGGGAATATCTACATTATTGGCCCGTTTTCCAATTTGGTAGCCCTTTTCAGTTTCCACTCCCATGTAAACTCCTTTGCACAACTGTGAAAGTCAAGGAATTTTCTTTTTCCAAGTCGAATTGGCAACTTGATTAAAACACTTGATTTACACTCTCCTACAAGTGAAAGGCACTGAATTTGCAAAGTCAAATTGCCAATTTGCCTAATGTACATGATATGTACATCCATGCAAATAGGTTTGCACACCTGTGCATTGCACCACTAAAAATACTCTTAGATGGGAAACTTTAAAGGGGTTGTTGGTTAATTGATGGGTCGGTCAATCAATTGAAAACATGGATAATCAAAAAATTTTAAAGGTTTCCTTTAAGAGTTCTTCTTTAAAATCCTATTTTTAACTATTGTAATGCATAAACGATTAAAAATTCGATGTTCCATGATTTATTTGAGTAAGTACACTGAAGCTGGGCAAGTGCTAGAGGTAAGTCCATGTTTCTTTTACTTATCATGAAAAAGCTTTTTCAACCATTAAAAGAAAATGTCATAAAAATACTTATATTAAGTAATACAAATTTTTGCAAATAAAATTGAACCAATCTCCTATTTCTTGCCCTAAAACTCACATGTAAATATCATTTTTAAAAATGTAAAACTTTTTGTATATAATTAGATAACGCTTGATGTTTTTTAATAAACATGGGACTGTCAAGTCCCTATTTTTGGAGCTCATAATGAAATGCTTCTTCACAAATTTGCATCACAATAAATTGCTCAATTTATGAATGCTTATTGAATATCTTATGGATTCCTATATTTATGTTATGATTTATCGATTTTCCTACGTGCTTGGGTGCATCTTTAATTTTCTTATGCTATTATCGTACATATGATAAGAGAGATAACACAATTAAAATTAAAGCCATTATGTCACATCCATCAAAGGTTTAACTAAGTGTGAAGTTCTGAATTCTCTTTAGGTTTTGGCCTCATAAGGTCATAATACTATTTTTCAATGTTCTATTAGGTGGTAACTCCTTACATCATCCTTGTGGTGCCTAACAGAGATGCCTTCCAATGATTGGTTACCAACGATGGGATAAGGATACCTTAAGATACTATCTCATACCTTTTTGAGGTCCAAAACTTGGTGAATTGAGTTGAATTCCTTGATCATTGCAAAGCGATCGATCGATTCGGGTATGAAAACCTTAACCTGTTGGGGCCATAAAAGTGAGATTGAGTTTCTAAGGTAAAGGTGAGATGATCTATCACCTAGAGATTACTTAGGAAAACAGACATAATTCTTGACTTCGTTGCTTAATTAATGAACAAAAGACAAAGGTTTCCACTTGATTCTCGAAGGTTCCTTTGGTTTTAGGGGATTGATGTACGTAATAGAGGGGCTACCAAAAATTATCTTAGTGTAAGCTAGAGAATTCATCCAAGCATGACAAGAAGGGTTAAAACCTAATCGTACCATAATAAGGCTTTTATATCTAGGTTAAAAAATTCACTTTCTCAATGGGATTAGGACTTTAGGGCATATATCCAATAGTAAGAACAATGTTGTTAGAGATGAGAAGTGCTATTTTGGATAGTAATTTGATTACCCATTTCATTTCTGGTTCTTTCTGGGAATGGATTTATAATTTTAGGCTTTTGGCAAGTTTTCTTTTATTGGTTCCTCAAGTTTTAGTGAGGAGTTTCTTATTGGTAATCAATCTTTCACTGGATTTGAATTTATAGATTAATTACTTATTAGCAAATTCTTGAACCAAAATTTACTAGAAGAAAAATCCAACATCCTGACGAAAATTTTCGACGGAATTGAGTGAAATTCCATAGGGAAACAAAAATACCAATGGAAATTAGAGATGGAAATTGGTGAAGGAGATATAGTTATAGGAACCTTTACTGATGGAAAATAATTTCCTCGGCAATTTTACCAATGGAATACATTTCCGTTGTCAATTTTACAAATGGAAAAAATAGTCCGTCGCTAAATGAAGACCAATTATTGTCATCGTTTGCCATTTTTTACCGATGAAAACTATTTCATAGGCAATATTTCCTACGGTATATATATTCCATAGGTAAATTTATCGACGAAAATGGGTATTCCATAGGCAAATTTAGCGACGAAAAACTTTTTGTCGACAATATTTTCCTACGGTATGATATTTTTCGTACCTAAATTTACCGACAAAAATAGATATTCCGTAGGCAAATTTAGCAATGGAAAATTTTTTGGTCGCTATATTTCGACTATATTTTTATCTATGGTTTGCTATTTTTTTGTTGAAAAATCTCAAAATTTAATTTTTTATTATTTTATTTTCTCTATATAGTGAAATCGTAATCAACAATATAATATAAAATATATAATTTATAAAAGAAATTAATAGAAATATAATAAGAATATTAAATTTATAATATTCAATAGCATATCAATTTTTACAAGTCTTTAAAGTATAAATATTAGCCCTAACATTGCAGTCAAATTGTTATTAGTCCCAAAAGTAATAAAATCTAAAAGCCTATGTTGTCGATGCAGGTGGATTATCTGGATGCTGCGATGTGTTGCCTTCTTCCTTTACTTTTTTCATATGAGTACGAAGCTCGGCTATATATTCCATAGACTCGTGCAATTGAGTTGCTAATAAACTGACTGTAGTCCGAAGTTTAACTACTTCCTGACCTAATGCAGCTTGTCTACTAGAGGTAGCTATACTGAATGTAGAGGAATGTGCATATTGTGTATTTGCAAAAGATATAAGGCCAAAAATTCTGCCTCAATGGTCCCTACCACCAACTACTTGTAGATATATCTGATTCTCATCAATATTTAGGTTATCCTATGACTGACATTGTACCTTCTCTTGTATTTGATCCTATCATTATAATTATTTATACTACTTAGTTATAATTTTAAACTAATATTATATATAAAATGAATATTGAAATATATACTTTACATTACATTTATTTAATTGCCTACATCGATCATTGATGAATGTTACAACATCATGCTTTTTGGTGTGAGTATGCACAAAAACCTGTTGTGATGTAGGCTTTTGACCAGTAGACTTTTCCTACATAGAATATAGATAAATTACCTACGGTTTGCAAAAATTTTAGCAGACTTTTATCTATTTTTATGATATTTATCCCCTATTCAACAAAAGATAAGTCTCAACCAGACAACCATTAATAAGGCACCAAAAATCTCTTTTCCAAAATGAATCGTCATAATATAAAGATTACAATTAACAGCATCAAAAAAGACAACAAACGATTCTAAAAAAATGGCAGTAACATAGACATAAAATAACAACCCTACATTTAATTCTATTTTTATACATATATATACAATTACTATAGTCATCATTATTATTAGGATGTCTTATATTTTATGAGTTAAACTTACTTCGATTGGTAATTTGCATTCCTAACTTCCATTCTATATTTAAGATATATTAGGTGTTGCTAAGTTACTATTCATTTGGTAAAATTTTTAGCAGTATAATGGCTTAAAAATTATGCTTCCCAAACCTGCAAATAGCAAATTTTACACTTTCAATCAAGGTCCTCCACCTCCATAACTTCATTCACAATAACAACATATGGCAATAACAAGACATATATAGTAACAAGACATACAATCAAAAGTTTGCATTTTTATAGTGCTTCTAAAAGAATGGCAAGATCTATCAAAAGCACAAAATTCAAAATATAAATGTGAAGTTTTAATACTTATAATTTTTCTTACATGCTCCTGGTGAGTAATAGATCCACCATTGTGCATAAGTAGACTCTCCCCCTCAAGTCCTCCTCGTCTGTTACTTGAATTTCACTCAAAAAAATAGATTTAGCCTCAGGCATTGACCAATAATTTTGCCAATTATCCCATATTTCTTCAGATATAAAATAAGGCCATTCACCGCTCAGTTTATGGAAATTAATAAAATCTCTATACCATGCATGAGCTCGACTCTCCCATACATTGTAAATAACAACATCAAATTTTGAATCTCATAAAAATTCTTTACCTGATATTTTATATATAAAATTTCCTCTATATAATCATACACATAACACAAATGATCAAGTAAAGCGTTAAATTTTATACTAAAATTAAAAGACTTGAGATTGTGTTCCTTGTTCCACATCAACCTTTTTCTCAAAAAACCTCTTTTTACAGTTATAAAAATAAATAGTAAATACTATCCATAGGGGTGAGCATTTAGTCGGTTTGGTTCGGTTTTGGACCGAACCAATTAAACCAAAAATCGAACTTCATGAATTTTAGGAACTGAACCGAAATCGAAGTATATAGAACTGAAAATCGAATGGACTGAAATAATTTTGGTCGGTTCGATTTTACCGGTTCTGGGCCATATTTGGGCTTTTTTTAATTAGGCTTTTAACCTAAATAGGCCCATAAATCCAACAAAATAAAATCAATTAAAAATACATACAACATAACTTAAAAATTACACTAAAAAATAAAAATTAAAAAATTTTACAACACATAATTAAAAAGGCATTCAATGTCCTCTAATTAAAAAAAAACATTCCAACAAATTAATACAAGTCAATAAC
Organism: Excoecaria agallocha; assembly: GCA_037975025.1. NCBI lineage: Eukaryota > Viridiplantae > Streptophyta > Magnoliopsida > Malpighiales > Euphorbiaceae > Excoecaria > Excoecaria agallocha. Next base: position 62,311,898 of record CM075810.1, on the reverse strand, counting down.
ATAACTGTCGATGGATTTTTCTCGCGAATTCAACTTTTTAGACCTGCATCCATATAAACGAACAATAATTAAATAAATTCAATTAAATTGAAGAAAAATAATACAAAATAATTAAAGTATAGAAATATTTTACTGTATCAATATTAGCCTCCAAATGCATTTTTTGAAAATCTACAAATAAAATGTAAACATTAATTTTTTATAAGAACTAAGTTAAATAAATAAAACAAAGAATATATATATATATATATATATATATATATATATATATATATATATATATATATATATATACACCAGCCAAGAGCAAAAAGAATATGATTTTCAAAGAATGCCATCCAAATTTCACACAATGCACAACAAAATTGATTTTGAGAGGTAAGTTGACTAACTTCACATGGTCAATAATCGATAATCACGAGACAAGACATGTACTAATTAAGCTAAAACTTAATTATCTGTGTCTCATAGGATCTATAAAAGAGGTCAGTAGCTATTATTTGATTTAAATAAGTATCATTTGTTTAATTTTGATAGAAATATGTACGAAAAAACCTTGTATACCTAGTAGATAACATATGATATGACCTGTTCTTATCTCTCTTCCCTGAGCCCCGCCACCACTCTCTAATTTCCATCAAAATATTCAAATATATATAAGGTTATGTCATGTTCTCTGGACAATCTGATTGGCTTTATTCAGGATTTCCAGATATGAGAGAGAGAGGACTAAAAAAAAATTCAGATGAACACTAAGGGTTTAATAACATATTTTGGAGACAAAGAAGTTACTTCTGTCTATAGGTAAAAAAATTATTTGTCGAATAATCACAACTGGATTTAATGTAAATCAACCAAACCCCAACTAAAGATTGATCTCCAATTGAAGAAACAGTAAAGCAAAAGGGTTTAAAATTTTGGTTCAGATCTTACTGATCAAGAATCAAATTTAGCAGATCAAACACAAACCTAATTACCCAACAAAGATCATAACCAAAGCATCCAAAGAAATGGCTTTAAGATATAATGACTAGCACATAAATCAACCCATCAAAGTTCATAACTGGCTGATCCAATAAGCTAAAAGAAGATTATTAGACAGATCAGAAAGAGTTCAAGAATCTTTAATGCCTACTTTTCCCCAAAGAAAAGCAATGAACAGATTGCTTTTATTTTTTTTTTGAAACTACACACCTAATTTTCAAAAGAAATAAAATCGAGTTTCATATTTCAAACAAAATCTTGTGTTACCATATCCTAGCAGATTTTCTTATTTTTCTTGTCCTTTGGGTAATGGCAGTATCATTTTCTAGTAGCCAAACTAATTCTCTAATTCATATTTTGAGAATAACAAAAACCTAATTCTTAATCAGGAAAAATCCTAATCTGTCGATAATAATGTGAAATAACAAAACCCTAAAAAAAAAACTCCCAAACTAGAAGAACAGGGACATGGAATGAAACTAAAGAACGGGGAGATGGAAGCTAAAGAACATATAGATGAAAATAAAGAATAGGGAGATCGAAACACTAACCATTGTTCTCGGCAGGAAGAATCACAGTGGAGATCCTGGAGGAAGATCGATGAGGTAGCTGATAATTTAGGGATTCTGAAAGAAAGATCGAAGACAAAGATTAGGGATTTCTGTGTGTGTGTGTGTATATATACATTGGAAAAATGGTGAGTTTTACAAAGTTCGATCGGTTCGGTTCCTTCAATTTTCCAATTTTAAGAATCGAACCGAACCGATAAAATTGATTTTTTTTTTCGATTCAGAACCGAATGAACCAAAAATCGATAAAACCGAATCGAACAGACCAAAATCAATTCAGTTCGGTTTGGTTTTTGGTTTCGGTTCGGTTCTGCACACCGCTAACTACCCATTTCACCATATTGGCAACACAAACTAGCCCCACTATAAAAACTAGCATACATTTCCTCTTACCGATAAAATCTCCATAAAAACAAATTAATCTTAACAAAACTTTCCACGTAAAGAACACAAACATTAACAAACATCTTCTTCTTCTGCTACCTCTGCTGATGTAAGTTGAGACACTAATGGCTAAATCTCCATGTTTCTCTTCCAAAATTGAAATTACCATACCCATATTCCATATTCCACTCCACTCCATATATTTTGTTAGCAAACCCATAAATGCTAACACAAAAAATAACCTTAAAACTATACTACCATTAAAGGAATCCATCATTAAGAAAAATATGAATGGATTGAGCATCACAATCATAACAAATGAGTAAAAAAAAATAGCTCATACATCATAACAATTAAACAATCCCATATGATCACAAAAGAATTCAAATAAATGAAAAGATAAGTAGCCCATATGGGACATTATTCAATAGAATAAAAACAAACAACAATGACATGAAAGGCAAAAAAATGTTGGGAAAATGCAAACACATCTAAACAAAAGCACAATCGTAAAAACTATATATATATATATACACACACAAAACCAAAGAACCTAACTAACCATAAATCCGAATAAGTTTGGATGGAATTAAAAAGGTCATAATCGTCAATGCAATCCACAAAACAAATTTGGCAGACCACCATCCAGAATGCTAATCATCTTTTGGATCATCCAATTTGGAGGTACTTACACTTGAAAATTGAACAACCCAGATAGGGCTACTCACTAGAAGGAGAACGACTTCACTGATGATTCGAAAGAGGGGAGAGTAAATCAACAAAACTGACCAAATAATGGATCCAAGAATCGAAGGTCGATGGGACAAACTGACGGACAAAGGTAGGCGAATGGCTTCACTGACGATTCGAAGGAAGGCAAAGGCAACGACAAGTGGACTGAAAAGGAGAATCAGCTACTGGTGTGGTGGGTTAGGGCAAAAATGAAAAGATTAAGGATTCCATAATTATACAACACATTTTAGTCCTTAAGCATAAACAATATGACACAGTTTTAAGCACAAGCAATTTATTTTTATAAGAAATAATTAGCGAAGGAATTTTAATTTCGCAGGTAATTTCCCTACGGAATTAATTTTTCATAGGTAATTACCGATGAAAAATTAATTTCGTCGGCATTTTACCTACGAAATTACAATTTCATTGGTAATTACCTATGGAAAATTAATTTCATAGGGAAATTACCTACGAAATTCAATTTCATCGATAATTATCGATGGAAATTAATATCGTCGGTAAATTATCTACGAAACAAAAATTTCGTAAGGAAATTACCCATGGAAAACAAATTCCTTTGGTAATTTGTCAACGGAATTTCATTTTCGTTGCTGATTGGCCGACGAAAATCACATGCCGTCGGTAAATCTTGAGTCCAATTTTAGCCGCAAACTTTAGGTGCCAATTTACAGACAACTTTTTCATTTTCGTAGCTAATTTATGTCAATAATTTTTGGCGGTATATTTTCCCTCTAATTTTTTCGACGAAATTCTAGTCCATCGCAATATATGAATCTATAGTACCATTTTCCCTATGGAAAGGATAATTCACCGACGTAATATTTTCCATCAAAAATTTTCGTCGCTATTGTAGATTTTTTCTTGTAGTGATTTGGATAATGTTATAAAAATGCGTGATTTGTGAGGTATTGGTTAAGGTTAATTAGTTTTGTTGCTTAGCTCATGCTTATTGTTAAACCTTTAGTTATTATCTCTTATTTTATATGGAGGACTAGATCTATCTCTTATTTTATTCCTCTAGTTTGTGCTGTTTTATACAAACCAAAATAGAGTAACTTAAAAATGGAACTTTACAAGCACCAAGATCTTATAAGACCAAGTATGTTTACGTGTATAGAAACAAGGCACAATACAAGTAAATTTGCACATAGTCCGACTACGAGGATTCCATGCCCAACTGTGAACATATCATATAAAATCAATTTGACCCTTCTGTACCTAATACATTGAAAGGATCCATACATAACTTTATTTAGAAAAAAAGCTAATGGAATAAAAATGACATAAATGACTAGAAAATAATATTTGTAGTTCAAATCAAAACTGAAAATAAATAAATCTAGATAAGAAAAATTTTCTCAATTCACATTTACAACTCTCGCTTGGTTTTAGTTTTCTTGTCATCTTAATTTTTAATTTCACTTAATTTTCATAACTTGCCTGAAACTCAAAGTGAAGAGGCAGTGCACCATAAATAAAGATAAGAAAAAACACTTTTTTTTATTATTTAGTTACTAAAAGGGGATGCCATTAGCTTGTTGATAATTTTTTCATTCTTTCTTTGGTGACCCATAAACACCGAGAGCTACTTCAAAAAATATTGATTAGGTAAGATCGGCTCAATAATAAAGGCATACGAAAGCCAAAAAAGGATCTTGCCCATAAATATTCCTTCATAATGGATCATAGCAATTTTTAGAATCAAATTTGAATTCTAAATAATTTAATTGAGAGAAAGTGTTTCGAACAAACATATTTTATTTCATAAGGAAAGGAAGTGTTTGTAAACTGGTTCTGATACAAATTAATGCTATGAGCCATCATGAAAAAATGCTGAGCAGGTATGGCTAGTTCAATAACAAAGGCATGCAAAAGCTAGGAAAGGAGCTTTGCCCTCTTAGCATAAGTATTCTTTCATAATGAATCATAGGAATTTCTAGAATTGAATCAGATTTCTAAATAATATAATTGAAACAGTAGACTAAATGATAGAGAGTTTTTCAACCAAATATATATTATTTCATGAGGGAAGGCAATGTCTGTAGACCAATTTTGCCTCTATATGCTAAAAAACAAAATATTTATAAAAGGAAAAAAACATAGTTATAGCTGACATGATGACCTACAAAAATCATATTAGAAAAAATTTCTTATTTAAAAGAGAGATAAATAAGCTTATCACTATACAGTATACATACTATTATTACATTATTTGATATGATCTTAACTTTAACAGTCCACCTATCACTTTTTGATGGGCTCATGAGATAGGGGGAGATTTATTTCTTCTGGATCATCATTCTTTATTAGCCATGGTTCTTGATAATCCTGAGATGGATCTTCAATGAAAAATTCAACAATAGGCTAAATTAAGGCTAGTGGGATTAATTTTTGATTCCACTCTGCAAAGAAAATAAGCAATTATTCACCAAGGATTAAAGTTATTGAGTCCACAAAGAAAATTCCTAAGGTCAGCCTTCTATTATGAGGGCTCCTTGAGTGGAAAAGGAATGAAAAATGTCCTCCAATGATTAGCTTGATTTTAAGTCCAAAGAAGATGTCAATATGGGTTATAAATATTGAAAGAGACAAATGTTTTTCTCTATATTTATTTCTCAATAATGGCATGTATTTCTACACAAAATAAATGTTAGAAAGTCAAATATATTAGCTCCTACATTTACTCCTACAATCACTCCTACATTTACTCCTACAATTACTCCTACAATCACGTTAACCATAATGGAGTCTGCAACACTCCTCCTCAAGCTGGAGCATAAATATCAATCATGCCCAGCTTGTTACATAAATATTTGACTCGTGGCCCATTTAAAGCTTTTGTAAATAAATCACCTAATTGTTCTGCCATATTTCCATACCCAGTTGAAATTACATTATCTTGAATTTTTTCATGAATAAAGTGACAGTCGACTTTAATATGTTTGGTCCACTTATGATACACTAGATTGGAGGCAATATGGATAGCAGCTTGATTATCACACCAAAGTTTTGTTGGAGATGAGAAATTCATACCAATTTTGGCAAGAAAATGATAAATCCATAAGATTTCACATGTAGCCTATGACATAGCTCTATATTCAGATTATGCACTTAACCTGAATACTACAATTTGTTTCTTGCTTCTCCAAGACACTAAGTTTTCTTCGACAAAAATACAATAGCCTGTAGTTGATCTTCTATCGATCTTGAATCTTGCCCAATCTGCATCAGTAAAGCATTCAATGTGGTTATGTCCATGATCACTGTAAAGTATACCTAATCTAGGAGCACCTTTCAAATAACATATGATATGTTCTAAAGCCTCCCAATGCTTGACTGTTGGGGTTGTCATAAACTGGCTAACAACACTTACTACAAATGCAATATCTAGACGAGTAATTGTAAGATAGTTCATTTTTCCAACTAACTGCATCTACCTTTCTTGATCATCAAATGGATCGCCGTCATCTTTTGTGAGTTGTACAATTGGAACCATAGAAGTACTGCATGGCTTAGTCCCTAATTTTCCAATTTCTGCAAGTAAATCAAGAACATGCTTTCTTTGAGACAAAAGAATTCCCTGAAAGTATTTCAGCTGCCCTAAGTCTTTAGTGTGAAATTTGTCATGCAAGAAAGACTTAAGAGAAGAGATTCCTTCATGATCACTTATTGTAATTACAATATCATCAATATATACAACAAGAAGAATAACACCTGCTGTTGATTGTCTGTAGAACACTGAATGATCACTTTGACTCTTCTTTAAACCAAACTTTTGAATAACCTTACTGAATTTTCCAAACCAAGCCCGAGGACTCTACTTTAGTCCATATAGAGATTTCTTCAAGCAACAAACTTTACCATACTCCCCCTAAGCAATAAAACCAGGTGGTTGCTCTATATATACCTCTTCTTGAAGATCTCCATGAAGAAATACATTTTTGATATCTAGCTAATGTAATGGCCAGTGCTATGAAGCAGCAAGAGAGATAAATAGACGAACAGAAGCCAACTTGACTATAGGAGAGAAAGTGTCAGAGTAATCTACTCCATATGTCTATGCATCTCCTTTGGCTACAAGCCGAGCCTTAAGTCTAGTAATAGATCCATTTGGATTGACTTTAACTGAAAAAATCCATTTTCATCCAACAACCTTTTTATTGTGAGGTAAATCTACTAACTCTCAAGTTTGGTTATCATCTGGAGCTTTAATTTCTTCACGTATTGCAATGCACCAGCCAGGATGAGATAAAGCTTTTTTAACCATTTTAGGTATGGAGATGGAGTCTAAAGAAGCAATTAAAGCACTAGATGGTAGAGATAAGTGATCAAATGAAATAACATTAGCAATGGAATAAGTAGATTCACAACTGCGTTTACCTTTGCGAAGACTGATGGGAAGATCAAGATCATTTGCTGGAGGATCCAGTGACAAAGTTAATTCTGGTGTAGGACATGTATCAGTAGCCATTATTCTCCTAGAATAAACTTGAACAATAGGTGGCTTATCTGGAATTGAAGTCTGATCAGCAGGAGAAACATCGTGAGAAACACTATCATCTATTGAATGTTCAGAACTTGATATAGATTTATAGATGAGACATTCATCTTCCTCCCTTTGACTAATAGAAGTAGACTCGATGGAGAAAAATGGTGTTTGCTCTAAAAATGCTACATCAGTAGAAATCACATATCTGTTGAGATCAGAAGAATAACATCGATACCCCTTTTGAAGATGAGAATATCCCAAGAATACACACTTTAAAGCTTTGGGATCTAGTTTTGTAATATGTAGTCGTACATCACGAACATAACACATGCTTCCAAAAATTTTTGGCTTTATTAGAAATAGTGGTTTATGAGGAAGAAGAATATGGTAGGGGCTATTACCAGTAAGTATCGTAGATGACATCCGGTTAATCAGAAAACATGCTGTGGATACAACATCGACCCAAAATTGCTTAGGAACTTTCATATGAAACAATAGGGCATAAGCAGTCTCAAGAAGATGTCTATGCTTTCATTCAGCCACTCCATTTTGAGAGGGTGTATCAACACATTATGATTGATGGAGAATGCTAGTGTAAGCCCTAGCCCTAGCCCCAATACATTGTTATAAAACATTCAGGTTAATAAATAAGGCATTTATTTTATCTATTATATTCCTATACATATCAAATGATAGAACTATCCAAGAATATTGTTTCAGTTTAAGTTATCATGTGTCCAAGCTTATGAACCCATACCCCTTCCTTTGCCTTTCCAATGTGGGATATGGGAAATATAAAAAAGCTTGAGAAGATTATGGGATATGATTTTTCTTGCTTTCTTAACCTTTGAATCCATCACATACACATCATTTTTCTTGCTTTAACCATTTCTAATTCTTTCATGTGATGTGTATGTGATGGTTAAAATAAGAAAAATGATGTGCATGTAATTGATTCAAAGGTTAAGAAAGCAAGAAAAATCATATCCCGTAATCTTCTCAAACTTTTTGTATTTTCCATATCCCACATCAAAAATGCAAAGGGAGGGGCATGGGTTTATAAGGTTGGACATTACTCACTTTAGCAAGATTGGTATTTGGACAGATGGCTCGTGGCAAGTGGTATTACAATCGATCATTTGCACATGGTTGTAAGACCTTGAAACATTTGAGACTTCATTCTAAATATCCCTAGTCAGTCATTGTTATGGGAATAACAATGAATTAAGACTAGTATGCTCTTTCTGATAAGTTGAGTTCAGTCTTACAGATTATAAGGACTAGAGTGTCAATCAGAGATCATAGATGCATATTTAGAACATGGTATTTGGATTCGATCCGCTCATGAGAACACTACATGGTACAAGTCATAAGTGTTTCTCAATTGCAAGTTTTGCATTGGAGTTCTTAGACCTAAAATCTCTATAAAACTCTTTATGAATTACTATGTACTTTGAAATACACCTAACAAACTTGTAACAGAGTGACAAGTATGGGTATGATTGGGCATGCACTAATTCATGTTAAAGAGCATAAGGGAAGTGAAGGGATTACCCCTCTCAATAAGAGAAAAAATATCACTGGTCACTTGATCAGTGAACTGAGAAGTGTATGGCCATACCGAGATGAAATAATGAGTAATCATTGTTTATCTGAGAGTTTAGTGTCACTGGAATATCAAGAAAGGAATTAATATATATAAAGATGACTAGTTCCATGCCTTATATTAATTTTGATATTTATAGGTAAGGAACTATGCAAAATTGCATTAGGTCACTAAATGCCATTTGGATTTTCATTTAATTTGGAATGCTATAATATCTTGCTAGAGAATATATATAGCCTTTGGATTATTTATCAATTCATTGCCAATATTAAATGGACCTATAGGATCGCACACAAAGCATTGGGCTTAAGATATTTAAAATAAAGTATTGGACATCAATTTGGGCTTTTATATAAAAGTCAAATTAATGTGGATAATGGGTATTAAAATTGCTAAATGGACCTTGGTCCATGAGAGAGGAAAAGTCGGCATTCACTAGGATTATTTCAATTAATTAATTATCTTTGAATAATTAAGGCAATTGAGTTTAAATTCTAATAGCATTTGAATCAAGATACAACACTTAATTGGGAGAGAGTGTGGCCGAAATTCAAGGAAGAATCCTAGTGAATTTCGGCATGTGCAAAATCCCTAAATAAGTGGTGGACTTTGATTAAATGACTAATGCCATTTGAATTTAAATTCTAATAGAATTTGCATTAATATATATCACTTAATTAGGAAGTGATGGAGTCTGAAATTACTACTTAATTATAGTGAATTTCGGCATCCACACTAACCTTAGACATGTGATATATATTAATGAATTAAAAGGAAAAAAATAGGCTTGTCATTTTTGCTCTCTCTCTGTCTCATTGCCGATTTCGACAAGGGAAAGAATTATTTCGTCCTTTCTTGTGTTTTTGGGCATCCATTTCAACCTAAAAGAAGAACAAGATCAGATATTGTGTCTTCATACCATACCTATTTCGGAATACAAGCTATAGAGCTAGCACTTTCGATTTTAAGCCAACTTTGCAAGTGTTTGTGAGAACATAAAGTGGTATGGCGTAAAGGCTGCTCCTTTGGAATTGGTGTTCAAGATCAGAGGTATATAAGTCCATCTTATATACTGGTCATTGTAAAAATCAAGTTTTGAAGTGCATTCAAGGATGTAAGTTTGATCTAAAAACCCTAAAATTGCATGTTTTGATCCTATGTCGTTATTGCTAGCTTGTATGATCGAAAGTTTTAATTTTTCCGCTGCGTGATCATTATATTTATGCCATGTGATATCCCTTTAGAGAATACCATGTTGAGTTATATAAGTTTGAAATGGTTCTGACAAGTACTCCTTAGCATTATTACTTCGTAATATATGCACAGAAACATTGAATTGAGTCTTATCTCAGCACAAAAAGCAAAAAAATGAGTGAATACATCAGAACAATTTTTCATAAAATAAATCCATGTCATTCTAGAAAAATCATCAAAAAAAGTAACAAAATATTTGAATCCTATTTTTGATACAACAGGACATGAACCCCAAACATCTAAGTGAACTAATTCAAAAGCAAATCCAGCTCATTTATTAATTCTAGGACCTAACGAGCTTCGATGGTGTTTTGCATAGTGACAGGACTCACAATCTAATGATGAAACTTTATTAAATTATGAATTTATTTGCTTCAAAATAGGCAAAGAAGGATGTCCCAGCCGACAATGAGCTTCGAAAGGTGAATTTGTACTAAAACAAGCCACAGATCGAGGTACCCCTAAATCCAGAACATAAAGACCATCAGATACATGTCTTCTACCAAATATCTGCTTCGTCACAAGATCCTGAAATAGGCAATGATCAGGAAAAAAATGAGATACAACACTTTAGGTCTTTGGTAAGCTTGCTTACAAAAATCAAATTGAAAGCAAGATTAGGCAAACTTAGTACTGAAGATAAAGTGATAGACGATGTGGGTTTAACGACTCCATAACCCTCAACATGATAAGTTGATCCATCAGCTATTGTTACAGGAGAGGATACTTTATGAGACTGGAAGGTGAAAAAGGTTCAAGGGTTACCTGTCATATAATCCGTAGCACCGAAGTCAATGACCCACTGTTTTGAGGAAGAAACAAGGCATGTTTTACCTGAATCATCAATTGGAGTGGATTCCTTCAAAAGATGAGCATATTCTTCAACTGAAATAATGATAGATTTTTCAGAAGATGAACTAGATGCAACAACGTTAGCAGCTTGAGTTCTCTGATTGCGATGCAATTTTCTACAGTTTCGCTTTATGTGTCCAGGTTCTTTGCAAAAGTAGCAAGTACCATTGCTGAAGTCATTATTTCTGGTAGCATTCCCTCCTCTATTACTTTATTAGCCTCAACACCGGATCAGCCGTGAACAATATTTTTTGAATGTGAATAGTGCTTTTCGAGCCTGTAGGACACCTGAAAGTCAAAAATATTTTATTGGACCGTTGGAAAGTATTGGTAATGGTGAGTCCGAGATTGCAATTAGAAGTGAAATTAAGGTCAAATGGGCCTCCAAAAGTAAAAAATATGAAAAAGATAGCGAGTTAATTTTCCTAGTAGAGAAGGAGATTTGATTTTGCATAAATTTTTAAAAATAGAAAATCAACTCCAAAAATTGCCAGATTTTACATGTCTACATAAATTTTTATGTAGAATATTTTGCTAATGAGAATTAAATTTTTCGGTGATACTGGCAGTTGTCGAATCAGATCGATAAGTTTGAATCGAACTGATAACGGACTCCGATTGAGCCAAAAATTTGTGTACTATCTATTTTAGATATTATAAAAATGATGGAATCATTTTTAGAGTGATTTGAAGAGAGAAAGTAAGAGAAATTAAATTGGACTTTAAATGGACCTAAATGGTGTTAGTGAGTATTTCCTAGAGCCCATGTAATAGGGATGTTTTTCATATGTATGAAATTTATATTCTTAATAAAAGGAATCATTCATTTATTAATGCTATGTTTGAATACATGAGTTTGTAAATCTTAAATTAATAAATGAAGTCCTAGATATTATAAACACAATGCAAAGGCAATCATGAAGGTGTTCATGATGTGGGATGTCTATTGCATGCAAATGTCTTAATATCTAAATATCCCTAGTCATAGAATTAACAAGATAGGACATTGTTAATTCGGACAGACTAGCACATGTTATGCTTCTTGAATGGTTCAAGCAGTGGTTCTCATAACTGTGATTATGGAAGATAATCAAAGCTAACATGTGGATGCTTGTTAGAAGAACAAGTTCATTGGAGACGTGCATAGAGAATCCTCACATGGATATTAAATCTATGTCAGTGAGGAATCTCTTCATAGCGGTTGTGCAAGTATCCTTAGACTTGAGATCACCAAAGTTATCTTAAGTAGCAAGTGGTATACTTTGACTCCATAACTGATTACTTCCAACTGGGAGTGAACATAGTTAGGAGATTGGGTATATCATGACCTACTTGAAGATAGTTGAGTGATTGACAAAGGATTCACCATCCCAGATTTAACAAGGGAAGTTATCTCGTATGATTCTATAATTGCCTTGTTCAGAGAATCTCTGGCCAGAGTAATATGCCGAGATGGATGGAGATCCATGAAGGGCATTTTAGGAACAATGGTTAAATTAATAGAACATACATAATTAGATTTATATGAGTTGACAGAAATCCATACTCATAATCTAATTGAGATAAGAGTGGTGAAAGGAGTAATTGCACGGTAACTGTTTCTATAGAAGGGTACAGTCAAACCACATGACTTTCCTGACATTTGGGTAGTCATGATGCCTAGCTAAAGGCCAATCATAACTTGTATAATGATGTATCAAAAGTATCAATAGGGATTGATAAGATGATTTAAAGGAGTTTAAATCATGTGAGTTTTGAATAGAACTCACAATTACATATTATACTACCAATATGGACAGGAACCCAATAGGTTACACACATATAGAGAAAAGGATTAAATTGGATTTAATTAAGCCCAAATGATTATAATTAATTCCAGAGGCCCAATTAATAATTCTCCAGCAATATTAAAGAGCCCAATCTCATTAAGGAGTTGGAATTTTAACCTAACTATAAAAGGCCAACTAATGAGAATTAAGGTTAAGTGATTAAAACAAAAGGAAAGTTTTTTTCTCTATTCTCTCTCTCCCTTTTGCACCAACTCCAAGCTAGCTTCTTGAAATTTTGACCAGCCCTAGTTGAACACCAATTTGTTGGTTCAATTTACCCCTCTCTAGTGTGGATTACTTATTTGAGGTGTTCGATTTTGGACATTGTGGTTTGTGACAACCCGGTGCGAAGTAAAATCAACTGTTCAACAAAAATCAAAGGTAATTTTTCTTATTCTCATATAGTTATATTGTGTATTCATGGCAAGATCAGATCTAATGGTTAAAAAATTTTAAAATTCCGCTCATGTATGTGATGCATGTAACCGTTAAATTCCAACAAATGGGCCCTTTAATTAAAATGGGTTAAGCCTATTCTTTAGGCCCAACCCTAGGCCCATTTAGAGTGATATAAAAGACTAGAATATCTGAGATTATCCCAAAATTTTCCAGCCCTCTCTTCTCCTCTTTATGGTGGCCGAACCACCACCTCCAATGCCTCTTTCTCTCATTGCTTCAAATTTTCACTTAAAATCTTCATGTAATTACAACATGAGAATGGTAATTCCATCTCCTTAGATCATATTAATGGCCTCCAACCTTTGATTAGAGCAAGGAAATTAAGAAAAATCAAGGTTGAAAAGTGAAGATTTTAGGTAAAGTTTGAGAACTTAATTGATTTAAGTTGATTTTTAGGTATTTCCTAAAATTTTTAGGTGCCTATAAACCATTTTTGAGGTTAATTTGAACAAAAGATGCTGATATCTTAGTGTTTTGTTCAAGGGAAGTTTGGTCCATAAATGAAAAAATTGAAGATGGATGGTTTTTCTTGATGTAAGGCATGTAAAGGAAGCACAAAGAAGATTAAGCATGAAAAAATGGTTAGTGACTATTAAATCATATTATTTTCCATTAATTTGAAATATTTTCCCTTTATGTACTTTAACGAAGAAGTGAAATATTGATGAATAATTATAATTAAGGCTAGATTAATGAAATTAGACCTTAAATAATGCCATGGAAATGCTTAAATTGAAGTAGAAGATATTTTAAGGTAGTGAATCTAGGATGGTCGGATTTTCCTTATGGAATAATTAAGTGATTTTTAAATGATTTTGATAAGTAATAATCCAAAATAAGCTTAAATGTGATAAATGTTGTCTATGAAATTTTTAAGAATTTATAGAAATTAATTGAGAATTTTTAATTTAATTATAAGTGTATGTATATAGTATATATAATGAATTATTGTGAAATAATTCATAAAATAAGTGAAAAATGGTAGTAAATGTGAAATAATGTATCAATAAATTTTTTATGGAATTTATAGAAATTATTTGAATATTTGTTGAAGGATTTAATTTAATAAAAACGTAAAATTTTGTTAATTATGTCATAAAATGATAATAATAGTAAAATAAAGTAAATGTAAGTTTTTATGAAATTTATATTAATTATGAGAATATTTTCAAAATAATTATTGAATTATAAAATTAATACGACTAAGGAATTATTGTGAAATAAATCATTAAGTGAGTGAAAATGATGAAAATTGTAAAATAATATGTATATGAATTTTTGTAAAATTTATATGAATTTCTAGAATATTTATGAAATAAGACATTGAACATGTTTAATTAATGATATTGAATTATTGAGAAATAATTCAATAATCAAGTACAAGATGATAAATTAATGTGAAGTAAATTAATTCCGTATAAAAAGTAATGAAAAAGTCAAATAATGCACTTCCTGAAAATAAAATAATGAATTATATTAATATAATTCATAATTTTTCAAAAATTTATAAAATAAATATTTGACTAATTTATCAAAATAAATTAGTCAATAAAAGTATTAAAAGAGTGAATTATTATAAAAATAAGTGACCAATTGAATAAAAGTTGGCATACCTAAATGACTAAATTTCGGACAGTAAAAGAAAAGAAAAAATTATCAAAGAGTTAATTATTGAATTATTAGAAAATAAATCATAGAGGATTACACAAAAAGAATAAAATAAATTGTGAATTATAAGACTATAATTCATAAAGTATAAAAAGGACCGACAAGTGTTAAATATCCAAGAGAATTATTGAAGAATAATTCACCAAGTGTATCAAAGTATGAAAAAAAAATTTATCTAAAAGTAAGTAATTTCAGAAGTTATATGTCAAAAAAATATTAAATGTTCATATTAAATTATTGTAAAATAATTCAAGAAAAGGTGATTGAAAAGAAAAAGTAACCGAAAAGACAGTTATTGAATAGTCAAATGCACACAAAAGAGTGTGATTGATAAAATGCATTGTTTTAAGCAAAAGAAAAGAAATTAAAATTATTGAAGTTTGAAAATCATTTAGAAAGTTCTTGATTGTTTTTGCCCTTAGCAATAGTCAGGTGGTGATATTCTTATTCAGGATATAATTGGCTAGCCATAAGGACTCTCTATACCACGGTGCAAGTGACGGTAACTTGCTTTGCTATGGGTAGGATCTTTGATCTCCATAACTTCAATGTTAAAGTGAAAGTATTAGTGATGTGCTTTTTGAGAAATGATCCCTTGAAGGTCATTTCTCTATCAGTGGGACCTTTGGATCCATGTCCCGCATATCCTTTTTGAGAGTTCTATCATATTGCATTAGGGGCATATTGAAAAGAATAAATCAGAAGTGTAAAAGTAATTGAATGTAAATGTTATAAATAAAAAAGAACTTGATTGAAAAAAAATGAAAACTTTGGGATAAAACCGAAATTGTTCCCAAAGGTTGTAATTAATAAGCAAGAATGAAAAGAAAATGTTTATAAAAATAAAATATTTATGAAAGGACCCATAAGAATGAATTGGTAATTTGTGTACCAATTATTATTTAAAAAAATAAATAAAAAGTTCAAAAATAATGCTAATTATGTATTTAAAGTAAAAATGACAATACTATATTTAAGTGTAAAAATATGATTAAATAATAAAATTTTGAAAGTAAAGGTTAAATGAAAAGTAAAATAATCAAAAGACACATGATTGTTCAATTAAAATGAAATATGTTCATTTGTAAAAAGAAAAGAAAATAAAATTTGTATACAAAGTGTTCCAAAATAATTACATCACTTTACAATAAAGATTATAATCCTTGGAATTTCTCGCATGAACTATTGAAAAGATTAAAGTGAATTAAAAGAATAAATAGTGAAAATTATATTTGAATTATCTAATAGAACTAGGAATAGAAAAATTGTCATTAAAGACATGAGTATCCATGTAACTTGTTAAATGAAATGACAATTGCATCATTGATTCAAAAGTATAGGACAAAAGATAAGTAAAGGTAGAAGTAAGAAACGTAAAAGTAAAAGTCAATTTGTAATTGAATCACAACGAAAGTAGTGTAAAGTAAATTGAAAAGTATAAGATCAAAGTAAAATGATTACAAAAAATGTTGGCAAATAATAAAAATAGTGTGAAAGAGATTAAGAGTAAATTTCTGATAAATAAGAATAAAAGTTTGCATAATTTATGTAATTATGTTTAAATTGGAAAGTTTTAGGATTAGTAGTCACCACTAAGCATTCTAGTGCTCAACACGTAGTGTTTACTGCGTTCAGGTTTTGAAGTGTTGAAGGAGCTTGATACACGGAGAAGCAGAATTCGAAGATGAAGAAAGTTAGTTGTACTTTTATTTTTAGTATTTGTGGCATATATATACTTAGTCAGTGAGAGTATAGATTGAACTGTATTAAAGGTAATGTTTGTTAAATGATAAATATTGTTACGTCTGGAGAATGTCAGTTAATGAGTTGTAAATGAATATCATTGATATGTGAATGGTTATGTATAATATATATTGCTATTGGATATGATTTGTTGTGCCTCTGAAAGGCTGTGTGGATTGTTTGAATTTCTAAGAAGGCTAGTAAGTTCCAGCCGTTGTGTTGCCGAAATTTCGTAAACTGTATAGAATATTAAATTGTATCAAAGTTGTTTGGCAATGATTGAAGTTTGAAAAAAAAATTTACTATTTACCCCTAAATTTCGCATCAAAAAATACTGTTCTGATAAGGGTGTGACATTTAGTGGTATCAGAGAAAAAGTTTAAGCGGTTCTAAGATCGGAGCAGGATAAGGTTAAGCGATAGGTTTGTCTGTATATTCATGCCAGAAGTAAGATATAAATGTTAGGAATTTGACGTGTACATGCTCCTCTCTTTATTTAAAAAGGTGAAAAGTTAACATTTGACTGAGATTGTTAGATATTAAAGGATTGATTCTATACAATATAGAAGTTAGTGAGTGAGAATGAAAGTATTGTTGCTCGTGGCTTTTTAGAGGTCAAAGCATGGAAATAAAGTATTGACTAAAACTGAATACAAATGTGACAGTTTAAGTGTCTATGTGGATGAGAAATAGTCCAAAGAAGGATAAAATAAAAAGTATGTCACAAAGTTAAAAAGGAATTGTATATTGCGTTCAAGTAAATTGTAAAGGACATAGAGATACCTTGGCTGGATTTGTCATGATTTAAAATGCTATTGAGCAAATTGTTATAAGTTGAGGTTGTTTAAGATGCTCTGTATGTCTGTCAGTGATTCCTCTATAGGTGTGGGGATTTGATTGCACATTACATAGCATTGGGATGCGTTATAACATCTGCATTATATGGGAATACGTGATAGTATTCTATTGCATACATGGAATCATACATTCATTGCATAGCATTTCACCTTGTTTGACAGCATTTGATCTGCATCATATCACATGTATAGACCCCACTTGATAGGATGAAACTGATAGAGGATATAATGACCATAGAGATGACCAGAGAATGAGACGAGAAATAGTGCATTCAAGATTATTTTTTGTATCTGATGTAGCCCTTATAAGTTATTGGTCGTGTCAGTTAGATTTGCTAACGCACTGACCACCTTTGTGAATTGATGGGAAAGAGTTTTTCACCTTTACTTAGATCCATTTTAGTGGATTTCAGTAATCACCATCTGGTATGTTCTGAGACACAAAAGGAAAGTATTGAAAGAAAAACAAACTATCTACTCAGTTTAGTGAATGTAACCTTTGGTTAAATGTAGAGTTCCTGGATTTAGCCGGGTATTACAGAAAGATTAACAAAGTGGTTGAAACCCTCAGCATAGGAATCCGTATTTGATAAGATGAATGTACGTATATGAATATGTATGAATGATTAATTATAAGGTTTTCGATTCTTTGAGCCATGAATGTCATTTTAAGTTGACTTTGGATGGGACAATGTGATTAGAGATGCTGTTATCAGATTGTCTAAGTGTCAAGGAGGAAAGATGCTATTTAGGAGATTAATAATAATCTCAATATTAACATAGTAATCCACCTTTGAACTGATGGTCAGTCGGAGTGGATAATTTAGATATTGAAACAACGGTTATAGTAGGGTGTATGGAAATGTGATAATGGTTGTGAAAAATGTTTATCTATAGTAAAATCTGATTTTTGTCGAGATATTATCAGAAAGAAAATGTCAAATTCTTTATGTTGGATTTAATGGAATGCAAAGAAGTCAGCAAGTTTTGATTTGATTAAAAATATGAAAAGAATATGCACATAAGGTGATATGACATGTGAAAAGAGACTGATAAAGATTTTTAATATCGAGATTGGTTAGCTTTAAAAGTAAGTGGGTTTCATTGGCGAAGATGCTTCGGAACCATTAAATGTGAATGAAGTCTCGATAAGATAACAATATTATATCCTCTACTTTTCAATATAAATAAATTTCGAGGACAAAATTTCTTTTAGTAGGGGAGAAATGTAATGGCCTCAACACCGGACCAGCCGTGAACAGTACTTTTAGAATGTAAATAGTGCTTTCCGGGCCTGAAAGCACACCCGAAAGTTAAAAATATTTTATTGGACTGTTGGAAAGTGTTAGTCATGGTGAGTCCGGGGTTGAAATTTGAAGTGAAATTGAGGTCAAATGAGCATCCAAAAATCAAAAAATATAAAAAAGTTAGCAAGTCAATTTTCCTGGTATAAAAGGAGATTTGATTTTGCATAAATTTTTAAAAATAGAAAATCAACTTTGAAAATTGCCAGATTTTACATGTCTACATGAATTTTTATGTAGAATATTTTGCTAATGAGAATTAAATTTTTCGGGTGATACCGGCAATTGTCGAATTGGATCGATAAATTTAAATCGGATTGATAACGGACTCCGATTGGCCCAAAAATTTGTGTACTATCTATTTTGATGTGATAAAAATGATGAAATTATTTTTAGAGTGATTTGAAGTGAGAAGTAAGAGAAATTAAATGGACTTTAAATGGATCTAAATAGGCCCTTTAATTAAAATAGGTTAAGCCCATTCTTTAGGCCCAACCCTTGACCCATTTAAAGAGATATAAAAGGTTGGAATATCTAAGATTATCCCAGAATTTCCAGCCCTCTCTTCCCCTCTCTATGGTGGCCGAACCACCACCTCCAATGCCTCTCTCTCATTTCTTCAATTTTTTACTGAAAATCTTCATGTGATTTCCAACATGAGAATGGTAATTCCATCTCTCTAGATCATAATAATGGCCTCCAACCTTTGATTAGAGCAAGGAAATCAAGAAAAATCAAGGTTGAAAAGTGAAGATGTTAAGGTAAAGTTTGAGAACTTAATTGATTTAAGTTGATTTTTAGGTATTTCCTAATAGTTTTAGGTGCCTATAAACCATTTTTTGAGGTTAATTTGAACAAAAGATGCTGATATCTTGGTGTTTTTGTTCAAGGGAAGTTTGGTCCATAATGAAGAAATTGAAGATGGATGGTTTTTCTTGATGTAAGGCATGTAAAGGAATCTCAAGGAAGATTAAGCATGGAAAAAGGGTAGTGACTATTAAATCCTATTATTTTCCATTAATTGAAATATTTTTCCTTTATGTACTTTAAGGAAAAAGTGAAATATTGATGAATAATTGCAATTAAGGCTAGATTAATGAAATTAGACCTTAAATAATGCCATGGAAATGTTTAAATTGAAGGTAGAACAAATTTTAAGGTAGTGAATCTAGGATTGCGGGATTTTCTTATGGGATTAATTAAGTGATTTTTACATGATTTTGATAAGTAATAATCCAAAATAAGCTTAAATGTGATAAATGTTGTCTATGAAATTTTTAAGAATTTATAGAAATTAATTGAGATTTTTAAGTTAATTATAAGTGTATGTATATAGTGTATATAATGAATTATTGTGAAATAATTCATAAAATAAGTGAAAAATGATAGTAAATGTGAAATAATGTATCTATAAATTTTTATGAAATTTATAAAATTTTTTTGAATATTTGTTGAATGATTTAATTTAATAATAATAGTGAAAATTTGTTAATTGTCATAAAATGATAATAATAGTGAAATAAAGTATATGTAAGTTTTTATGAAATTCATATGAATTATGAGAATATTTTCGGAATAATCATTGAATTATGAAATTAATAAGAACAAGGAATTATTGTGAAATAAATCATTAAGTGAGTGAAAATGATGGGAATTGTAAAATAATATGTATATGAATTTTTGTAAAATTTATATGAATTTCTAGAATATTTATGAAATAAGACATTGAACATGTTTAATTAAAGATATTGACTTATTGAGAAATAATTCAACAATCAAGTACAAATGATAAATTAATTTCGTTTAAAAAGAAAGAAAAAAGTCAAATAATGCACTTCCTGAAAATAAAATAATGAATTATATTAATATAATTTATAATTGCTCAAAAAGTTTTAAAATAAATATTTGACTAATTTATCAAAATAAATTAGTCAATAAAAAGTATTAAAAGAGCGAATTATTATAAAAATAAGTCACCAATTGAATAAAAGTTGGCATACCCAAGTGACTAAATTTTGGACAGTAAAAGAAAAGAAAGAATCATCAAAAAGTTAATTATTGAATTATTAGAAAATAAATCACAGAGGATTATACAAAAAGAATAAAAGAAATTATGAATTATAAGGCTATAATTTATAAAGTGTATAAATGACTGAAAAGTGTTAAGTATCTAAGAGAATTATTGAAGAATAATTCACCAAGTGTATCAAAGTATGAAAAAAAATATTTATCTAAAAGTAAGCAATTTCAGAAGTTATATGTCCGGAAAATATTAAATGTTTATATTGAATTATTGTAAAATAATTCAAGAAAAGGTGATTGAAAAGAAAAAGTAACCGAAAAGACAGTTATTGAATAGTTAAATTCACTAAAAAGAGTACGATTGATAAAATGCATTGTTTTAAGCAAAAGAAAAGAAATTAAAATTATTGAAGTTTGAAAATCATTTAGAAAGTTCTTGACTGTTTTTGCCCTTAACAATAGTCAGGTAGTGATATTCTTATTTAGGATATAATTGGCTACCCATAGAGACACCCTAGACCGCGGTGCAAGTGATGGTGACTTGCTTTGCTATGGGTAAGATCTCTGATCTCTATAGCTTCATTGTTAAAGTGAAAGTGTTAGTGATTTGCTTTTTGAGAAATGATCCATTGGAGGTCATTTCTCTATCAGTGGGACCTTTGAGTCCATGTCCCGTATATCATTTTTGAGAGTTTTGTCATATTGCATTAGGGGCATATTGAAAAGAATAAATCAGAAGTGTAAAAGTAATTGAATGTAAATGTTATAAATGAAAAAGAACTTGATTGAAAGAAAATGAAAACTTTGGGATAAAACCGAAATTGTTCCCAAAGGTTGTAATTAATAAGCAAGAATGAAAAGAAAATGTTTATGAAAGGACCCATGAGAATGAATTGGTAATTTGTATACCAATTATTATTTAAAAAAATAAATAAAAAGTTCGAAAATAGTGCTAATTATGTATTTAAAGTAAAAAATGATAATACTGTATTTAAGTGTAAAAATATGATTAAATAATAAAATTCTGGAAGTAAAGGTTAAATGAAAAGTAAAATAATCAAAAGACAAACGATTGTTCAATTAAAATGAAAAATGTTCATTTGTAAAAAGAAAAGAAAATAAAGATTTGCAAGCAGAGTGTTCCAAAATAATTACATCACTTTACAATAAAGATTATATGCCTTGAAATTTCTCACGCAAACTATTGAAAAGATTAAAGTGAATTAAAAGAATAAATAGTGAAAATTGTATTTGAATTACCTAATGGAACTAGGAACAAAAAAATTGTCATTAAAGACATGAGTATCCATGTAACTCGTTAAATGAAATGACAATTGCATCAATAATTCAAAAGTATAGGATAAAAGATAAGTAAAGGTAGAAGTAAGAAACGTAAAAGTAAAAGTCAATTTGTAATTGAATCACAACGAAAGTAGTGTAAAGTAAATTGAAAAGTATAAGATCAAAGTAAAACGATTACCAAAAATGTTGGTAAATAATGAAAATAGTGTGAAAGAGATTAAGAGTAAATTTCTTATAAATAAGAATAAAAATTTACATAATTTATGTAATTATGTTTAAATTGGGAAGTTCTAGGATTAGTAGTCACCACTGAAGATTTCTAGTGCTCAACACGTAGTGTTTACTGAGTGCAGGTTTTGAAGTGTTGAAGGAGCTCGATACACGGAGAAGCAAAATTCGAAGATGAAGAAAGTTAGTTGTACTTTTATTTTTAATATTTGTTGCATGTATATACTTAGTCAGTGAGAGTATAGACTGAACTGTATTGAAGGTAATGTTTGTTAAATGATAAATATTGTTACGTCTGGAGAATGTCAGTTAATGAGTTGTAAATGACTATCATTAATATGTGAATGGTTGTCTATAATGTATATTGCTATCGGATATAATTTGTTGTGCTTTTGAGAGGCTGTGTGGATTGTTTGAATTTTTCAAGGGGTTAGTAAGTTTTAGCCGTTGTGCTGCCAAAATTTCGTAAATTGAATAGAATATTAAATTGTATCAAAGTTATTTGGCATTGATTGAAGTTTGAAAAAAAAATTTTACCGTTTACCCCTAAATTTCGCATTGGAAAATTCTGTTCTGATAAGGGTGTGACAATTACGGTTCCTTCCAACTTCATTTCTCTCTCCTCCTTTAACAACTAGTGCATTGGGTTGTTGAGATGGTTGAGCATTCTTCTTTGTTCGTAATAGTCTGTTGAAAACATCTTGAAGTGTGGTGAGTTCAGGGCTAGATAGAATTTGAGATTTGGCGATGTCAAATTCTAAAGGAAGACTGGCCAGAAAACTCATAATAGCCATTTGTTCCCATTAAGTTTGTAGCTTCTTAATGTCTATGCTGAGTGGCAATAAAACATTCAACTCTGCATATACTTTGTTGAACTCCATAAAATGAGCAGTGAGGGATTTGGTCTCATATTTTTCAGCACGGTAGAAAGCTTTACATACATCATAGATGTGAGTAACATTTTCTTTACCCGAATATAAGAAAGCTAAATAATCAATTAACTCCTTAACATACTCACAATGATCTATTAATCCTACCACATCACTTTCAATAGAATTAGTAATTTGTAAAAGCAACCGAGCATCATCTCTAAGCCAAGTTTTATCATTGGACGGTTCCTTAATTAAATGATCATCTTTCTCGACACTTCTTAAATAAATTCTTATTCTCCTACTCCATTCTAGAAAATTAGACCCATTTAATTTATGCTCAATAATTTTGGTGGGCATTGACATAATTTCAATAACACTGGATTTATTATCTTCAACAACCAACTTACCTGTTTCTGCCATTTAACTACTAATCAAGAATAAATTCTCAAAAAATACCCAAACACCCAAAAGTGACTAAAACCCAATCTTCAGTAAAATGTAGAGTTAAAATTAGAAAACCTGATCTGCACAACTTAACCAACACAAGTAGAGAAGCAGACCAAGGCACCAACAGGCAGGAAGAGGGAGAGAGACCTTTTGGAGAGACCAGATGGAAAAATTGACACCACGATCTGGTCGGAGACACTCAAGCGACGTCGGAGATTGAATCGGAGGACAACCGGAAGCCAGATGCTCTCCCATGCGTCGGCACGTGAAGGAGGCAGATCCTTGTGGAGACGCGTGAGATTCACTCACCGATCTTCTGGTCACCGAATTTTAGGCGAAGGCCGAAAATTCATCGGTGCTCCTTTTGAAGTTGGCGGTGAGGAAAATCAGTCACCAGAGCTTGGTGACCCAAAAGGGAAGCTTCAACCACTTGACGAAGAATCCCAGAAAAAAATCCAGAAATTTTAGATTTTCCAAATGAGCCTAAGGCTCTGATACCATGAAAGAGAACAAATATTTTTCTTTATATTTATTTCTCAGTAATGGCATGTATTTATACAAAAAATAAATGTTAGAAAGTCAAATATATTGATTCTTACATTTACTCCTACAATCACTCGTACATTTACTCCTACAATTACTCCTACAGTCACGTTAACCATAATGACAGTCTGCAACAAAGATAATGCCTGTGAAAAATAAAGACTGTGGTATATTGGAATCATTCAACATCAGGTTTGCTTCAGAGTTTCTCTTGATCAATGATTTTTAGAAACTGTTGTCCCTACCAAGACACTGGAGAATAACATTGTAGAAACTACCAATGGAAGAATGAATTATAGTTTAACACGGAGAATGTTGAGAATGTCCATAATAGGAAAGAGAATATCATGACAATAAAGATCTAAGAGAATCTAGAGGAGGCATAATTTTTTAGGACACTTTGGATGTGTTTTGGAAAAATGTAAACAATTCTCCAAGGATAATTAGGTTGAAATAAGGTTTTGTGTGCAGGGTTATGAGAAATTAGGTAAGCAATAACAGAATAATACACAAAATACCAACTGAGCTTCTTGTTCAGCAAAAGCAGAAAAAGCTCAAAACATGGACTACCAACCTACAATCAAAGGTAATTAGGTAAGCAATAACAGAATAATAAACGACCAGGCTCTAACCCCAAAAGTCCACAACAACCTCAGTATCCAAATGGATTTGAATAATATGCTATACCGATCAATCAAGCCCAAATAGGTGATGAAAATGTTAGATTTATCTACTCCAAGGGAAGTTTACGTTCTATGGATAATCTTGAAAGAGAAGCTGGAGATGAAATTTGTAAAGTTAGTGAAAGGAAAAGAAAAGCAAACATTTTTTTTCCTTTTCTGTTGCATCTCTATAAAACCCCTTTTTTATTATTACGAGATGGGGGAACTTTATTATTATAGTGAGACGAGGGAACTTAAAATTTGGTGCGCATGCGTCTTTTGATTGAATGCTTTGATCAGCTGATCCGACAGAGCATAATGTACCGTAAATTATAGTAACACTCAGTTTAGAGTCGACGGAAGCTAATCACCATAATGGAAGGTCGGATGAAGATGAGGTGGAGATTCTAGGATGTAAACACAATTAATAGCATCAAGCAAATCAGACCTCGAAATTAGTAGGGTTGTTTTTCTTGCGTTTAATATTTTTAAATAACACTCTTTTCCAGCCATTTCTTGATCAGTAAACTGAAATTTTCTGTCGGTGCTATTGGTACCTTCGTCGTTGTGTTTTTTTTTTTTTCAAGACACGGAGCCGCAGCAATAACCGGCACCAGCTGCAACACCAAGATCATCACTCTCCTTTAGTTCTTCCTCAACAGGAGGCGGGGCATCATTAAGATTTCTCTTCTCTGCATTTCGATATCTAGATAGCTTGTAAGTAAAATATTATTTTTTTTTATTTGAACAGCTAATATTAAAAGATAGCTAATCCAACGGTAAGCATTGAAAAAACCAAAGCATGTTATTAATATTCCCTAACAGATAAAGAGAGCTATGGTCTTTCTCTCTTTTTTTTTTTTTTGGTACAAAAGAGCGAGCAAAGCTCACAAAACCACTATGGTCTTTCTCTTTAAACACACTTTTCACTATTTAGTTAATAATATCACCAGAAATACAATATGATGAGAAGTATACTAGTCAAGACCCAAATCACCCTGCAACCTGATTCTTAAAACGGAACCGTGACACCATCCATTCGCTTATTATTACAGCCTACACTATCCAACATCGGCACAAGTCACAGAGGTCCAGTTAAATTATCCACATTGTAACTTTCTTGCACTTTGATTATTGAATTGCTAAAGCATGCCATATTATTTGACAAGAATTAGGTCACACCAAATGATAAAGCTTTAAGCAAGACAATTGCAGTTAACCCCTGCCAGACCAATAATCAGAATAGCAACCTCTCTATCTGTGAGTTATTTTAAACCAAAAGTAAAAGCATCATCCTCCTTTTTCCTAAAATACTTTATTTACCTTTCTCAGAATCATGGCAAGGTATCTTGGCAGGCCCATGCAGTATGCGTTGATCATGAAAGAAACAGCCAAAGAAGCACAAAAACCAAAAAAAAAAAAAAAAAACTGGAAACAGCCGAAAGGACCATTAGCCTGTGAGAGCAGAGTTGAGAGAACTGTGAACATCCACACCAATCTGGGCTTCAGCTTTCTCCAAGTCTGTTGTAGCTGAGCTGAGCTTCTGAGTGAACTCTGCAAGGCCCTTTTGGACTAAGCTTGGGTCAATGCGATTGATTGGCACAGCCTCAACTGCAACAATATCAGCAACCGAGTTTGCATGGACAAAAACAAACCCACTGCTAACAAAATATTTGGTCACATCATTTCCTTCATGCACTGATAAGAGCCCAGGCTTCAGTTCTGCAATTGTAGGTACATGACCAGGCAAAACACCCATTTGACCAGTTGTTGCAGGTACAATGACCATGTCAACCTGTGATATAGAAAAATGTACAAGATACACAATCAATTAAGAATGTCAAAGTTGTTACAGTTAGCGCCAAACAGGTCTAGCTAGCAGTCATGCAACTGCTGTATCAAGTGTAGAACTTAATGGATAGAGAAATTAACAACATTGTATCAAACTCCCACTCCCCACAATCCCAAATGTTGGTTGTGCATTACCCATCTGATCACTTCCAAGAGTATTGCTCAAACCATTAACCATGTTACCATATAACAATTTGAACAAAACAGAATTCAACTGAAATAGGAACATGACAAACTTTATAATAGATCAGCTGCAACAATATAGGAATTGAAAAAAAAAAAAAAAAAGAAGAGAGAGAGAGAGAGAGAGAGAGAGAATTCAATGGTGAGGACATGTAAAAATTTAATTTCGACACTTCATAAATCCACAATCAAGAGCATGAATTAGAAACAAATTCCATTCCCTATCTAATGTATAAAAAGGTAGAAATTAATCAAAATAACAAGTCAGAATTTTCCAATATGTAAGTACAAGAGATAAGCTACTCTCTCTATTGAGTTCAAACATCCTTGCTCTCTTTGACGAGCTCAAAGGTACAAACTTCCTTTAACGAGCTTGATTAATCACATGCTGGTCAGATCCACCATTTGGGACCATAACAAATTGGCATCCTATCACCATGGCAAAAACACCTCAGAATAAAAGCTGCAAATTCTTTTCAGAGAGGCACAAGATCGATTCAAGGCTAAGCCAGATTACACCGATTGGAGGCCTTGCTTCGCACCAAATTCCATACCAAGGGAATCAAAATTGGCAATAACGGCTCCCCTTAAGCTAGTGAAATCAGTAATCTTGGAGAACAGATGGAGATGCACAAAAAGGGTGAAAACAAAAGAGGCAAGGCTGGTTTTAGTATTGGGCTAAAACTACATAGAGGTATAAATTCTGCAATCAAATAATTAATTATAAGTCTAAGATGCAGATGGGGAATGTGGTAGTCCCACAATATATGAAGCTTGGCTGTCCAACCTTTGATGGATCTGAAGATCCATTGGATTTCGAAAGCACCCATAATTCCATTGCTTTTTTAGTGATCCAAGTCAAATCAGGAGTCCAACCCAAGCATGATTTGGGCATATCAATCACAAAAAATAGGTTTTCAACAAGAAAATTTGCCCAGTGAAAGCAATGGAATAATGAAATAAGTTGGACCAACTAGTACTTGAATTTAGTGATATATTGCAAAAGCCAACATGGTTACCACCTATTCGAAACTGTAATCATCGCTTGAGGACAAGCTCTTTTTCCAAGAGGGAAGCAATGTTACAGATGCAATTAATGCACAAAGATGGAAAGAAGACCAATGGATTTAATGATTTCATTTTAGGAGATTTTATTTATTTAGCAAAAATTTTTTATTATGGTAGGAGTCCTTGATTTTTAATATTTGATTTTAGATTTTCCTATTTCAGTATTTCTTAATTAAAAGAAATTTATAATTTCCCAATTAGAAAAGAATTCCTATTTTATTAAAAATTCATAGGCATGTAAAATCTATTTAAAGACATAGAAATTAATCAGTAAAACAAGCACAATTTTCCAATACAAAGGTATTAAAAGATGGGGTTACTATCCCTAACGAGTTTCAAGGTCCTTGTTTGGGACCTTTGACAAGCTGGATGAATCACATGGTGATACGATCCACTGTTTGGGAACATAACACAGTTCTTTGCTAATGTTGCAACAATCATATTAACTGTTAGAATGATTATGTGGTACTACAGAAGATATTTCCAACTATTCTCTCGTGCACAGTCTTTCTAACAGGCTCCTAAGCACAATTTACTTTGTCAAGTTGAGTGACAGAGCTGTAAGTTACTTATCCTCATTATGAGCTTGAGAACAAGCTCTGTTTTTGAGGGAGGAGTAATGTTAAAGTTTTAGAAAGCAGTAGTAGTATTTTTACTTATAGTAAGATCTACTTTTAGTTGCAGTATAGGGTTTAGTTTAAATTAGTATTTTCTTTCTTATTTTTAATATTTCCTAATTAGAAGGAATTCTCACTTTCCTAGTTAAAAAGAATTCCTATTTCTAATAGATATCTCTAGGGCTGTAACTTCTATTTAAAGAGGCAAATTTAATCAATAAAACAAATTAAAGGGCAAGTAGTAGGGCCTGTGTTGTTCTGATCTTGAGGTCATCAAAATCATCTTGGGCTGGTTGATCCCAGTGAAACCAATCCTTCTCAAGAAGGTCAATAAGGGGTTTGCACAATATCCCGTAACCAGCTATGAATTTTCTGTAAAACCCAGTGAAGTAGGAAGCCTCTGAGGCCTTTGAGGTTCTTTGGAGTAGGCCAAGACAGCATAGCTTCAACCTTATTGGGATCAATAGCCACTCCTTGAGCAGAAACGATGTGGCCTCGGGAAATGAGTTTAACGTGACCAAACTCACGCATAGAATTGTTGGCCAAATGCTGATGTTCCTAAACGGTATCAAACACAATTTGGAGATGTTGGGCAAGCATTTCAATTGATGCTGTAGACTAGGGTATCACAAAAAACCCTAGCACAAACTTCCTCGACTAGGGTTGGAAGATGTTCATTAGGGATTGGAAGGTTGTCAGAGCACCGGTCAACCCAAAAGGGCATGACCACGAACTCAGTGTCCAGGATGAATTTTAAAAGCAGTTTTGTGCACATTTATAGCTGCATTCTAGTCTGATGGTATCCAAACTTCAGGTCATTCTTAGAAAAAATGACTACTCCATTTAACTCATCTAGCAAGTCTGCATTAACTGGGATGGGGAATTTATCCTCCACTATACCCTTGTTAAGGTCCCTATAATCCACATAGAACCTCCAACTGCAATCCTTATTCCTTATTTTTCACCAACAAAACAAGGCAGGCATAGGGACTATTACTAGAATGGATATTTTATTGGCTAGCATTTCTGCTACTAATTTCTCGATCTCATTTTTTGGTGATTAGGTTATCTATAGGGCTAACACTGGTTCAGTCCGTGGTTTCAATTGTATGGAGTGATCAAAAGTTCTGTTGGGGGGTAATGTAACTGGACGGTGAAATAAATGCTGGTACAGGTTTAGGAGTGGTTGGATGGTTTCAAGTGGAATAGGTGTGGACGGAGATGCAGGGGGGCCTGAAATGGGCTGACTTGTAACAGAAACAACCTAGAAGTAACCCTCTTCCATAAGCCTCGCTATGCAGGAGGAAGCCTTCTCCATCTTGAGTTTCAAGGCCTCAAAACTATCCTGGCAATCAGTTACGAAGGATTTCTGCCTTAAGTTTTGCATTTCCTCTACCAATCCAGAAAGTAAAATCACATAGCAAAACAAAAGTCCATTAAATCAAGTGCCATAGTCTCCAAATCCAAGCAAAATCCGGAGGAAATTGACCCGGAGAAAGAGATTAAAAAAGCCAAATCCCAGACATAAAAACGAAATCAAGAAATCAAACCTCATTGGCAGAGAGCTCAGAAGCATAGGGAAGCACAAAATTGACAGTGATCTTAGAGGGAATGGTAGAGGGAGTAGGGGGACGAGTTCGCATGAAAGCCGACGGAGTCTTCGGAGGGTCGATATTTGGAACCACCTTTTTCCATGATTCTACGAAGGTGTCGTCAACGGTGGGCGTGGCTGGCACATCCGTCGACAAGGCTCGAGCCATAATCCTTGGTTGCTGATTGATGGATCGATTTAAGATTCTTGATGCTTGCCGCAACATGATTGCTCGGGTGAGTGGAGGCGGATTTGGTGGCTGTTCGCAGAAATAGAAAAGGAGACAGCTGAGCCAGAAGAAGGGCCAAAAGAGAAGTATGGTTCTTATATTCTTGTAAAAAGCGGCGAGTAACCGAATGTTTATTTTGGCTCAAACTTATCGTGAATGTCCAACGCTAAAACTTCAAAAATGCCTCCAAATATTCTAAAAAAGTAATTTTTTTCTCCAAATTTAAGTTTGGTGGGATGTTATTTCTCGAATTTAAAATTAAATCAATTTTATCACTAAATTAATAAATTCGTTAAATTAAATTTTTTTTTATCAATTAATCTCGATGATATGGCAACGAAATTGGCACAAATTAAGTATATTAATTCATAACGCATCATATGATACGTAATGCGCATGTGACACATAAAATGATACATGGCAAATATACACCATGCACATGACCTAAAAATAGATAAAGTGCAAATATACACCATGCACATGACCTATATATATATATATATATATATATATATATATATATATGCCATACAATCAAACAATAGTAGAAGTGGACAGGTTAGAACCCTAATACATACATGCCATACATCATACAATCAAACAATAGGAGAAGTGGACATGTTAGAACTCTAAACTAAACCTCAAATTACTAACTAATACACTTACACCGAGTGGCTCTCTTAAATCAAAGGACTGGAAGACCGAGAGCATCTCCTAATTGGCTAGGAGACCGGCAATATAACTCACCAAATACAACCGCTAGCCTCACTTATATCCAATAATCATAATCATAAATCATTAGCAAGAGTATTCTCAAACAAGAATCAACCATATATCATATAAAATATTATCTACGCGCATGGCACTGGTGTCATCCACTTGTATGCATGTTTTAACATGTCTAACTTCACATATAGAAATGCACATAACACAAACAATAAATTGTTATGTATAATATACGCAACTATAAATATGCCAATATCCATATTTATGATGCATTTATATACATATTCTCATAAGAAAAAAAAAATTCAATCTAATATTAACTCACAGATTTTAAGCAACTGAGATATTAGCATGCCAATGAGCTGCATCACCTTGTGTCCAAGGACGATTATCTATATATATATATATATATAATTTTGAAATACGTCCATAACTCACGAGATGATAAATTAATCTCAATGTAAATAAGTATATATCGAAATAGAAAATTATGTACATAAAATTAATTCCATATTAGGAAAGTAAAAATAAACAAAAACTCAAATAAACTTCTTGTAAATAAGTGATATGTTGCTGCGGTTCACACATATGTCCATGTATCCACCTTCCGATTGAAGAGGCGCACATATCCACCGTCAGATTGGAGACTCGCACCATCTTGATGGTTGAAATATACACGCCCAACAACATATGCTACATATACACACACAGAGTTTTACACCTTGTTTGCTCCATGGCTGGCCATGGTTTTGTGATTTTTTTTTTAAACTTTATTACTCTTCATTCTTCAATAATTAACAAAAAAAAAAAAACCGTTTTATCCTGGAAACTATAATTATTTATTACATATAATTGTTTTATTTCCCTTTAAAAATTTAAATTTCTAAATTTTTCTTTGTGTTTCGACATGCTAGAATTAGATCTAATTTTTTGTGTAAGTTTAGACATAATTTTAGGTTGTTTGGTATGCCTCTGATTCTGTTATATTGTTTTAAAAAATTCTGGATAGTATTTTTTTTATGTGTTTTTGGACATCTAAGATTTTTTTTATTTAAAAGTTCGTAATTAAAAATTTCAAGTAAAAATTTTTTATTTTTGATAACACCATTGGACTCAAAGACCCCAAAAATACCCCTTAAAAAAAATCTGGTGGCCTGAATACATCGAAAAGGCAACGTGTGGCTTGCATGTGCCACTAGGGTGCTGAACGCATGCTAGATGGCTCGTCCCCATTAAGCACTAGATCCACGCGCTAAGTGGAACATTACTCAACCACATGAACCAATAGAGATGGGACACGTGGCAGAATAGAAGAGCTGTTAGTGTAAGTCCTAGGCCTAATGCATTATTATAAAATACTTAACTTAATAAATGAGGCATTTATTTTATCTATTGTATTCATGTGCATATTAGTTGATAGAACTATCCAAGAATGTTGTTTCAGTTTAAGTTATTATGTGTGAGGCACATGGTTGTAAGATCTTGAAACAATAGAGACTTCATTCTAAATATCCCTAATCAGTCGTTGTTATGGGAATAACAAATAAATTAAGACTAGTATGCTCTTTCTGATAAGATGAGTTTTGTCTTACGGATCATAAGAACAAGAATGTCAATCAGAGATCATAGATACATGTCTAGAACATGATATCTGAATTTGATCCGTTCATGAGAACACTATATGGTACAAATCATAAGTGTTTCTCATGTGCAAGTTTTGCATCAGAGTTCTTAGACCTAAAATCTCTATGAAACTCTTTATGAATTACTGTGTACTTTGACATACACCTAATGTACTCGTAATAGGGTGACAAGTATGGGTATGCTTGGGTATGCACTAATTCATGTTAGAGAGCATGAGGGAAGTAAAGGGATTGCCCCTCTCGATAAGAGAGAAAATATCATTGGCCACTTGATCAGTAAACTGAGAAGTGTATGGCCATACCGAGATGAAATAATGAGTAATGATTATTTATCTGAGAGTTTAGTGTCACTGAAATATCAAGAAAGGAATTAGTATATATAAGGATGACTAGTTCCATGCCTTATATTAATTTTGATATTTAAGGGTAAGGGACTATGCAAAATTGCATTAGGTCACTAAATGCCATTTGCATTTTCATTTAATTTGGAATGCTATAATATCTTGCTAGAGAATATATATATAGCCTTTGAATTAATTTATTAATTCATTGCCAATATTAAATGGACTTATAGGATCGCACACAAAGTATTGGGCTTAAAATATTTAAATAGTGTATTGAGCATTAATTTGGGCTTTTATTTAAAGTCAAATTAATGTATGTAATGGGTATTAAAATTGCTTAATGGACCTTGGTCCATAAGAGAGAGAAATTCGGCCCACAAGGTTTAATTTCAATTAATTAATTATCTTGAATTAATTAAATTAATTAAGTATTAAATCCTAATAGAATTTGAATCAAAATAAAACACCTAATTAGGAGAGAGTGTAGCTGAAATTCAAAAGAATATCCTAGTGAATTTCTGCATGTGCACAATCCCTAATTAAGTGATGCATTTTTTATTAAATGTCTTATGCCATTTTAAATTCATTTGAATTTAAAACTAATAGGATTTGAATCAATTTAAATGACTTTATTAGGAAGTAATGTAGGCTGAAAATAAGACCTAAAATCAAGGGAATTTCTGCTACAACAAACTTTCTAATGTAGTGATATAAATTGATTAACTATTTTTTTGACCTAGGTGACAATTTTCTCTCTAGTGTCGCCACTCTCAAGAGAAAGAATTCTTTCTTCATCTCTTGTGTTCTTGGGCAGCAATAGCAACCTAAACGAAGAATAATATCAGATCTTGTGGCTTTAAACCAATCATGTTACCAAATACTAAAAGATTAGAGTTAGCACTCTTGTTTTAAGCCATCCTTGCTAGTGTGTGTGTGAGCATAGAAACAAGTGGCGTAAAGGCAGCTCTTTTGGCATTGGTGATCAAGATCTAAGGCATATAAGTCCATCGTATTTGCTGGTCATCATCAAAATCAAGTTTTGAAGTGCATGTAAGGTTGTAAGCTTTTCAAAACCCTAAAATTGCATGATTTGATTCGTTGTTGCATATTGCGTGGCATGTATGATCTAAATTTTTAATTTTTTTGCTGCGTGATCATCATGTATATGCCATGTGATATCCCTATAAGAGCACCACGTGGCCGATGATGTGGCAATTAGGGGTCTAACTGGTGCCATGCAGCACTACATAGACCAACCAAAAGTTGCCAAGAGTCACCATATGTCATTCCTTGGTGCTAACACGTGGTAAGGGAGTTTGCCTAGTGGCAGTTGTGGCACTGACATGTGAGACAAAGGTCCAGACATTTGGCTTGATGAGCCATGCCATGTGTCGATATGTGGACCAATTAGGTTATGCCACATCTGACATATGGCCCATTAGGGATGCATCATATGGCCTAGAAGAGCTGCTAGTGCGTGCTTGGCCTGGCGAGCATGAGGCCTGTAGGCTTCACCTTTCCTACCATGTGTAGGCGAGTGAGAACACTTTTCGAAGCTATTTTTACCCAATTTTTTTTAATTCTTTTTTTCATATTTTTTTATTTTATGGTAAATTTTAAAAAATTGAGTTATAAAATTTTTTTATGAATTATTTAATTAGAAAATGTATGAAAATTTTTAAAAAATGTATTTTCTGCCTTATTTAATTTTTAAATTTGTTTGAAAATTAATTATGTGAATATTGTCCTTATATTTGATTGAAATAAGTTTCAATTATTGCTTGTTTGTACATAAGTGTACTAACAATTTTTGTTTTTATTATGTGTAACAATTATGATGATGATAAGGACACCATCAGTTCCATGAAATCCTCAGGGATTTGAGCTGGCCATTGCACAAGTGCGTGAGGTTCATCTTATAAGGTTTCACAAGGAGGCAAGAATTAATGACATTGATGCTATTGTGCATCATATAGTCAAAATGTATAAGAAAATTCAAGATTGTATTTGGATTGGTGGTCTTCATAGGGGAAGGGATGATAAACTGATGTATAAGGTTTTGTGAAAATCATTTAGTTTTCATGTTGAGGTTCAGGTCTTATTAGATGAGAACTGGAATGGATCTTATAAAGAATCTGTTATACAATTTTTGTATAAGTTAAATAAATGAGGTGTATAAAGAAGCAATATTGAGTCTAAGTTAGTTCTCAGAAGTAGACATAAGGTGTATCGCCCTTGGCTAGAAGATCGCATCTATGTAATTCCCTTTTAGTTGATATGTATGGTTAGAATGACCTCTCCAGTGACTATGATGGTGTTGAGTCCATATAGATTATGTCTTTTATTGACATAAGTGTCATACAACTATTTTTATTTTTGCAAACTTTTATGTTTGGATTTATGTTTCCAATTTTGTTTTATGTTGAGATATTTGTATCTTCTTTTGGATTTATTGGATTTTAATAATAAATATGCTTATTTTTGTTTTGGATATTATAATGGCTTATAATTTATTGTAATGAATGTGTTTATTTTAATTATTATTTGCCATGCAATATTTTATGAGTAAAATGATTGCTTGATTATTTAGTTAAGACTTTATAATCTATATTACATAATATCCTCAATTAAGTTTAAGGGCTTAACATCTAATAAATCAGATTTACTATGCATAAAATTTTAATCTGTAAAGTTAGATATTAGGACTTAAAGGGTAATTGGTTATTATTAGTAACCTTTTTGATTTTGAGCTTCATAGATAACTTTATTAGTTTTTAATTTCTGATGCATAGTAAATCGAATGAATTGCCATATTCTCCTTAATAATGTACAACATATATTCTATTTTGATCAGAGGATCTAAATGGCTTTAAAATCAATAGTCATTGAATTGAACAAAGACATGAAACTCAATGGCGACAATTATGAAATCTGGATTATGAAAATCTAATTTATGCTTAAGGACCAAATGGCTCTCGAAACTTTAAGTTCAGTTATGACTGAACTTGAGGAAGGCACTTTTGCACAGCATAAGCAGGATTAAGATGCTTATTCAGTATAGAAGAGGAAGAATTCCATTGCTCGAATCATCCTTCTAAGTGCGATGAAAGATGAATCACCATGTAATTTTGCTCATATTGAAATGCAATAGATCTATGGGTTGGATTGCAAGAGAAGTGTCTCTGACTAGACTCAGATCATTAATGATCAAATTCAAAACTTATCAGAAGAGGCCTGATCATTACATGCGAAACATCTCCGAGAGATAGAGAATATAATTTGTGAACTTAGTGATGCTGATCATATGTTGATTGATGAGCAATAGGTTTAAGCAGTCATCCATTCTTTGCCAAGGAGTTGGAAGCACGTGAAAATGCAACTGACTCACATGGATAGCATTAAGAAATTTAAGGATGTTATTAGGCATTTGGATTTGAAAGAGGATTGTTTAACATCAATCAAGGTCAATGCAAAATAGTATCCTCTAATATTGGTATTAGAGACATATAAGATGAATACATAAATACGAATACATAAATAGTTTATTTCAAATAAATTATCAAAAGTGGTATATAAAATTAGATATAGTTGTTAATAATGATTTTCATTTAACCACCTTATCTTTAATAGATAACAGAGTAGATCAAAATTGTATTCAAGGGATTTTTTTATTCTTCTCTCTAATTGTGAATATTTTGCTCCTAAAGGTTGTGAAAGAAGACTCCCCAAAGAACTCGTGAGTGTAACTGATGAAAATGCCTTCTTATATACTTGAAAAATGTTGATGATCAATCCTTGTGATAATTGCTTGAAGATAAGGTTGCATGCTGAAAATAAACACCTGTCTTTGAATAATACTCTTGATAAGGCTTTGAGATAAATCTTGTTGAATATTTGCTTCGTAATAATGTTATTGATAAGAGAAATACTATTTACTTTTGAAAACATGTATTTTTGAAATGATGAAAGTTGAAAAAACTGAAACTAGTAATAATAACTAATCTTTTGAAACATTATTTTGTGTCGGATGAAAGATAAAAAGATAAGTTTGGTTGAAAGGTAAGTATTATCTTTTAAAAAATGAGAAAGTTAAAGCTTTTGAAAACTTTATCGGGTGAAGTGAATGTTTAGAGATCACTATTGAAGTCTTTTAAGACTTTTTAACTTTCGTTGACTTTTTGACTTTGTATCTTTTTTCACATTAATGCCTCTTTTTTATGTTTGCTTTTTCATTTGCATCTTTACTTTATGTACATTACATTTAAATTGTTTTGTTTTGCATTTATACTTTATAACATACGAGTCCTTATACTTTATAATTCTACATCTTCAAATGGATCTTGAGAATCTTCAAGTGCACGATCAGGAGGAAGAGTACTGCCTTCTGATGAGTTTGCCCTTTCAGTTGAAATTCAATTGATAATAGAATCGAATTCTTATTATGTGGATTTTGAGGATAATAAATTGACAATTTGATTTTTATCGGCAATAAATCCTATTGAAAAAGTTGATGATAAAGCTGTAGATGTTGGCTACTTAAAATAACTGATAATTGCTTGCCTATAAACCTTCTTGACATCAAAACTGTCCCACTATTTTACTCAAAATTCTCAAAAAAGAATTGGTAATTGATTAATCTATTTAAAAATGTGATAGATCCATAAAACAATCTATGGATTCTTAAACATTGCATAATATTTTAAAAGATTGTCATGAGTGCTTGGGCTACAGTAAGTTGTAAATTTGACAAAAGCTTCTTTAATCTAGAATGGAGTTGCTTCAATGATTAAACTAAAGTAACCAAACCACCTGATGAACCAATTTAGGAGAATGCCACCAAATTTATGTGAAAAGTAAAAGAACCATGAATGTTGGAAATTTCTTAAATAGAATGCTCGAAACCATGCTTCTTGATAATCATAATAGCTATATACTAATTTGGGAGGATATCTTAATAATGTCTTCAATTGGTAGGATCTTGATCCCCATTATGATTGAGTAATTACATGGATAATCTTAACCTTACTAAAAGTAATTCTATTTTTATCTCTCTCATCATAGTGGTGTTCTATTTCTATTGACTCAGTGTCTATTAGTATGGCTTCATAAGACTTATGTTTTACTCCAATCTTCTTCATGAAAATGCCAACTATTAGGAAAAACATAATCAATCAATCTATAAAAACTTTAACTCTTTGATATATTAAGTTCTTCCGGTTTTAAGATTTTAATAAATAGTCTTTTCTGATTCAAATGATAACGTGAAGAAGTTTTAGTAGAAGGTGAATGTACTATATGAGAGTTAGGAGAAGAAAGAAAATTTAAAGCTGATGAATATGGTCAAGAAGGTACAAAAGGTGAAAAGATCTGAGGTCTTTGAAATGGAGGAAAAGATGGTGAAAAAGGGAATAAAGGTCTGGATATGGTCCTAATAGAAGGAGATGTAAGTGGAGAATTCTGTTGAGAATTTCCTGATTATAATGTAGTTCCTATTGGTAATATAGTTTTGGTCAAAACTTCCTTATTAAAACTCATTTATCCTATAAGAATTCATGAGAAAGAAAATTAGGTAAATTGTTATCTTTCCCCTTAATGAATTCAATCTCGAAATCAAAATTACTAAGTAAAACATGCCATCTTGCAAAAATTTATATTGAAATTAAGTTTTTGATATCCTTTTCTAAAATATGCTTTGTTGATAAACAATCAATTCATTGTAAAAAGCTTTTGTGTATAAATCATCTTCAAACTTTTTTATGTATAAAACAATACTTAAAATTTCTTTTTTGATAGTAGAATAGTTCTTTTAAGTCTGGCTCCAGCTTTCTGAATAAAATCTTACTAATCCTTCTTTGTTTGTTTCATTTTGTTTTTGTTTTAAAATACCATCATAACCTATATCACTAGC
This sequence comes from Excoecaria agallocha, assembly GCA_037975025.1. Lineage (NCBI taxonomy): Eukaryota > Viridiplantae > Streptophyta > Magnoliopsida > Malpighiales > Euphorbiaceae > Excoecaria > Excoecaria agallocha. The sequence continues at coordinate 62,272,908 of CM075810.1, read as the reverse complement.
ATCTATTTCTATTACTAAAAAAGCTTCTGGATGTGGAATATTTGAATATGGTAAACTTTTGATTTTTTTCTTTAATTTTTTTAACTATACTAGTAAGTTTTTCTATCTAGGGTTCAGGTTTCTTTTTTAACCTATTATATAAAGGTTTACATAATTTTTCTAAATCCTTGAAAAAATCATAAACATAATTTAAACATCCTAAAAATCTTTGTAACTATTTCTTATCTTTTATTTCATTTGGAAATTTACTAGTAAATTCTAAACTTCTATTTATGGGTTTTATAGTGCCTTAATCTATATCGTGTCCTAAGAATCTAACTTTAGTTTGGAAAAGTTGTATCTTTGGTGCAGAAACTACTAATCCACTCTGATGAATCAAATAAAAAAATCTTTTCAAATGTTTGATGTTTTGGCTTATTGAATTTGAAAAAATTAATACATCATCGATTTATTATATTGAAAATTCGTGTATCGGTCTTAATATATCAATCATAATATTTTGAAATTCTGAATGAGCATTTTTTAAATCAAATGGCATAACATTCCATTCATAATGTCCAAATGAAATATTAAATCATGTCTTATACCTATCATCTTCATCTACCTATATTTGATAAAATTCTGATTTCATATCAAATTTGGAAAAAATATATGCATTGTATAACTTTTTTTTAATAAATATCTTTTGTATGGTATAGGGTATCTTATCCATTGTAAGATAGTATTTAGAGGTTTATAATTTATGACGAATCTAGGTGTGCCTTTTTCTATTTCTATAGCATTCATAACATAAAATGCTGAACATGACCAAGGGAATCTCTTGTTAATCCTTTATTTTTTAAATCTTGTATTTCTTTTCGAAAAAAATTTTCTAAATATGGTGTCATTTTGATAACTTGAGATTTTGTTGGAATCTTCTTTTCATCAAAGTCTTTTATGTAAGGTAATTTTACTACATGCTGTTTCCTATTCCACAAAGCATTAGGTACTGGTAGAAAAAAATTAAAAAAAAAGGTATTTTCAAAGTCTTTGATTTTTTTTTATCTCTTGACAATCTAATTATTCTTTCATTATTTTTCCTTATATTTCTTTTATGAGAAATTTAATTAATTTTTGTTTATTTTTTAACAAATTGTTTTCTTGAATATTTTTTCTTACATGACTAATATCTCTAGATACTATAGAAAATGCAAATTCAAAAAGAATTTCTTTATCTAAAATTTTTGTCTTAATACCATTATCTCCTATCTGAAAAGGATATAACATTGTAATAAAATATGTTCCTAATATAACTCTAGAATTTAAATTTTTTACTAACACTAAATGAGTTTTAAAACAATATCCTTTATAGCAAATCTTAACTCTTGATAATTTATAATTAATTATTAACTTAGATCCATTAGCGGCACCTAATCTTTCAAAAGTTTTTTCATAATATTTAGTTGGGATTAAACCTTCCTGAATATAATTTTGATATGCTCCGCTATCTATTAAAGCTAAGGTGGTTAAATGAAAATCATCATTAACAACTATATCTAATTTTACATACCATTTTTGATAATTTACTTGAGATAAACTATTTATGTATTCGTCTTATGTGTCTCTAATTGCAATACTAGAGGATACTATTCCTTTTATTTTTTTATCTTCTTTTACTGAATTACTAAGACTAACTTTGAAATTTTCTTCTTCTAAACTCTGAACTTTTCCTTTTAATATACTTCTTGTTTCAATATTTTAATTTCTTCTTGAAGATCTTGAATAGTTGATTCTTTTTTAATTTCAATTTTTTATACACTTCAACTAAATTATAAGATGTAAAATCTCTTTTTTCTTTTGTACTGATTATTTCTCTTAATCTAAGTAGATAAATTTTTTTTTTAATTTTCGGATCATCTATTTTATTAATAATGTCTAATAAAAATTTCTTTTCATCACTTATCATATTTATAATTTTACATTGACATGGTCCTAAGTAACTATAAGATTCTGAATCAAAATTACTATCTTCACTATTAGTTTTGGATTTTTCACTTATTGCATTTAAATCATTTTTTGAATAATCAAAAATTTCTTCATCACTACTAGAATTTTCATTAACAATAATTTTAACAATTTTATTTTTTAATCCTTCTGAAATATCTAGATTATTTATACGTTTTTTTATCCTACAGTCTCTTGAATAATGTCCTTGCTTGCTACACTTATAACAAATTATTATATATTTCTTACTAGTCTTAAGTTTGAATTTTTTATATTTTGGTTTTTTCTTAATGGGTTTTTTTATTATAATTTCATTTTGGCTTATATATTTTCTCTTATATATGTATTTTCTTTTAGGTTTTATTTTTCTCTTAGCAGATGATGGAGCTCTAATCTGTTGATAACCATATTGTTCAGAAAATGAACCTAATTCTTTTCTTCCTACAACACTATCTCTTTTTAATTTTGCTTTTAGTTTTAAATCGGTGCAAATTGGTAACCCTTCTATGTTAACTATATTTATTAGTTGTCCATAATTTAAATAACTATAAGGTATTGTACTATTATTGTCTCCTTTTAGCCTATTTCTTACTCTTTTTGCAAATAACTTAGGTAATCCTGTTAAAAATCTTTCTTTCTAATAAATATTATTACAATCTAATCTAGTCATTACTTTAGTTAAAAATAAATCCTTATACCATCTAAAGTCTTGTAATTTAGGACAAGTCAAGTTTTGAAGAATTTTTGAACTTTTTTTTTCTGATATAAACGAGGATTTCCTACAAAATTTTTGGTAATATCAATTATTAAAGTACTTATTATGTCATCTTATTCAATTTCTATTTGAATATTATTTTCTACCTTAACTATCCTTTTTCGTACTGTTAATATAATTTTTTTTATCTAGTTTAGTTACATAATGATCCCACCATCCTTTTAATTGTTCAGTAAATTCTGATATTAACATTTAAGATGTTGCAATTTCACTATTTTCTTTTGATTTGTAAGCACTAGATGCCATAGTCATCTCTTATAATAAGTTTAATATTTGATATTCATATAAACCATCCATATTATATTTGTATAAAGATCTACCATCATATTCTAATTGGTATTTAGTTTCTTCATATTAAGTATCTAGAGGTGTAGGTCTAGGATACTAGTTTCAAGTTTTTGGTCCAAGTGTATATACGTTAAAATGCAGTTTTATTATTGAAAATTCATTCTCATTATTTAGCTTAAATTGTTCTTCTAGGTTTTTTAGTTCTGATGTAATTTTTTAATCTTTGACATAGTTTCTTCATTTATAGTCATAATCTGTTTATCCTTAAATTTAGCTTTGCTAATTTTTTTCTATTTTTCTTAATACAGGATCTTCATCTTTTAGCTTAATAATTATTTCTGGTGAAAATTCAAAAGGTTTAAGCAACGGTGTTTCCAATTTAATAGGTGGATTTTCTATTACCCTTTTCGATGTCTAACCTATTTCTATTTGTAACTTAAATGTTTGTACTATTTTCTCTACTCTATTTAACTGATTAGCTATAGTACATAATATTTGATTTGAAAAATTATTTTATAATATTACATGTTGTAAATCTTTTCCTACATCCTTATTTTCTACTTTTATTTCTTTAAATGGTTTAACAAAATAAATTTTTTCTTTATTTTTTACTTGAATACACTCTAATGGAGGATGTATAGTGACCAATGATTTTTCTTCTAAAGTGTTTCATTGTTTACCTATTTTTGAAGATACATTAATTTCTTTTTGAAACAAATAATATATGTTATTATAATAACAGTAATTTTCAAACCACAAAATCAAATGAATATTAATTTGTTTATCTTCCATTTCTTTATACCATAAACTTTTAAAATTACTTAATTCAGCTTGAGAAAAGTTATTAAAATACCATTCATCTTTTTTCTTATTATATTATGCTTTTAAGTCATTTCTCAAAAATTCTTTATTTATTTGAAAACTAGTCATCTTTAAATAACTAATCAATTTAAATTATTAATTAATTTGAGAAAAAGTTTTCATTTAAGATCTAATCGGGCTAACAAAATATTCACTTTCTTTTTCTTCTGTATATAATGGTCTTGGAATATTTATATTAAAATCTGCTCCTTTTAATTCTAAATTCTTTGTAGATAATGATATAGGTATTTAAGGTCTATTGTTTGAATATATAGAAGGACTACTCGATTGATTGTTATCGAAGAAAAAATATTTGAACTTAACCATCACTTTGATCTAATATTCTTGAAAATTGATTATTAATATTAATTGGTCTGGGTTCACATACCTCTTTTAATTTCCAATTTCCTGATCTAGTAATCTCATCCTATCTAAGTTACTTTGGAATATAAATATTAGAATGGGCTCTATTTACTTCAAATAATAAATTTTCATTTCTTTTAAAAGGTTTTCTAGTTTTAGGATCTATGGTTGTGGACATTACTTTATAATATATTCTATATATTATTGCTATTGCTCTAACATTTTCTTTAAAATTTAATTTTTTTGTTGTAACAGTTAAAATTAAAGTATCTAATCTATTCAAATCATATAGACTAATAGTCAATCCTGAAAAACAATTAAAATTATATACCGATCTATTTGCTAAATTAGTTTCAACCATAGCAAGTAAAGAATTAGAAAAATTAAAATGCCTAGCATCTCTTAAACACATTAAAATAGGAGTATGTAATCATAGTATGAATAAATGTTTAATTGTTATCTGTACTGATCCTATATGCAAAAATCTATATTTTTTCTTCTTAGGTTCAATTATTGCTTTTTCTGATAACAATTGAATAGTTTCATATTCCTGATTAATAGCTACTGTCGATTTTTTTTATTTAATAGAATAATCATGAAAAAATTCAAAAGTGCTTATTGAATATATTGTTCGAATATCTTGTTTAGGTATAGTCCAATCAAATAAATCATTCTCTACTTTTTTAATATTTTTTTTTACAAAATTCATTTCATCTAACTCTCTAATATTATCTTCGCTAGTTAAACTAGATCTAGAATCTTTAATAGAAAATATTCTACTTAATCTATCAATCCAAATATATTTAATCAATTTAAATTTAAAAAGAAGTCAAGAATGAAACCTGTGTAAATCACGAGACCTCCTAGCTTATCGGGACCACCAACATGCCATCTCGGCTTCCAAAGGCTGACCAACACTAAGCCTTCAAGGTTGACCAATGTTTCATCATTCCAAGCATAGTGTCAACATTCTCTTTAAATTTATCTCAATTAAATATACTTGTTTGGATATTTTAATTAGAATATTTATCTAGGAAAGACTCAAATTATCTAATTTGACTTTTCTAGGTGATATTAGAAATTTAGAATAAAAATTTTAATACGCTCATACTACTACTACCCTCACTGGGCTTAAGAAGAAGAGGCCTTGGCTCTGATACTAAAATCGTTGGATCGGGTTAACTTGGTGTAGTTATCTAATTATCTAATTTATTAATTTATGATAGAGTTATAGCTTATACATGAATATTTAACATATGGGTATTGATTTTTTTATTTTTTAATTTTCTAATTAATTATTTATTTCTATTGATCATATATGTAATACTTTCTACAATAATATCATAGTTTGAAAAATGAGATAAATTTAAATTTTCTTTTCCTATTATATTTTCTTCTAATTCTATTAATTTAGATTCAAGAATTTTTAATTCTTCCTTTAATTCATTCATTTATTAATCTATCTATATTCTTAATTTTCTTTTTAATATTTTTCATATTATTAACCTAAAGGTATTAATTTTAATACCTTTTCTAACCATTTTATCTCATAATTTCTATTATATATTTGTTGATTATAATATAACATTAAAGTATATTTTTCAGGACTTAAATATATATATGCTAATAATTTTTTCCTATCATTTATATTTTTTATTTTTGAATGTAACCTATTGATTTCATTATTTAACTGTCTAAATAAATCTTTAAGACAATCCATAAGTATTTATTATTTGATTAAAAAATTCTATCATTAATCATATTAAATACATAATCATTAGATTCACAAATTTTGTTAATCTATTCATTATTTAAAATATTTTATAAATCAAGAAAACATTTTGTTGGAATATTTGAAACAAAATTAATTAAAATGTCAATTAATTTGTTTTTATGAAAATCTTGACAATTGCAAAATTCATTTAAATAAAAATCTCCATGCTCTATAACTAAATAATCTTTTAAACTAATTAATTCTCTTTTTAGTGAAAATATATCTTTATCATTATCAAAATCAATTGAACATAAATCATTTAAAAATTTATCTATACACCAAGACATAATTAGAATGAAATACCTGATAAAATATATTCTAAGATAAATTACAAGGTGTTTCTAATTAGGCTATATGAGTACATGAATAGGCTTTCGAAAATATAAGTTACAAATCTAAGATTCTATTATAAAAGGAGGTTAAAACTACAAGGGATTTTTTTTTATTTCTCTCTTTAATTTTGAATATTTTGCTCTTAAACGTTGTGAAAGGAGACTCTCCAAAGAACTCGTCAGTGTAACTAATAAAAATGCCATCTTATATACTTGAAAAAAGTTGATGATCAATCCTTATGATAATTGTTTGTAGATAAGGCCGCCAACTGAAAATAAGCACCTGCTTTAGAATAATGCTCTTGATAAGGTTTTGAGACAAATCTTGATGAATATCTACTTCAAAATAATGTTATTGATAAGAGAAATACTATTTACTTTTAAAAATGTGCATTTTTGAAATGATGAAAGTTGAAAAACTGAAATTAGTAATAATAACTAATCTTTTGAAAAAGTATTTTGTGTCAGATGAAAGATAAAAAGATAAGTTTGGTTAAAAGGTAAGTATTATCTTTTGAAAAATGAGAATGGTAAAGCTTTTGAAAGCTTTGTCGGGTGAAGTGAATGTTTAGAGATCACTATTGAAGTTTTTAAAGGCTTTTTGACTATTGTTGACTTTTTATCTTTTTCCACATTAATGCCGGTTTATTTACCTGAAAAAGATGATAGAAGGTTAAAAGATTACTAAGGTTAAGAAAAAGATTCATAGTGGAAGAAAGAAAGAAAGTATTATTTGTAAAAAATTGACATATTTTCATGTTGAACTTGTTACTCTATTTTATAGTAAGTATTGGATTAAATATATGGGTAAGTTGGAATTGAGTATTAGAATTGTTTAAAAGTAAGGAAATAATATGGATTTGAGAGGAATATGGCTAGAACTTGTATGTTATTAAGTTCAAATTTACATGCAAGTCTATTACATAAATTTTTGTCATAGATTCACTTGACCTAATAGTACTCTTTTGCTAATAACTCAAGTTGTAAAATAGAAAATTGAGTAATTCTAGTTAAATTAGAAACTAGACACCTATATCTAGAATTCATATGAAGAAATCAAATTCTAAATCTTTCTGTACTTGGTCATATGTTGGTTTGAAAATCAGATATACCTGTTGCCCTATTAATGTGAATAGCTTTTAGTTTTCCTTGAATATATTGAGATTTAGAGGTGATAATGATATTATTTTTAATTTTTTTAGAAACTAAAAACATAGAGAAAAAATTGGTGGAAGACCAAATTTTCTAGAAATATCATTTAATATGTGTAAATTAATGTTAAAGTTAGATACTAGAATCTATCAATAGAATTTCATGTGCAGGGGATTGTGTTTCCTTAGATGAGGTGTTTTAGAATGCACCTTCTATCACGGTCACAACCATAGTAGCGACTGTGGTAGAACATGCTTCCTTTTTACCCTTAATAACCTCTTACATCATATCCAAAACACTTGTGCATGACCCTTTTATGTTGTAAGGCATCTAAGGTGTAATTTAATGATTTTAGTGTGATTTAATGAGGATAAATAGATATGCAATGCTTTATAAATTTAGAAAAGGTTGTTAATTCTATAGTGTAAAGATAACTATGAAATTAAAAATAACATGTTTAAATGACCATGATTGTCTACGTAAAATAGTATATGAATGCTTGAATGCCTATGCCATTAAGTTGTATGATGACTATATGATATTATAGAATTGCTATGTTCACAGGTATTATAGAAATATGTGATGGAATGATCATATATTTGTATACATACATATGTGTGTATAGATATGTAATTGTAAAATGATAATGTACTTATGTAATGTTTCGATAGAGTTACAATTGTGATGAAAATACCATATAAGGATGATAGTAAAGTATGTATAGGCATATTGATGACATACGCAAGCTGTTAAGCAATTTTGATTATATAGTATACTTCAAAGGTAATTATGTTACATACATGTACACACAAATCATTTGACTAAAGGAATTCAATATAGCATGGTGTTAAGTATCATTATCATGCTTACGTGAAAAAGTTACATGCCTTGGAACCAATTACAAGTACAAAATATTAATATTCAAATGTGTACATGATATTATACTTGCAGGAAGTTTATACATGAATATGTATAATATACCTTGCTCATAGTCATACATGAGTATATATGAATATCAATATGTATATGATAAGAAAAGAGTAAATCACAGAAAGATACAGTAAATAAATTTAACTGACTACATTGTGTCTAGGATGTGGATAGATAGACATGCATATAAGGGTAATTTATAGCTACGAAGTTTGGTTCTGACCTCGTTTGGGTCATTAGGTAAATAAATTGTCCCATTTGGACCATAAATAGCCTTATTTAAGTTGTTAGCCAATCCCATTTGGGTTTGTTTGATCGGTTAAAAGTAATATTTGGCCCTGTTTGGGTATAAAGTTTAATACCTTTGGGTATCTTATTTGTACCTTCAGATGCAATAGGTTTAACCTGTTATCCACTTCTTTTGAATAGTGTGGGCATAATAAAAAATAAAGAGAGTAAGATGTAACACTATAAGATAAATAAGCATTATAGTCTAAAATTGATCTTTATAAGAACCCTATTTGGCATATGGAGAAATATGATACAAAATGAGGATACATTTTCAAACTGCATGCATGTATGCATGTATGTATGTATGTATGTATGTATGTATGTATGTATGTATGTATGTATGTATGTATATATATATATATATATATATATATATATATATATTTATATGACATTTAATTATCACATGTTCATATTAGACTTAGAAGTCGTGCATTTGAATTTAAACAACACTGATGTTTTATCAATAATTATATTGGTGAGTACATTGTAACCCCTTAATCCACCAGACATGCAAAATCATCAATACAAACATCAACCTAGCAACGATCAGGCAGAAATAATAATAATAATAATAATAATAATAATAATAATAATAATAATAATAATAATAATACAAGCCTTAATTACATGCCATAACATAACCAAATTAAACTCCGAAATAAGGAGACATAACATAAATGGCCTTCAATGCATTATGAAAAACTCAAGGACAACTATAACTTGCTAGATCTTTTCTTCAAAGTGGGTCAAGTCACTACAGCTATCGATCCAAAGTGGAGTATATCCTAAAACCTACACGGATAAACAAACCTGTGCTAAGCTATAAAGCTTAGCAGAAAAACAAAACTTTATGGATAAACACTTACAAAATATCATTAATTTATTACAACATTCACAATTACAGAAAACATATAAGTCTGCAATATTAATTATTTCACAATGAATATACCAGAGGAGTCTTCAACCTTAATAATAAATATTATTCTTACAATAATCTAGAGCATTACATGAGTTCGTCTAGTTCATGAAGACTTTTCAATTTACTTGCACTATTAAACCCCCTTTATTATTAAACTAGTATAATACACACCCTCATAATGTATTAATTATGAGACTAGACATCATGATTATTGATAGTATTATGCATTTAATCATATTGGGTACATAGGATATGTATTCAATGTTCAATCAAAGCATAAGGGAGTGCATATGCTAGGTAACATCTATAAGAGATTTTGTTAGGCATAATTACTTCACATATATCACACAATCTTAAGTATAAAATACATTCATAATTCACAATTATATTCATAATCATGTATTTCTGAATGCTATCTTAGCATGGCAACTAAATATCATATAACATCAAATTATGTCGTACACTATCCTTTATCAGTATGCAAATATATGTGTAAATACTTATATACAGACTAACAGATTTGCATGTAATTACAAAGAACGGCATTACATATCATGATTACCCGATAAAGTCCTAATATCACATGTATACATTTTATAAATTTCAAAGGACTTGAAACTCATTATGTACGTTACAGCCCATACAGCTGCTAGTATAATATTGTACGCTTTGGGGCCTATCTATTCACCATGGAACCCATCAGTGGAACCAACTCACATCGGCACTCACACGGGAATCTTAACCCCTTATAATTGATGTGAGATATCACAATTTATATAGTACTGGGTATAGAATTTCATTTCATTGGAACAATTTATAGCCAAAAGGAATTTAAGATAAAATAATATAATAAAGCATTCATCATGCTTAGATCACATAAGTGAAGCAATCGGTACATATATTACTTTATTTCATGCACATTTAATAATCTTTAATAGCTTGCCTAATTACTAGTTTAAAGGATGGATAACGGGAACTATGGATACCCGTTGGTATCAACAATGGATACCCAAAGGTATCAAGCGATGGATATCCGAAGATATCAAATGATGGACCTAAAAGAGCCAAGTTATGGTTCAATTAAAGGAATAAACAATGGACCCAAATGGGGTTAACTATGGCAGCTGCAACTGTATCCCTCTAGGCATGCCTATCTAATCCATAACTGAACTAAGATCCGTAAGCTTTACCATTTTTAAGAATATTTTTAATAAAACATATTCTTCTTTACTCAGTACAATATTTTGCATAAAGCCACAATTTATAAAAGAATGCATATTATTCTTATCCTAGATCAATATTGAGCTTTAGGCTCCGGTACACATGATTTCGATCTTATGATAACATAGTTGCATCAACATTCATTCATCCATATCATAGTAGTTACATGATTATGCAAACAATAATAAGGTATAATCTCTCATTTATCTATCTCATCATAATTAGCATTATGCATGATTCCAATAAGTTAATATGAAAGTGTAACTTTTGGTACTAAAATTCTTCATAAGGTTATATGCTTGTCCAGAAATACACACACACACGCGCGCACACACACACACATATTTATGTATAAATGCAACTTAAATCATGGCAATATATGCTTTTGTTACTCATACTTGTTCATATTTAACCCCTTTTTGTTCACTTTTATAGTCTATTAAATTGTAGACAACAAGTTATATATGCTAACTTGATCACATATGCATCAATCATCTTACTTGCACTTCTAGTCTTATAACATTTTATACCCAGGCAAGTTTATGTAAGATTATTCCATCTTAAATGTCAACACATTACTCGTGCGCATGCGTTTTATATAATAAGATATAGGGCATGACCAAACAAACAAGCATGCTCCTTTACATCAAGACTAGTCGCTACTCTCCCTCATAACTTAGAGCTTAACCAAACTCCTATAGTTTCATAACTACATGCACAATGTAATATCCCATCTCTTTTAACATAGACATGTAACATTACAATTACCCTCTTATTGTCACTAGGCTATACTATAGTATTTCATGCCATTGTAAAGAAACATCTGTGTGTAGTGTTTAGGCAAAACAATTTATTTTGACAGAGTACATACCTTATACCAACTTTATAGGACACATTAAATAGCATATAATTTTAAGGTTACTATATTGCCTCTTACTCTCCTTAGTTCTATGCCTGTTATGCACAAAAGCACATTCTAGCAAAATGATTCATATTAGCATTGATATATGCAAGTCCTTCTAAAGCAACTTGCAAGTGAACCCCATACCTTAACTCAGTGGGTTTTATTACTCTAAAACTTCTCAATCTTTCTATAGATACATACATACATACATACATACATACATACATACATACATACATACATACATACATACATACATACATACATACATACATACATACATAGGGATTCTCCAACTAAGTGACCATATCATATACAACATATTGGTGGCTCTAAGTGACTCATAGCTTAATTCAATCTACTCCCTCTTATAATAACATTTAAGTCATTCAAATTCCAATAATACCTCAACTTATAGTCATACCTTTCTAACTATATCTTTCTAAACTTTAGCATTAGGGAGACTTTACAAATCTATTAATCCATCAAGAATCAGATAGCATATTAACCACTACTTTAGTAAACAAGTATCATCAACATTACTAACTTCTGGCTTAATTCACCATAATTATGTAGTTCTCTTAATATGCGTATATACTATAAAATATCGTGTTTATGATTTATGAGTGATTTATTATTTGGGTGAGTGAATACAGATGAAGGGAGGAAATAATATGGCCATACACTAGGAGAGGAAAGATCATGCTTGGCTGTGCATCAAAATAATAGGCCATTTTTGGCCGTGCATCAAATACCATAGGCCATACTTGGCCATGCACCGCAAGAAGTAGGGCCATGCTTGGCTGTGCATTGCAAAGAATAGAAGGCCACTTGGCCATACAAGAGAAGAATAAAGGCCATACACGGCCATGCAAGGAAAGAAAAAAACCATACGCAGCCGTACAAAAGAAGAAGAGCTATGCACATCTGTGCAAAAGAAAAATAGTTATGTGTAACCATGTAAGAGAATAAGAGCTATATGTAGCCGTGCAAGAGAAAAAAAGTGCCCTGCATGGCCATGCACTCAGTCTCGGTAAGCATTTTGCTAACAATCCAGATTATGCTGGTTAACCTCTTAAATTCCAGATCTCGACCTAACAACTTATAGTAATGTTCATTAAGCCTTTAAATCTTTCCAAACTCATCTGCATTGCGAGATTTAGCCTTTAACCTCATAAAAAAGGACACATGTAAGAAGAGAGGGAAGTTCCCATAACAAACTTATATGAATAGTATAGTAAGCCTAATTCTCATAATTGTTATTGAATCTTCATTTACTTTAGCTTCTTTGTTTTGATTTCTTCCTTCCTTACATTGATCTGACTTCTTATCTTTCTTTCCTTACACAATAGAGATAACAAACATGATTATCATCTCCCTAAATCCTTAATACTAGAAATCAAATCCAAGATTTGGAAGAGAAGGGTTGTAAGAGACAAGGAAACATTACCCTTAAGTGATTAACTCATAAACCCTAAGCTTTCACCTTTTTCAATCCGTAATTCGTAACCTGAGAGAGAGAGAGAGATTGCATGTCCCTTCTCTGTCCTTCAACCAATCTTCACCTTTTCCAAAAAGCTTTAAATGAGTGAGTGGAGTAAATATCTCACTAAGGGAATTTCCAAAATTACCTTTATACATTTTAACCCCTAATAACTTATATTTCATACATTTTAATCCAAAATTTCTAATTTAATTCAATTGCATCCTTCCTTATAATTTTACTATACTCTATTACACATATGCATAATTACCAAAATACCCCTCATGGGATTTAAATTCATTAAATGCAAAATAATCCAATTTCAAGTATTTAACCATAATGCTCATTAATTTACCATAATTCGATTAGGGTCGAGATTGGGGCCTTATATACATGATCTTTATAATCCTATGCTTCTTACTTGATTTTAATTATATCTTACCATAAAATGTCTCAATGTATAGTTTATGGATAACATGACATGAAATGAAAGAGTATTTTATTATCTTATGAATGAAATCATTGGTACATGTGTAATGTGTTTCCTATGCTTAGGAATACAAGATATATGTAGTTGTATTCATGTATTGTGATATTTTGTGATAATTGCATTGGTTAATATGCATTCCCTAAAGTTACATGTCTCTTGCTTAACATGGTGTAATGGTATGTGTGACTTTTACATGTAATTGTAAATGAATTATGAACCATGGTAGGGGATTCCAATATTTATATGCATGAGATAGAAGTAAAAAAGTATCATAATGTAATAATGAATCGGAGCCGTATTTAAATATGAAAAACAGTGGCATGTTAATGATGGCAAGTATTAAAAGAGCTAAAACATAACTTGGATACATAGGATACCTGTGCACATATTTTTGTGATGTGTAAATCATTAGTATTTATTTAAACATAGGGATTCAACTATTAACTTAAAGTTATGTGATTTATATTTTTGTCGTTCTATATTTATATTATTTATAATAAAATGGATTCAAGAAAGATGGGTAGCGGTAAGTAATTTTAAAGGAATAAATTATAAGAACCTAGAAATATATAGTTAAGGTTTATAAGTAATTTTTTAACAAGTGGAATAGTTAATAAATGATTGAAATTAGTTTATATGCTTAAAGATATGCTTAATAGCTATAATTGTTGGTTTAAAGAGACTTATATGTAAGAAAAGTTTTAATCCTAAAGTTCATATGTTATCATTAATTTTTTTCCTATAAGATCTTTATGCAGGGATTTTAAGTAAAGATTAGTTCATGGATTATTGAACATTAATTTATCATTTGAGAGGATAACATTATACCAACGTAGAGGTTGTTTCATATTTCATGTATTTTATTCAATTTTATGCCATTTATTTGATTTCCATAATATTTGTATATTATTTTGCTTGTTTTCAATTCTGTATGATGTGGTTTAGTTCCTAATTCTATTCTATTTGGATAGTTAAATTTGTAATTATTTTTATTGTATTATTTTAAACACTAAGTCATTCATTTTCTTTTTGTGTTATTTGAAGTATTTGATGTTTTCTTAGCTTTGAAGGATTTTGTGTGGTTTTTGCATGGGAAGTCATTCTCCTGAGTTGATCTATCATGCATGATCCATTTGGTTACTTTGATTAACCACCTCTTTTTATTAGTTATTTATCATTTTACTTTTATTTGGTTATTATTTATTTTTTGTTCATTTATTTATATACTTTTTGGATGTATTATTATTTCAGGGATGTAATAGTTAGTAAAAAAGAATTTTTATGCATGTTAAGAGGAAAAAGCACTTAAAATATTTTCTATCAAATTAGTTGGGGCTTTTTTTAAAGTTTAGACCAATGTATAATTTTTAGCCCAAATTCCACACAGTGCAATAAAAAGATTTCTGTAGAATATGCATGAGGGAACCATTGTTCCCAACCTAAATGAACACCCTAATTTATGTATGTATATTGCTCTATTGTTATTATTATTGGATGATTTGATTATGTAATAATTAAGTAGGTTTATTTTACTATTTTTATTGCTTTATTTACTTGAATGGGATGTTTACTTAATTTTTATCGCAAAATGCATTATTTGAGAGAATAAAGGGGATTAAGTATAAAACTCACATTTAAAATAAACACCTAACTGAGATGCCTAATATAAGTGATGTACCGAATACCAATCTCTATTTAGGCATCAAAAGGTCAATATTTATTTTCTAATGTTCTATTGGGTGGCAACTCCATGACACCTATCTTTTTTAGACCCATTAGTAGATGCCTTCATAGGTTGACTATCAACAATAATTTGTCATGATCCATTTTTATTGTGAAGTGGCCAATTTATGAGTTAAGTAAGCCTAATATGATCTTGGACTATAAAAGTGGGCCTTTGAAAGTGAACCCAGATGACGAGTGAATGGCTCTGACACATATCACACATGGTGTGTGCAAAAGAATTTTTTGGTACTATTCTAGAACAATCCTGGTTGGAAAAACTTAAAAGGTTTTTTGATAGGATTCAATGCCTGGCCAATCATAAAGTATCTTGTGTTATGTCTTTATTTCAAGGACCAACATATGATTATGGAAATTGGTGCCTAAATAGCCTTAATTACCATATCCACTTACATGGAAATTTTTCAAAGAAGAGAATTTATAAGGAAATATATTACTAAAAAATATAAAGAAGATAAGCTAATGTAGTTATCGAGCCTGAAACAAAGAAGTATGACTATGGCTAAATATGAGAAATAGTTTAGCAACTTGAGCAAGTTTGTACCGGACTCAATAATGATTGAAGTTTTCAAATGTTGATAGTTTGAAGATGGATTAAATGACAGAATCAAAGAGCATTTAATTAGACCTACATCTTTGCAATTGGTGAATTTTTATCAACTTGTTCAGGTATCCATACAAGCAGAGAATAATGAATTGGCTAAGAGAGAAAGGGAACAGATAAGAAGTGGGGTAAGATGTGGTTCTTTAACTGGAAAGAGACCTAGAAGAGTATAAGAAAATCAGCTAGCTGAGTTTATTAATAGTCCTACTACTAGGGGAAGATATTGGGGATCATCTACAATATCCAAATCTAGCAAATAGATGCCAGTAAGATAGAGTAAAGGTCAACCACTAGAGTTTTCTCACTATTCCATAAGACATTAGGGCATATGTAGGATGTTGATAGGTGCATATTTTAGATTTGATAGTATTGACAATTACATGGTAAATTATCCTATGAGACAAGTGAAAGTATCCACACAATAGGGTAGTAGGGGAGTTTTTAACGTACGCTCAACTGGTAGAGGATGTGGCAGAGGGTATGGTGGGTCAAGTCAATTTGGATCCTAGCCTAGAAATATATATAAGTCTATTGATTGACCAATAATTCCTATTATCCTTACTTGAGCTTATGCAATGAAAGCTCATAAGGATCGAGATACCATAGAAGTTATAGCGGATATTTTCTCTCTCTTTAATTTTAATGTTTATGCACTTATTGATCTGGGCTTTACCATTCTTATTTTGCATTAGGGATATGGGTAAAAATATATCGACTGTGCACCAACTGGATTTTGATGTTTGTGTAACTAGTTCTTTAAGGCATATTATTTGTGTTAATAGAGTACGTAAAGATAGTCCCATTTTAATACAAGGAAAATAATTTTTAGTTGATATAATTAAACAACCATTTTGTGAATTTGATGTTACATTAGGCATAGATTGGTTGACAAAACATCATGCAGTAGTAAATTATAGGGCAAAGATAGTAACACTTAGAGATGTTGATGGTAAAGAATTAGTAGTTGAAGGCATTCGAGCTAAACCTATAGCATATGTGATATCTATTATGCAAGCCAGGTGTTTTCTTAGAAAAGGGTGTGAAGCATTTTTTGCCTTGGTACTTGACTTAAAAAGAGAGAAAGTAAAGCTTCAAGATATACTAGTTGTTAATGAGTTTCCAGAGGTGTTCCTAAAAGAATTGCCTAGTCTTCCACCTGAAAGAGAAGTGGAGTTGTCTATAGAAATTCTACCTAGTATTGCTCTCATTTATAAAGCACCATATAAAATGACACCATCGAAATTAAAGGACTTGAAAGTTCAATTCCAAGAGTTGATAGACAAAGGCTTCATTAGGCCTAATATGTCACCATAGGGTTCACTAGTTCTATTTGTTGAAAAGAAGGATGGCTCTTTGGGAATGTGTATAGCCTATAGATAACTTAAAAAAGTAACAATGAAAAATAAGTACCCATTGCCATGAATAGATGATTTGTTTAATTAGTTAAAAGGTATAGGTATGTTTTCAAAGATCGATTTGTGATTTGGATACTATCAACTTCGAGTTAAAGATAAGGATATTCTAAAAATTCCATTTAGAACCTACTATGGTCATTACAAATTTCTAGTTATGCCTTTTTGGTTAACCAATACGCTAGTAGCTTTCATTGATTTAATGAATATGGTATTTAAATCCTATTTAGACCAATTTGTAGAAATGTTCATTGATGATATACTAGTCTATTTTAGAAATGAATCTGAGCATGTGGAGCATTTAAGGATTGTGCTATAGACATTACGTGAAAAACAGTTATATGCCGAATTGAGTAAGTGTGATTTTTGGCTTAAGAAATTTTTTTCCTTTGCATATTATGTCTTTCAAAGGTGTTATAGTGGATCCAAATAAAGTTAAAGCCATTGTTAATTGGAAAACACCTCAAAATGTACATGAAGTAAGAAACTTTATGGGATTAGTAGGTTAGTATCATCACTTTGTGAAAGGATTCTCAATCACTACTTCTCCGCTTACTAAGTTATTATGAAAGGGTGTTAAGTTTGAATAGACTGATCGATGTTAAGCCATTTTTGAGCAATTTAAGAAAATGTTAATAGAAGCTCCAGTCCTAACTTAATCGATATCAGGTAAAGAGTATTCTATGTATAGTGATGCTTCCAAAATTGGTTTGGGCTGTGTACTGATGCAAGATGGCAAAGTATTGGCTTTTGCATTTAGACAATTGAAACCTCATGAGCAAAACTACTCTATGCATGATTTAGTGTTCGTAGTAGTAGTGTTTACGTTAAAGATATGGCGACACTACTTATATGGAGAAAGATGTAGACTTTTTAGATATCACAAGAGTATCAAGTATTTGATTACCCAAAAGGAACTCAACTTGAGGCAGTATAGATGGTTGGAGTTATTTAAAGATTATGATTGTATAGTTTATTAGCACCCAGGAAAAGTGAATGCAGTGGCTGATGCCTTAAGTCAATAAATGATGGTAACTATGATGTTAAAGCAGTGTAGATGGAAGTTTGGATCAAATAGTGCACTAATAGTTCAATTAAAGGCTTAACCTAATGTGAATCAAGCAGTAACTGATGCTCGGAAGAATGATGAAAGATTGCAATAGATAATACAATCACTACATAAAGGGAACTAATTTGAGCATTTAATAAAGGAAGATAGGTGTGTGTATTATCAGAACATGCTATATGTACCAGATGATAAGTGTACAACACAATTAAAATGAATGTTGTTGTGAGAAGTGCACAACATAATTTTTACCATACATCTTGATGGTAATAAGATTTACCAAAACTTGGGGCAATTTTATTGATGGCCTAATATGAAAAGAGATGTGGTGGATTATCTTTTTAAGTATTTGACCTGATAGTAGGTGAAACCGAAACACCATCTCCCCTCAGGATTGTTGAATCCCATTCCAATTCCATATTAAAATGGGATAATGTTACCATAGATTTTGTTATAGGGTTACTGATAACTCTGATTTAGTGTTCATTTTCAGTATATTTTTTTATCAAGTTTTGTCTCATTTTGCATGTTTTTCATGTTTTGTGTGTTAAATTCCTCTTTTTATGCCAAATGGGATAATATTGAGATTCATGAAGTTTAGGTGTGCTAAATAGTGAAATTTTGACTTTTGTATAGAATTTTGAGCTTGCCCATGGCAGAGACTAAAGTATCTCAACCGTCTGCCATGTATAATTACCAAATGCATCATTTTATTAAAGCATATGGTAGACACCAAAGTATCTTCGCCATATACCAAGCATATTTTGAAAAGCTTAAGTCTAGAAGGGTGTGCATAGCTAAGACCAAAGTGTCTCCATCATGTACCACTGCTATAGTACTCTTTTAACTTATTAGACACAGTAAAGACTAAACTATCTCTGCCATCTACCTCTGCAAACAGTAAAAAATCTGAGTTCAGTTTGGTTCAAATAGGCATTTTTAAGTAGTTTTCAATAGTTTTTAGCTATAGTGTGTAGTTTTAGCTTCTTCTACAAATTTTTAGGGTTTTATACTTTTTTTTCACTTGTAAATACTTCATTTTTACTAAGATTTTATACTTTTAATGAAAAAAAAAACTACAAATTTAGGTTAGTTAAAGTAGATATCAAGTGCTGCTTGGATTAAAGAGAATGAGCTAATCCAACTTTAGATCTATCTTCACAAATGGTTTAAGAGTTTCTTCTTCCTTTGTCTTTGCATTTTATACCATTATAGTGAGTAGTCTTCTAGTTATTAAGGGTCTTTGAATCCCCATACCCATGTAAGATAATGAACTTATTCGGTTAAATATATTTACATATGTTTCTTTTCCCTTGGATTGATCTTGATATTGACTTTTATGCAAGTATTTAGCTGCTAATCTTTTTCAAGTTAACGGATTTATACTTGTTTGAAGTAGATATCATGAATGCTCTATTTTTACATTCATTTGTTGTATATTTAATGGTAATTCTAGAATGGGGGTTGTTAGATCTAGAGTTGATTCATTATAGATCAAGAAATATGAAGGAAAAAGAATGGGTATTAGATTGGTTGCTCTAGAATGAAAAATTAATTCATTTACTAAATTTATTAGATCTGTGTTTAAGCTAGCTATTGGATTGGCTCCAAAATAGAAAATCGAGTAGTTAGAATAGTTGGCTCTAGAATGGAAAGCTTAGGTTTAGTTGAGTCATCCGTATCTGAAATATATGAATTTTATGTTAAAATGAATCTTGCATTAGGCATGAGGAAGATTTATTTTCCAAACAACATTTTTATTTATTATTTTTGTCCAAACTTTATGCTCTATTTTACTGCATTTATTTGCTTTACATTTTTAATATAAATCACTTTTATTTTAGTTGTTAAAATTTGATAGATATAACTCACACTAATATATGCCTGGAAAATTCTAAAACACATATTTGTAATCAATCAAGTAGAAATTGCATAAAACTAGTCCCTAGGGTATGATATTCTTTGGGGTCTTAAATATACTACATTATATTACTTAATGAGTCAGTACACTTACTGAGGTCATGAACAAGTTTTTGATACCATTGCCAGGGATTAGCATGCTTATTTGCATATTTGATTGATTATTTTTGTGCCTCTTGAGAATGAATAAGGAGAAGGGCAACAACAAGAGAGAAATCAAGATGGTTATAAACTAAGAACCATTCAAGATTACACTACTCCAAAGTGGAATGAGGAGTAAAGGACGGTAGTACTATCTCGTCAACAGTATTTTAAGCTAAAACTAATAATGATCATAATGATTCAAAGGAGCCAATTTTCAAGATTGGAGATGGAGGACACGATATAACATTTGGATATCTTTCTACAGATAAGTGACATGGTCGAAATGCAAGGGGTGTTAATAGATGCTATATGGTTGAAACTATTTCCCTTCACAGTTATAAAGAAAGCAAAAGATTGGCTAATTATGCTTTCGAGTCAATCCATTAGATATTGGGAGCAAATGCAGGAGAAATTTTTGGTTAGATTTTTCCTACCAACAAAGATAGCTAGCATAAAGAACGTTACAAGAAAAGTGCCCTTTAATGAAGGAAAATTCAGTAATTAAAAGTCAAAATATGTTCATTAAAGACCTATAATGATCAAAAAATTTGATCGTAAAAAATCCATGAGGTTAAAGGTATACATGATCGGATTTTTGTATCCGATTGTTAATGTATATAATGATTGGTTCATATCTAGTCATTGAATCTTGATTTTTAGCAACTTGATTTTTCCCCTCACTGATGCTGTTCACTTTTAACAAAGAGAAATTTTGGTCTTTGAAAGAATTAACGTCCATTTTTATTCCGATCATTAAAGTATATTTCTATCATTAAAGGACTCCACAACTGGTAACATTTTCATCGTTAAAGTATATCCGATCTTTAAAGGCATTAACGATCGAAATACTTCCAGTGTTAAATATTGATTTTTAGAGATCAAATTTCCCCTTGCTAATTGTGTTCACTTTCAATGAAGGGAGTTTTGATCATTAAATGTACATTCTTACAACCAATTTTTCCTTCGCTAAAAATAAATTCGATCATTAATATTAAATTTTCAAAAGAATTAAAATATTTTATTTGAGTAATACCCGTATAGATCATTCACACACATATATATCCAAAATTATAATAATAATCATTTCATGTATTGCAAAATATTAATTACAAAAATATCGATATTTCAAAATTATTTTAACATTATATTTGTCTTATAAAAGTTTGTTAAAAAAATTATCCCTATGGATACTAATTTCTATTCACTTAAAATATTTAGAAGAATGTATAATAAACCTCCTACCCTTCTTGTCTATTATGTAGAAGACCTATAAAATTTAAAGCATAAATTTATGATTTTTATTCACGTACAAGTTATAGGTAGTAAATCAAATGGCAAAAAAATTAAATACTTTCAATTTAAAATATCATTTACCATAAATATCCAAAATCTCTAACAAGTATAATTGTATATACACTTTAAAATATCCAAAAACGTGATAGGAACTGCAAGGAAAAAGTAAAAAATAATATTAAGTTTAACGACATAAATAACAATGAAAAAATAGGGTACAACTTAAAGTTTATAGGAATATTAAGAGCTTTATCACTAGAATATTAAAGCAAAGATCAAAAATGAAAAATTCTCATGCTAATATCTTAGAATGATAAGCATGCAAATGCCTTATTCTAATGAACTTATTAAAAACTACATACTTGTGGTAAGAAAATAAATATCAAGACCATAATAAAACTTTAAATTATTAATTAAAAAATAGAAAAATCTAAAATATCTTAAAAAGGATTAATGTTTTGATTTAATCTTCCAAATAGCAAATCTTACTCATTTTCAGAGGTACCATTAGGCCTTGAGTTATTCTTGATAAAACCCCTCAATAGCCATCATAATATATCTCCAATACTGATTCCTACTTATGGACACTGTTACATAACAAAACCATCAAACTTTGGTCAACATCTATTATAAAAGTATTTCAACATATACAGAGGCAATATTATATATGTTGTTCATTTATACATTATAGAAGTAGCATTATTCTAAAAAATTAAAGCTTTTAATGATATTGGAGAAGAAAAAAATACCCACACATAATTAGCACTAGCTAGCATATTGGTGGAACACAAGATGTTACAAATTTTACATGTAAATCTTTGTCACAATCCAATCGTTAAAGCATATGATTTTCTAAAACTAAATTTGTAGAGAAAGTTGCAATGCCACCTATCATAACAAAATGAAATGCCTAAAAATCTTGCATATATTTGAAGAAAATCACCCTCCAAAAGGATGTAAATAAAGCCATTAATAAATAATA
This sequence comes from Excoecaria agallocha, assembly GCA_037975025.1. Classification (NCBI taxonomy): domain Eukaryota; kingdom Viridiplantae; phylum Streptophyta; class Magnoliopsida; order Malpighiales; family Euphorbiaceae; genus Excoecaria; species Excoecaria agallocha. The sequence continues at coordinate 62,249,975 of CM075810.1, read as the reverse complement.
TAAAAACCTACAGAATGTGAAAAGCCATCATTGAATAATATCAAGGAGTGTACAAAGAACAACAATACTCATATAAACACAATGGACATGCAACATAGAGAAAAAGATAAGGACTGCTGAGTTTTATAAGATGTTATGATGCCTTCTAAAAGACACTTTTAAACAAAAGGAAATCTGTCAAGAAAATTTTTTAGATTATTAAAACTATGTACATGAAAAGAAAATAATGAACAAGATTTATATGATGTTAAATTACATATGCCATATAAACGTTTACTAAACTTGTCCTATAAATGATCTCCTCCAAAAGAAAAGTCTATAGGACATTATTGATGTGGCATTTTTTGATTGACCTAAGGCAAGGATTAAAAAGTCCAAACATATTAAAACCACTAATATGCCATATGGCACTCATCATATTATTTATTTTTATATCTAAAAATGGATTAAAGCACACTACTTGCTGAATAGTGATTAATGTGAATTTCTCAATTGTTAGGATTAATTAAAAAGGATGGTACTTCTAATTATATCTACTAACAATATTAAGTAAGTAAACAACAAAGTTATTGCCCATTCATCAAATTGTCTGCGTAGAATGCTTTTGTTAAAGTCATATTAGCAGTTGTAATCTACTAACTCTTAGCCAATGCTATTTAGATCCAACAGGCAACCAAGATAGTTAAAAAACCTATTTAAATGCACTAAAAGAAAGCTTAAGGTATTCGTATTAGTTCTTGCATTTCAAGTAAATTTAACTATTCACATAACCAAATTGGTCAATAATGACACATGCAAATTCTTCCAATAACAAGACTACATAAGGGATATAACAAAATGAAAGTGTAACAACCTAAAACAAAATAGAAAATCACAATATTGCAAAATACTAACACAAAACTAGAAGAGAAATGCACCCTAACCATATCAAAATAGATCTGTACCAAAGAAGAGTGGAGACACAAGCATCACAAGTAGAGGAAAATATCAGCAACCCAAATTCCTACTTGGTTTATTAGGTAAGCAAATTCTTTAGTTCTGCTATAGGAAAATAGTAGCAATAGGTTAATAATAGTAAGCATAACAAGTTTTGCCAACATGAAGGTAACATGGAGCTAAACAACATATAATGAATGTGCAATTATAAAAGGATTTATATACATAAACATCTCCCGAGACTATAACATATATGAACAAATTTATGAATAGGAGACTTCAACTACATTTACTACCTGCAGCAGCTATCCTAGACCCTTATGAACAAAATTATCAGATAAAATTACTATATTATAGAAAAATAAAAGATCTCTTAGATAACATGACAAAAATAAACATAGGATAAATTCAAAAAATGGAAATGAGAAAAACCATCTAGCTTAGAGTGATGGTTAAATTCTTAAATGAAGCATCACTAACCCATACATAAATGGCAACCACCTTCACACCACCAAGTAATATTCTCAAAACCTAAAATCTTAGAATGCTAACAAATAGATAACATAACAAACAAAATTAAACAAAATATTAATCAAGACAAAATAACATACTAGGCGAGCATGCTTGACCACCTAGTCTTTGTCGATGACCAAAGTGGCAGAATCGACAGTTGTTTGTGAAAAAGCAATTGTAGAGAAACTAATCAATGAAGTAAAGAATGATATAAAGAAATGAAAAAACAATGATAGAGAGTGAAAAAAGGAAGATAAAGGTGGGGCTAATGTGGTGGCTTCTGGTGGTGGGTATCGGCGAGTGGGTGAGGGGTCAGATTAGGGCTCCTCTAAGTTTGCACTTTACAGAAAATGGGTTTTGTGGGTTTGTGTGGGTTTCTACCTTTTGTATTTTTTTTATTTTAATATAATAATTGATATTTATTTTTAGAGGTAAATCACTACAAGAAAAATTCTAATTCTCAACGAAAAAATTTTCGTCGCTAATTACCAACGAAAATAATATTTTCGTAGGGAAAATTGATAGAAAAAAGTGTATTACGACGGAATAAAAAATCCATCGTAAATAATAGAGATAAATTTTCCCACCAAATTTTACCAATGGAATAAAAATTTTCATCGTTAAATTGGCGCCAAATTTTCGCGACTGAAATAAGTCATGAAATCTACTGACAAAATTATATTTTCGTAGGTAAATTACCTACAGAATCATATTTTTGTCAGTATTTTTTCTATGGAAATATGATTCCATCAGTACATTGCCAACGAAAATATTTTTCGTCGGTATTTTTCCTACAAAAATATGATTCCATCGGTAAATTACCGACATAAATATTTTTTGTTGGTAATTTTCCTACGAAAATATGATTTCGTCGGTAAATTACCTATGAAATCATGTTTCCGTTTGTAAATTACCTACGAAAATATGATTCAATCGGTAAATTACCTACAAAATCATGCTTTTGTCGATAAATTCCCTAAATTAAGATGCAAAGCTAATTAAATGAAATTTCTTTCTATTCTAAAAAAGAAGGATCATCACAAAAGGGATTTAGCCTTGTGGTAAAAAATAAAAAATATTGCTAATCATATAAACAAAATGAAGGATAATAATTTATTTACACATATATTTAAAATTATTATTATTATTATTATTATTATTATTATTATTATTATTATTATTATTATTATTATTATTTGGAGGCAAAGAGGAAGGATTCAAATATTTGATCAAATAGGAAAATAACCAAAATTTCAATCATTTGAGCTTTAGATGATTTTTTAAAAAATATTTATTATCGTTATATATATATATATATATATATTATTTTATTAATAATATAAATAGCCCATTTAAACTATAAGTAATTAACTTGACTTTGAATAGTATATTTCTTAACTTTTTGAACATAATTTTGATGTCAAGTAACAAAATGAAGTATTGCCACCAGAAAAAAAGAATTGGAAAATTCTTAAACTTAGTTTTGATGTAGGTTAATAGTACACTGTTACCCATAAATGTTAATTAAGACTTCATTTATTTTTCAACTAATGGTAATATATTATTAAGCTGTTTTATATCAAATGTCAATAAAGGCGACTTAAATATATTGAATTACCCAATTTTAATTTTAACTTTCTGGTTGACTCATTGGTTATTGGATCATTAATGGCACAAATTGTAACAATAACAAAGAAGACTGCAAGATACTCCAAAAGATGTCCTAAACAAAAATGTCTTTTATGCCTAACCAGGGAATGTTTCAGTTATATTTACATACAAATCAAATCCAGAGAATCCAATGCACCCAACATTTTAAATAACCAATATTTCAACATATTTACTAAAACAAAATCCGAAATTAAATTAAATCCTTCCAATAATAATCATACTTACTATAATACTGACTATATCCCCTAAATAGCTTTATTATTTTATTAATAAGGAAGCCAGTGGATTTTGAGGGTATCCCAACCAAACAACATCATGATTGGGCGCGTGGTCACCGAAAATGGGACCTTGAGGTTCTGGCCTTCATGGCGGCAACATCAAGGCTCCACCAGTAGAGCTCCGACAAAGCTCTGGTGATCGTCCAGTGAGCTTTCTTTTCCATTAATTACTACTGAAATATTTATGTTTATGCACACTTTTGTTGTGTTTTGAGTCATTTTTGGATACTTTTTTCTGTTTTTAGTTTTATTGTCATTTTAATTGGTGAATTTAAAGTGTGTTTTATGTATTTTTGATGATTTTAAAGTTAAAAGTTGGCTTGGAATTGAAACTGGAAGAGAAAAACAAAATTCTTTGAAAGCTCTAACATTTTTCTAAAACATAAAAGGAGGTAAAAGTGATTTGATTGACATTATTCATTTTTACATTGTTATTTTCTTCAATTGTCTCATCGTTTCCTTTTTTTATTTTCTTAAATTCACTTTATATCTTAGGTTAGTTAAATTCACTTTATTTTCATACCTCCTCATTCCCCCCCTTTTCTTTTCATTTTGGTTTGTATCTATTTGTTGATATCCTTATGGCCATGAAAGCTTAAGTAGTGCAATTAAAACATTGTTGGATCAATGAGGTAGGAAGCAGTAATATGACCTACTAGTCTTTTGTTAATGAGCTTCATACTTAACTCTATTGAGGGAAAAGATGTCGCACTCTATGGGGAATTCAATTATGCTGCTTTCAATTTGTATTCTCTTGTCTAATAACAAGTATAAGGAAGCCATGATGTATTTTAAGGGTTGAACCTGAGTTGAATTGTGAAGCTACCCCATTATAACTTGGATATTTAGATTCGAAACATAAAAACGACCATTTTGCAATATAAGGGGATTACTATACGATCTAATTAACCACGAGCCCTACTTTGTTCCCTTCCTTTTATTCCCACTTATTATAGCATTTAACCTAATTCATTGATAGAAGTTTTTATGTATATTTAGTTAACGTGTTTAGTTACATAGCATGTCATATTTGATTTTGTAGAATATATTGATAAGAAAATGTCGATTTAGAATTTCTTATAACAAAGTTCTAATGCTTACCCTTCTCAACTAGGAACTCCTCATTTTGTTTTGCAATTTTTTCCCATATTATATAATCTTGCAGCCTTAATTTCTACCTTTTACTCTTTAGTTCACAATTTATCTAATTTTGCACCTCTATTTTCCATTTTTTCATATGTGTCGATTAATTGTTGAACTTGTAATGAAGGAATACCATGAGAAAGAATATTTGACATCCATTCTAGCACTCTAGCTTATTCTAGGAGCTTACATGTTGTAGAACACACCACTAAATCCCGAAATATGCATGTCAAATGTCAATTTGAAGTGTTATTTTAATCTACTTGTTGGTATCATGTGACACATATTCTATATGTTCTGTTATGTGTTTACCTCTGTGAGTTTTTATGCTGGGTTAGAGTGCAAGCAAGAGTTTTAGTGATGGTTTCTATGATTCCATTAGAATGATTTCGAAAATATGCATTACAATTTATTTATTTATTTTATTATTATCGCTACATCATTTTAGTATATGTATAATGATTATTGTTAAAATTAACTTAGATATTTATATATTCACCACAAGATCACTTGTAAAAAGCGCTAGAAGACTTCGAAGATGTATTTTGGTACGATGTAATATTTTGGAAAATCACTCGATCAGTGGATTTCTTGGTTAATTTGTTCAAGCAGATGCTTCTTTGACAATTTAGTAATTTTAAGGTGGTTCATATGAAAATGCTTTCCGAAAAATATGTTGTGCTTTTCTTTAGGGTTGGAGCTTTTAGACAAAAGTCCTAATAAAAAAATGAAAAATTTTTCCTAAGACACCAACAAAAAAATTATATTGCTTTGTATCATTACATTAGCTACCTCATATTTAGCTATAGTTTTTTAAGTTCTATATATTCAATTGTAAAGTGGTGAAGTAATGTTTTGGAGGAGGTGAGATACCAATTTTCAATATGATCTTCATTCACTATGTTATCGAGCATTGCATTTTGTTATTATATATTTTTCTTGAAGGTTAAATGAGTACCAAAGTACTGTCTATACATTTATTTTTGCAATACCGGTTAAGTTAAAAAACTGAGAATAATATTAGGTCTGGACCATCCAATACATCTCTTATTCTAGCAGGAGTTTAGTAATAAAAGTGAGCAAATAATTATGTAAAAATAGCAGAATGTAGGAAGCAAGCATTCATAATTAGGATCTTCTATTTTATGTGCAAAACTCACATGGAAATTAAAGGTGCACAAAAAAATAATTAAGAATATCAACTCAGTGCATGAGTGCATTTGATCAGACATTTTGCAATGGGAAAGAGATGAAACAAAAATTTTGAGCATATCATGCATGCTAAAATGAAAGAAAATGGTGATAGGGAGAATAAGGAGGAAAGGAATGGAACTTCTGGTTTGGGTTTTCTCTGCATGCAACTGGATATTACGTTGCACTCGCTCTTTCACTATTCTTTTTCAATCTTCACTTAGTTTTCCTTTTTGTTTATTCCTGCCATTGCTGATGTTTATTTTTTTAAAAGGTTTCTTTTTACCATTTATTTTCTTGATTATCTGTTGCTTAACTTACTCATTTAATCAAAAATATAATGGCCGAGGACACCTTCTTCCTTTCCTTATTTTATGAGTTTAGTAGTCTTAATATTATAAATGTTTGGTCTTAAATATCATTTCTTTTTGCACCTCACTGCTATCAGGAAAATACTCCTATCCCCTTTAATCTTTAATGAATATATATATGTTTTTAGTTTGAACAAGCTATTGGGTGTTTTAAGCAATTATATACACAATTAAATGCTCCATATTGGTGGAAGTGGCATCAAAATATTATATGAATTGTAATAGGAATGCATAGCTTCTATATGTAATTTTTCTTCCCTGCTCCCAAATTCTATTATTAACCGCAAGTTGTTTGTCTGTTTAGATTGTTGAATCATAACACTTTCGGCATTTTTTTGTAGAACTTTACACCAAAAGGATGTTTCAGCTATTGCTATCTACCTATTCAACAATAAGTGTTCATGACACAACTCATTCTTTTAGGAATGAGTGAGGATGATGCTACAAATAGTAAGATTTTGTTGCTCCTTTATGCAATATTTATTCCGATAAGCATCCAAGATAATAACAGATGTTTCAAAATCAAATCAGGTAGTAGTTACTTATTTCCTACATTTTCTGGTTTTGTCATTTTATTTTAATGAATCTTTATTAGTTTATATTTTCATTGGAATCATGTATATATATGAATTTGCACTTACAAATACGTGAACATGTGCACATACTAGACTTACAAATGTATAAAGTTAAGAAGTATCGCATTACACTTTATTCACTATGCACATTACGCTTGTTGAGAAGTATCAAAATGATGTCTTTATTTGTCTTGCATTACTAAACTGCATATTACATGGTTTTTTTTGCTAATGGGATTCTGGTTTTCATGTGTAGATGTAATGCAGCAAGGTTGGATAGTTGATCCTACATCTGGAATGCTAACTGTGAAAAAGCATTCGATTGTGATAGAACAAAAATTGGATTGTGGTAAATAATAACGCTTAACAAAATATGTGTTTCACATTGAGCATTAATCATACTTTAGAACATGATTTTATGCCATTTAGGTCATCTGGGTAAATGATATTTAAAATGCAGATGTGGTGTTTTTAAAGAGGTAGCTAGAGGCTAGGTAGTTGGATGCTTTTAGTAATGTTATAATTGTTATTGAAGATTTAAGATTTGAGGTTTGAGTCTCTTACTTCTTTTTTGCACTGTTATTGAAGATTTAAGATTTTGAGTTGAGATCCATGGACTTATTTATCTTGTCTATTTTTTTGGGTTCTTAAAAATATATAAAAATTTTAGTTACGGAATAGTGATAGTTAATTTCACCGTACATGTTCTTAGCAGTATGGAAATTTACCGACAAAAATATACTAACCGTCATTAAATTTACCTATGGAATTTATAATTTTGCAAAAAATTTGCCTATGGAATAATTATTTTCATTGGTATAATTGCCGACGGATTATATAATTCCGTCTGTAAATTTAACGATGAAAACTAATTTCATCGGTAAATATGGTGAATGACGACAAATTTTTAATATGTACTTCCTGATGGAATTACTGACGGTCTGTATTTTTCATTGATAAATTTACCGATGAAAAAGTTTTATGTCGATAAATTTACAGATGGAAAAGTTAATTTGTCGATGAAAATGTTTTTCGTCAGCAAAAAGTGCCTACAATCGGTTCTCTTTCACCATTTTCTTTACTAAATTTCATCGGTAACTTTATTTCCCTACGAAAATTCTTTCAATTCCGTCTGTAATTTTCGTTGGGAAAGTAAATTTTTCTTGTAATGAATGGTTTAGAGGTCTCGCTATTTTGGTTTAAAGCAATAACGATCAAATTTTGAGTTTATTAACGATTGAAATTAAACCCTTCCTTAAAATTTGAGTTCTAATGATCGAATTAAATTAATTGTATCTTTTTACGATTGGATTTTTACCCCTCCATTAAATTTTGGTCTTTAATACTCAATTTTCTTGTAGTGGAAGAACATTTACAATTTCTAACAATTGAATGAGGAATCCTTCCATGAAGCTTGAAAGAGGTTCAGGAGATTATCAAAAAGTTATCCACACCATGAAATTGCAATGCACCAGTTGATGTCTATATTTTTTGTTGCTTGTAATCCTACTACAAGATCTCTGTTGCATGCTACATTTGGAGGGAGTTTCATGAACAAAATCTCGAAAGAAGCATTATTACTACTGGATGAGATGGCAATGAATGTAGCTTAATAGGCCAGCACAAGAGCATTTAGTAAGAGATAGGTAGTGCATAGTATGGATGAGGTTGTTATGCTAAAGGATAAAATGGAGCTACTGAAAAAGAGTTTAATGGGTTGAGAATTAAAAATATTTTAGCAATTTCTCAAAATGTGAGTGCATTTGAAGGTGGTAATTTAGGGAGTGAACCTAATACGATTAAGTCATACTCTCAAGGAATTGGAGAAGTGAATGCTTTGGATAATTTTAAAAGGAATGCTTTATTTAGAAATCACTATAATCTCATATGGAGGAATCATCCCAATTTTTTTTATGAAGAGAGGGTAACCAAGCTTCCACTTTAGATACATAGCCTATAGCTCTATTTAATACACTTGCACATGCTCAAGGTAGCCATAACCAAAGTTATCATCAACAATACCAACCTCAAACTATAAAAACTCACTTCCAAGCACAATACCAAACACCTCAAGCCTTTCAAACACACTTCCAAAATCCTGGATTCAAAGTTAGATAACCCCCACCATATAAAAGAAGTTTAATCTAGAAGATATGTTTGCTAGCTTCATATCTTGCCAAATCCAATTCATGTATAACCAAGGCACAAGGTGAAAGTCATAAGAATAATGGAATAGGAACCAAGATATAGCTATGAGAAATTTGGAAACGTAAATAGGCCAATTAGCCAAGTCAATCTCTGCAAGGTAACAAGGCATATTTCTTTCTAATGTTGATTGTAATCTTAAAGAAGTGGCCAAAGCTATCACTACAAGAAAATAGCAATTTAGCAACAAAATTTAGCAATGAAAAATATCAATTTTTCGTTGATAATAAAAAACAACAACGAAATTTTGCAACAGAACAATTCGGTTGCTATTTTTAGCAACGGAATAATATATCCATTGCTAAAAATAGCAACAAAAATTCTATATCCATTGCTAAATTTAGCAACTAAAATTAAATTCCGTTGCTAAATCTAACCGCTAACATTTGGTGAATTGGTCAAAATTAGCAACCGAATTCAAATTTCGTTGCTAATTTAGCAACATAATTATTTTTTGAAAATTATTTTTCCGTTACTAAATTTAGCAACCAAAGTTTAATTCCGTTGCTAAATTTAGCAACTATTTTAAAAAATTTGTGACAGTTTTTTCGTCGCTATTCCATCATTACTATTATTACTAATAATTAAACCGGTTTTTTCTTCAACTCCAATCGTACATTTACTTGTTCATAGCAAATAAATTAAAACTAAATTGCAAGGTGACCAACAACTAAACCCAAAAATTATATCCCTAAATAAAAACTATAGAGAAAGAAGAGCAAGCTGAAAAATTGTGTACCGAAAAATATCTAGATTAGCAAACCATATTCAAGGAATTGGATGATGTTCGAAATAGTAATCAAGAAAACAATTAGAATCACATTGCTATAAGCAGAAGTAGTTTTAAAGAATAGAACCTGTCCAGTGTCAAACAGATTGTTGATATAGATGCCAAAGTCATGAAATTATAGAACAATAAAAAACAAAAGCTGTATCTTTCAATGAAGGTCATGAAAAGCCATTGAATGATTAAAACTTAAAAAATAGATTGCAAATATAGATTGTACATATCCTTCTGCTTATTTTCTTCTTACAATAGGGATAAAAAAACAAACTTAAACAACAACAAAAATGGAGCAGCACCAGATATGGCTTTTCTTCTAACTTATAACCATTAAAGAAACTCCTGCAATGCCAACAAAAAAACATACACACATATCAAAATATATATTACTTATTATATGATATTTAGATACAAAATATATATAATATTAATTAATACATATATCAAACCAAAATTGGTATTAATTAATATATAGTCTCATACTGCCATTTTTTCATCTTTCTACATTAACCATTAATCAAGCAGAGGTACGCATAAAGTGAAAGGAAGTAGAATATTAATACATGGAAATCAACCAAAAGTTATATCATTTCTATGAACAAGAAATCCACCGACAAAAGATTGACTTCAAACAGGTAACAACATGCCAATTTTAAATTATTTTTCTAGGTAAATTATATATATATATATATATATATATATATAAGAATAAAAGCAAGAGATGAACATCATATTTTAAGTTTGTATGGCAAGTTTGACAATAAAACGCACAGGTAAAATGTTGAAATTCCATACTACCTAGTACGAGATAGCTATAAAACCTCTATAAAAGCAAAAGCAAAAGCAAAAGCAAAAGCAAGAACTGAATTAATTAATGTGAGTTCTTGGACATCTGCTCACTTATAGTTGGAGGTCTGCCTCCTCAATTTGTGTGTATCCTTCTGTTTAATTCGTGCGTATCCTTCTACGACTCTATTGAAAGCACCTGTAACCCATAAAGTCCCAGTTAGCACATATCGGTTCTTTATAATAATAGATCCAGCATTGCAATTAGATTTATGCAAAAATAATTCTGACTCAAATATGAAAAGGGAAATGGAATAACTATTTTTATTTAATTAAAAATTTGAATCAAATCAAATGAGTTACTTATTTATATCTCAATCTATGATACAATTGGAGTTAAAAAGCCAAAAAAAGGGACATATTAAATTATCAGAATCATGGAAGTAACACGATGAAATTGTTAGCCAAGTTAGGCAATACGCTTAAAATATTTTTTTGTCAAACATCAAAACATAAATCCGACATATAAACTACACTATTAACTCTTTCCTGCATACTTAAGAGTATTTTTAAACAATACAATACTTATATCTATTAATCATATGTACATTACTTCCTTGTCAAAGTAAATAAGAATCATGAAATCAAAATGCACTCAACAATAGACTATACTTTCAATCTGTGTTGGCCATCCCGCTGCAAATATCATCCCAAGGAAAAATCCTTATACATATGTATAATATATTCCATGTATAAGATGCATTCTCATTCGTTTGAATACTTACTATTATTATTAGACTATTATATCTTTACCTTGCATATTTTTTAACTTTTTAAAGTATTTCAATATTACCATTGCACATTTATGTACACATAAATAAAATTCATAAGTTGTGAGTTTGTAATTCATTTCTTATATACACAATAATCTATGAGTAACATGTTGCCATTGAAACACCCTATTCTAGTATCTCTGTCATATATTATGATGTCTACTTAAGTCATGTTATGTTAGGTTATTAACATGATTAACATTTACATGCATTCATGTCACCTGATCTAAGAACAACTGAACCATCTTTAGATGTAGGGGGTGTGAGTGTCCGAAGAAGTACATAGAATTTGCTCATCATTTATTAGGTAAATGTCAAAACTTTTCTAACTTGTATAGTAAGACAAAATTTTCACCTCAACAAACATATAAAAGATCCCAAATGCAAATAACCAACAGCTAATTAAATTGTAAATAACCTGCATCATCAAGTAAATCAGTGGTCAGACATAAAAATGAGGCTCAATGTAAAGGCAAAGTAAAAGCTTTCATAAATTTTAGCTACTTCATAAGTAGCTATTTCTTTCCCGCAGGCCATTCTCCACTCTGTGAAAAAGCAGTTTCTAAACATGTAATTATCTCTAAAATTTACCATGGCAATCAATCAAAAACCACCAAAATCTAAAATTTAAACATGTAATCTAAAATGAAAGGTAGTCGCAAAGAGAGAGCAGAGGTTCTTACAAATCTATGACACTTAGGTACTTTAATAGCTTCCTCAAGCATGTGTCAAAATTGGACATAACAGCCAGCTTAACTATATCATCATTACTCACCAAGTTAGAAAAAACCAGTAATAGCTACTCATAGGAATTAGTTGCTGCTAGAAATTAGTGCATGAAAAAAGGATAATACTTGATGAATATGACCTCCAGCATCTTTGAGATGGCATAATGTTCTATAAGCTCCATCTGGAAGATGCCATGTGTCCCTATTTACATAATATTGTTACAAAAAAAGCAATTAGAAATTGAGACATAAGCCTCCTATATAAATGTAGTTGGTTATCCTAATTTATTAATTTTGGTTTCTGCAGGTAATAGGAACCAGATTTATATACACCTGGTATATAGAGTAATACCTGATAGACTTATTCAAAATAATCATCATTATCACAACCGGTGGCTTTAGAAACAACGAGTTTCCAAAATGGTCCCCCATCTCCCTGTCAATAGAAGAAGATATCAACTAGAGTTCAGTCGGAGCTTATGATATATCAAAAAAATCCTAGAAAATAAGTAAGAGCAACAAAGAACAAAAGCAATATATCTAATCGGCCAATAGGGAAACGCGATGTAATGTAAGCAAGTTTATGGAAAGGTCAGAGCTAATTGTGATTTTCCAGCAGCAAATAAATCATATTATAAACCGCCAAAAAAATACATCACTACAACAAAATCAAATTCCTAAACATAAGGAAACAAGATAAAAAAAAACTTAAACATGAATAAGTTTTTGTTGGCACATCTAGGTTTGAAGAACATCACAAGCTTAAGGTGTATAATTCGATTGAAGAATGTGTTTGAAATGCAGCTTCGACAAACAGGTTAATTGTCATTAACACAACAGAAAAGTGTTTGAAATGCAGCTTCAACAAACAGGTTTCCATTTCCCTTGTTGATTTTATTTTCTCTTAACTGACTCATGACTTTTGTATTTATGAACTAACCTTAACGCTATCATGTTGGTTTTATGTTACAAAAATTGTTCGTTCAGCAGCTAATGTACGGCTGGTTTTATTAGAAAAAATGCGTAAGCAGCAGTTAAAGAACTCCCTTAGCCAATTTTTGCAGACCTGTGGTCTGTTGATATATTTATCCTTCAATAGGTATCTTGAAAATGGTTGAGCTTTAATATCAGTATGATAACCTTCATGTGATGAATGAGGAATTTGGCTGCTAAATATGTTATGCTGCATCTACAAATTTGTCACTTTTCTTCTCCTCTGAACAAGTGCCATGTGGTTTGGTCACTGGCATGTTGTTGCCATTAACATATGATTATTATGAAAATTGATGCTTTTTCCCATTTACAAATTAAATGGTGATGGTGACAAATTAAGAAGAAAAGTAGAATAAATGGTAAGTAAGGATGCACTAGAATGAATTTTATAATAATCATATGAATAATACATGTCTCTCTTTTTCATTCTTTTGTAAAATGCCAAACCACAGATCTGTATTTGTGGACTATTAAATGAAACATGTTTTACTAAAAAAATATGTAAATAAAAAAGAAATTTTTGCTACATATAATATATAGCCCAACAATCATATGTATATATACCATTTTCCATTATTTATTTTCCTTCAACAACAAACATAATTGTTATTAACTAAGAAAACAAAGCTAATTTATAATAATTGGAGCAAACCCAACAGGCGGTAAATCTAAGGCATCATGTTTTGCAAAGGTACATTATAGCTTGAAAGTCAAGCATTTAAAGACTAATTAAAATTAAACCGCATTCATGAACTTAAACTAATACATCAAAGGTAGTTTGTTATCAATAAAAACATCGGTCTCCTAAATTTAATGAATGATGGTATTTCAGGTTGTTATTGGCCTTGCTACTATTGGAGCCAATCAGACCTCTTCTCCTCTCAAAATTACAGGTGATTTAAGCATTAAGAAACCCTAAAACTTCTAGGTTAAAAGGCTAATTAATATGCATGACGTGATGATAGCTAACAGGTAAAATCAAGGAAAAATGATAGATTAACAGAAATACCTAATACACCGAGAAGAGAGGATCGCTTTGAAGCCAAAAGATCAAAATGGCATAAAACTAAACAATAAAAAAGACCCAAAAATTTAAACGGGAAGATAATTAAAAAATACAAAAGTCTCTGCATCATAATGGAGGAAAAGAAATGGCAACAGATTTTGAGTTAAACCTCAAACAATAGGGAGAGCAAGAAATTGATATTTATCATCTTAAGTAGATTCCTCGTAGAACACCCTATCAAACCTGAAAGAGAACTTTTCTTCCTTCTCATCCTAACAAGATCAAACATAAAAAATCAATTTGAAGAATTAAATACCTTGAAAACAAAAGTTTCAGAATCCTTACTGCGATCGCAAACACTGTCTCCATTGTCTCTTTTTTTTCCTTTGAGCTCAGTGGTCTGAATTGACAACATACTATCATATTCGTCATTACTTTGCTTCACCGAGATTTGTTCAAAATTTTCCATAAAAATAAATCGAATCCAAAGAAAATGATGAATTAAGGGAAGAATCACTTACAAGATTCGCTTCACCGAGATCTGTCAACCAAAAATGAATTATATATATATATAAAGGAACAACACTGAAAACTAAACTCATTGATTTAATTAGAGAAATAAACATAAAAGAAGAGGAGTAGCTGAACAGAGGAAAAATTAGAGAACAAAATACTTAAAAAGGAATGCTTTACGGACAAGCAAAACGAAAGTCGCATTGCTCAGTTAGGATTTGCTCTTTCGCTTTGAGAAAGAGATAGAGGTGGCGGCATGGATGGAGATGACAATGGATGGTGGAAGAAGATGAAAGTGAGAGAGTGAGAGAGAGGAGCAGCTGTGTGTGTACATGTGAGGGAGAAGAGGAGATTTAGGGTTTCAACATGGGATATTTATAAACAATGGCAATTATGTAAATAATTAGAAAATTAGGAATTTTTCATTGAAAATGAAAATTAGCAACAAAAGTGTATTTTGGTTGCCAATTTAGCAACGAAATTTCTATTCGGTTGCTATTTAGCAACGAAAAACAATTTCGTTTCTATTTTGGAAACAAATTTTTTAACCTATATAATTTAGCAACCGAATTATTTTTTGTTGCTAATATAGCAATGAAAAATTAATTCCATTGCTAATTTAGCAACGGAAAAATTTCATTCTAAAATTTTTTCGCCATCCGTTGGCGCCTTATTTAGCAACGGTATAGTAATTTCGTTGCTAATTTCCGTTGCTAAATTTTGGCACTAAAAATTCCCTCCACTTTTAGCAACGAAAAATAACCAAAAATATTTTTTTTGCTAAATCTAGAAAGTTTAACCAATTTTAGCAACGAAATTTTTTTTCTGTTGCTAAATTAGCAACGAAATCAATTTCGTTGCTATTTTTAAATTTTATTGTAGTGTATCACTCTTAAAAGTGGTAAGGAGGTTACAGAAGGTAAACAATGTAGATCTTCTACCTCATCTAAAGTGGTGGAGCCAACCACGAAGGTATGTAACTTTAACTTTAAAAATGTAAAAGATGTTCTAAATGCGAAAGACAAGGGTAGGGTCATTATTAACTTTGATTTACCATTTGATGCATCACATTTACCATTCTCTTCAGTGGCCAGAAAAGAAAGAAATAATGATCAATGAGATAAATTCTTGAATATGTTCAAGAAATAGCATGTTAATTTGCCATTTGCTGTAGCTTTGTTTCATATGCCAAAGTATGCAAAATTCATAAAGATTTATGCTTAAATAAAATTAAACTAAAAGGGAAAGGTGTTGTTCAATTTTCTAAGAGTTGTAATGCTATTCACATAAATAAAATCTCAACCAATTAGAGGACCTAAGGAGTTTTACACTACACTATGAACCAGGGGGAAATTTTATGTGAAATGGATTATGTGTCTTAAAAGCAAGTGTAATTCTAATACCATAGTCTATATGTAGGAAATTGAAGCTAAGTGACATCAAATAGACCAAGATGACACTTTAATTAGTAGACCGTTCAGTTAAGCATTCTAATAGAATCATAGAGGATTTATTGGTCAAAGTGGACAACTTTATATTTCCAGTAGACTTTGTGATTATGGACATGGATGAGGATAAGAAAGTGCCACTCGTTATGGGAAGATCATTCCTAAAAGTTGCAAAAGCACTTATAAATGCACATGGACAAATTATGACCCTCAGATTCAATGATGAAGAGATAGTTTTTGATGTTAACAAGGTGATGAACCACCTGTCATATAAATTTAAGGACTCACTATGCTTTATGGATGCTATTGAGGATTGGAGAGAAGAAGTGCAAGAGAAAATACTACTAGATGACCCATTAAATAGTTGCTTGATGCTTTCAGCTAAAGAAGGGTGTTTGATCAAGAATGAAAGTGAAATTGCAAAGGAGCTAGAGAAAAAGTGTGAAGAAGAGGATTAAAATGAAGAAGGGTTTGAACTACCAAAGGAAGACTCAAAAACTGAACTCAAACTCTTTCCCTCTTATTTAAAGTATGTTTTTTTGGTAGAAGGAACACAGCCAGTGATAATATCTTCTATTTTGATAGGTGTTGAAGAAGAGCTATTGATAGGAGTGATAAGAAATCATAAGAAAGCCATTTGATAAGAGACATCAGATTTTAAATGAATCAGCCCAAGCTATTATACTCATCGAATACCCATGAAAGAGGATTGAATCCGGCAATCCTAAAGGTAATAAAAAAGTGCTCAAATTGCTATATGTAGGTATAATCATTCCTACATATCATAGTAGTTGGATAAGCTTTGTACAATGTGTTCCTCAAAAAGAAGGGATGACAGTGATAGAGAATGAGCATAATGAACTCATCCTGACTCATACGATTACAGGTTGGAGAGTATATATGGATTATAGGAGGCTGAATAATGCAACTAAGAAAGATCACTTCACCTTGCCATTCACTGACTAAATGCTATAGAGATTATAGGAGAATAAGTTTTTTTACTTTCTAGATGGGTATTCAAGATACTTGCAAATCCCTATAACCCCTAAGGATTAAGTGAAGATAACTTTTACTTGCCTATACAACATTTTTGCTTATGGGAGAATTCCTTTCAGATTATGTAATGCATCAACTATATTTCTACAGTGTGAGATGGTAATTTCCATGACTTTATAGAGAAATTTATAGAGATGTTTATAGATGACATCATTATTTATGGAATAGGCCTCAAGAGCTATTTAAAGCATCTTAATTTGGTACTAGGGAGGTGTGAGGAAATCAACTTGGTATTGAATTGAAAGAAATGTCATTTTATGGTAAGGGAAGGTATTATTTTAGGACATAAAATATCCAAGAAGGGAATCAAGGTTAATGAGGCCAAATTAGAAGTGATTGAGAAACTTTCACCACTAACCGATGCCAAAGGTGTTAGAAGCTTCCTAGGGCATGTAGGATTTTTTCATAGATTCATAAAAGATTTCACTAAAATTGTAAATCCTTTATCAAATTTACTTATGAAAGATGCTCCTTTGTCACTAACAGGTGCTTGTAGGCTTTCAGCACATTAAAGGAAAGACTAATTTCATCATCGATGATTATCTCTTTGTATTGGAGTCTTCCATTTAAGATAATGTATGATGCAAGTGACTTTACAGTGGGAGCAATGTTAGGATAAAGAAAAGAAAAGGTCTTTTGTGTTATCTATTATGCAAGCCACACATTGATGGGAGCTGAAGTGAACTACACCACCACAAAAAAGGACTTTTTGCCATAGTTTTTTCATTTGAGAAATTTAGACCCTATCTCTTTAAGGCTAAGATTATTGTGTGGCCTGATCAAACAGCTTTGAAACACATTTTTACTAAGAAACAGTCAAACCCAAGGTTGATTAGATAGGTACTTCTTTTGCAAGAGTTCAATTTGGAGATTAAGGATAAGAAGGGGGTAGGGAACTTTATGGTGGACCATCTATTAAGGCTGAAGCACAAGCATATAGAGAAGCAAAAAATCTTAGACTTTTTCCTCAATGAGAGTATTTGTGCAATTTATTTTTGTAAGGATATCACTACATGGTTTGTTGATTTAGCTAACTATCTTACAAGTGGCTTTGTGCCAAATGATTATACATGGCAACAAATGAAAAATTTGAAGGTCAATGTAAGGCATTATGCGTGGGACATTCCTTATCTTTTCAAGCTGTATTCTGATCAAGTATTAAGAAGATACATTCCTAAAGAGGAGCAAGTAGAGACTATGAAGGCATGTCATATTAGAAAAGCAAAAAGGCATCATAGGCCAAATAGAATGGCATAAAAAATTCTGCAATGAAATTATTTCTAGCCTACACTTTTCATGATGATAAGCCATTTATTTCTTAATACAGTAAGTGTTAAAGGGTTGCTAATATCTCAAAAAAGAATGTAATGCCATTTAAAAATGTTTTAGAAATTGAGATTTTTGATGTTTTAGGGATAGATTTTATGGAATCATTTTTGAATTCTTTTTTTATATGATTACATTTTAATGGCAGTTGATTACGTTAGTAAGTGGGTTAAAGAGGTTACTACTAAAACTTATGATGCTAGAGTGGTCTTGGAATTTCTTAGAAAGAATATCTTCACTCGATAAGGTACACCTAGAGCAGTCCTTAATGATGATGGAAAATGCTTTGTTAACTATGAATTTAAATCTTTACTTAAGAAATATGGTGCAACTCACAAAGTCACGACCCCTTACCACCCTTAAGTAAATGGCCAGGTTAAAATTTCCAATAGAGAATTGAAAGCAATCTTAGAAAAGACTGTAAATAGCTCGAGTAAATATTGGATTAGGAGATTAGATGATGTTTTATGGGCTTGTCACACAACATTTAAGACTCCCATTAGTATGTCATCTTTTAGGTTATTGTGTGGGAAGGGATGTCATTTGCTTATGGAACTAGAATACAAAGCATTTTAAGTTGTGATAACTCCAATTTAATATTTTTTTTAATATATTTTTATCTATGTTTACATCTCCTTTTGCATGCTTTTCTTATTTTAAGTGGTAAAATTTTCTTTTTATTCCAAATAGGACTATTTTAAGATTTATGAAGTTTTTGTGTGATTAATGGTGTATTCTTGATTTTTTTGTAGAAGAAATAGCTAACACTCAGCTGAGATAATTTATCTCAATCATGTGCCATGCGTGATCCTCAAAATGCATAATTTCATAAAGGGACTCGGTTGAGACCAACTGCCTTCATTATGTCCAGTGCAAACTTTGAGGTTGATTAAGTCCATAAGGTATACACGGTTGAGACCAAAGTGTCTCATCCATGTGTTACTGCCATAGTACTCTTCTAACCTATTAGATTCGACTCAGACCAATTGTATAAAAACTACATTTTGTTTGGCTATAAAAGATATCTTTTTAGGTTTTTGAATTATAGGGTTTTTCTCTGTAGTTTTAGCTTATAGTTTTTCATACTTTAGAGTTTTTATACTTAGTTTTTTATAGATTTAGTTATAAAAGTTACACTTTTAATATAGTTTTACATGAAAAATACAAAAAATACATTGTTATAGTTTAGTTTATACATTAAAGTTCCAGTTTTCAATCAAGCTCAACTTGGAGAAAAGAGGAAAAACTACTGTAACTTCAAATCTACGTCTTTAAATGGGTTTAAGAGTTTCTTCTTACCTTTTTCTTATTGTTTTCATTATGAGTAGTGAGTATTCATTTTGCTGTTGGGGGATATTTGAATCCCCTAACCCATATAAAGAATATAAACTTATTTGTTTAAAATATATTTTAGATATTTCTTTTCCCTTCTGCTTATCCCCTAACCCAAGTATTTATGCTATTAATCTTATCCAAGTTGATGGATTTATGCTTGTTTAATGTTTATATCATGCATGCTATTTTGTTTTTCACATGTTATATAGTTTTAATGGTGTTTTTGAAAGGGAAGCTATTAGATCTAGGGTTGGTGTGTTAAAAAATTAGAAAAAGAGAGGAAAATGAATAGTTATAGAAACAGTAAGCTTCGAAATAGGATACTTGTTCATCTTTAGGTCTTGGGCCCCTTGTTTATGCTCGCTATTAGGTAAGCTCCGGAATGGGATATTAAGTAGTTAGAGTAGTAGGCTCTGAAATGGGATACTAGGATTTTAGATGGGTTGTCCACATCTAAAATGGATGAATGTTTTGTTAAGATGAACCTTGCTTAGGAAAGGGAAGGATTAAATTCCTGAATAATGTCTTTAGCCATTTTTAATTTATCCATTTTATATTTTCTGCTTTTAATTTCCTTGTTAATTCAAACTTTACATTTTATTTATTTTTATGGTAATTGTTTTTATCACCAACACAACAAAATTCATAACAATTGGGTAATTCTTTAAGCATATATCACCAATCGATCAATTATTCTTGCACTAATCTTGTCTCCTTTGGGTTCGATATTCACAGGTCTTTAAAATACCCTACTTTATTCTTGTTGATTTAGTACACTTGGCATATATATGCCAATCCAAAAGTTATGTTCCTTCAAGAATCCTTTCACAAGAGTTGTATTCTTTTGAGAAAAGGTGCATCACTTCAGAAATTTGAACTCCTCATCCGCACTGTGTCGCGACCTTGCGACACTGTCGTGCTCGCGACAAGACACGCCTCTGCTTGGCTAGTTCCGCTGGTTGTCATGAGCTCTTCTCTTTTTATCGCCCTCGTGACATGGCATGCCTCAGCTTACTTTCTTCACCGCCTTCCGTCGCGCTCGCGACATCTCCAGTGCAGCTCACTTGGATTTCTTTCCTCCACTTAACTCCTTTAATCTTCAAGTCATTCCCTTCTCCTATAAAACAAATAAAACAAATACACACACACAAAACACATAAAAGCAACAAAATATAGATAAAATACTAAAATAATAAACACAATACGACACAAAACCACACATTAACACACAATATTTATGAGCTTTTCAAGCGTATATCAATTTCCCACACTTAAACCTTTGCTTGTCCTCAAGCAGAAACTTAAAAATGTTAGACACCATCAAAGCTCAAACACAAAAACATAAAACATGAAATATGGAGTTGTCCTTCTTAAGATTCTCACAAATTAACACACAATAGGTTTCTTAAACATAGTAATCATGAGTCAATGTCAACAAATACCAAAATAAAATCATGGATCTATAAAATCTAATACTCATATGCCCCAAATAAGATAAACAAGAGAATGCAAAGTACAATGATATAAAGCTCTTAAAATCTTTATTTCTTACAATATGTACTCTTATCCTAACAAGTAATACAAAATGTAGAGTTATTCTCTCATAATTTCTGCCTTACATCACTCAAATGTTTAATGGATTGTGTTTAACTCATATTTCCTCTTATACCACCATATACCATAGGCTTGTATTAAATAAAAATCTCCATCACTAGTATAAAATAATGCACAAAATCACAAGGGTCTTTAAAGGGTTATAGCTTGGCTTAGGTTAAGGTACGAAAATTTTGGTTAAGTAGCTCATTCATGTGGAAAATGTAGCAAATACTCCAACAAGTAAGATTTTGTATTGCAAAGGTTGCGCTAAAGCATAATATTTATCTTACTAATGAAATTTCCATAATCCCTTATAACGATTCTTCAATTCCCACTAGTTTTCATTTATGCTCAAATTCAACTAGCTGCCTTTTCTTTCTTCTATTTCATTCTTTTGAAAGCAAACTAGTTTAGCATTGTTTTTTCTTTATTTCTTTCTCTCTCTCTTTTTTTTACTAACTAAGGAAGTACTAGTGGCTTTAAATTTCAGGGATTAGACACATATTCAAAAATTCATGCTTAAAATATATCAATACTATATCCTACTCATCAAAGCTTAACTACATTTTCCACATAAGGGTTCAAGCTCAAAGTTGAATTAGTTAGAAATTGGCAAAAGGCTAAAAATAAGCTCATGAATAAAATAGTTTAGGCTCAAAATGGCTACCTAAAGTCAAAAAGGTAAGTTTTTAAAGCAAGCTAAAATAGTGTAATCTAATGCCCTTATCATTTTTCATGCACATCTCATACTAAATGTGATCTCAAAAATTATCTAACATAAGTTCTAGAGTAATGAATACAAGAGGAATTCTCTCAACAATAAAAATAAAATTTTTTTAATGTGTTAAGGCTCAAAAGCTCACCATAGCTATGATAAAACTCTACATCATGCATTCTCACTATTCTAAAGAACATGCTTAAAGAAACTTGGCTTAAAAGAACCATATACCAAAGAGTACTTTACCTAAACATGCCTATCCATAGAAACATAATCATATTAAAACTAAAGATCCTTAATTCTAAGTAGTAAATGTATCAAATTAACTCATAATTAACTATGCAAAGACTAATTACATATGTTAATAGGCAATAATCTCACAAAGAATAACTCCAGCACACAACTTAACATAAAGCATAAAAAATTTAACACTAATCCTATATGCATACTACCAACTAGCTTCCCCACACTTAAAGGACACAATGTCCTCATTGTGTAAGGAAGACTCCACAAAACAAAACATATAACACAGATAAGTACAACACAAACAGCACGAAAATAGAGCAAAAAATTAAAAATAGGAAAAGGTAACATTACTCATTGGCCCCACTTGGGGATCCCGGTGGAGAAGGCGTGAAAGGAATATTGTGGTGGCGAAAGAAGGAAAGGAGCTTGAGGCTGAGGCTCTTATGACTCTTATGCATTTGCTAGACAGTCATCTCAAGGGAATCCATCGAGCCGCCATGCTTTGATTGGCAGCCTCAATCCCATCCAACCGAGACATGACCTGCTGCAATCCAGCATTGTCCTCTTGCACAGCACCGACACTAGGCTCATCCCGATCATCTCGACCCATACCAAAATCACTTGCCATAGTAGCTTCTTCTTCATCATCAGCCTCATCTGAATCATTAGGTTCAGCAGCAGTAGATGTTGCAGGTGCTTTTCCTTTGCCTTTGGCACGACTAGATCTCGTTTCCTGCATAAAACGCGATAAAACTGCGGAGGCATAGCATGTCTATCTAAAACATGGGAGTTACGAAGATAACGGATATCCATTATTTTAGAGAGTATGCCCTAGAGCCCATGTAATATGGATGTTTTTCATATGTATGAAATTTATATTCTTAATAAAAGGCATCATTCATTTATTAATGCTGTGTTTGAATACATGAGTTTGTAAATCTTAAATTAATAAATAAAGTCCTAGATATTATAAACACAGTGCAAAGGCAATCATAAAGGTGTTCATGATGTGAGATGTCTATTGCATGCAAATATGTTAATATCTAAATATCCCTAGTCATAGAATTAACAAGATAGGACATTGTTAATTCGGACAGACTAGCACATGTTATGCTTCTTGAATGGTTCAAGCAATGGTTCTCATAATTGTGATTATGGATGATAATCAAAGCTAACATGTGGATGCTTGTTAGAGGAACAAGTTCATTGGAGACCTGCAAAGAGAATCCTCATATGGATATTAAATCTATGTCAGTGAGGAATCTCTTCATAACAGTTGTGCAAGTATCCTTGGACTTGAGATCACCAAAGTTATCTTAAGTAGCAAGTGGTATACTTTGACTCCATAACTGATTACTTCCAACTGGGAGTGAACATAGTTAGGAGATTGGGTATATCATGACCTACTTGAAGATAGTTGAGTGATTGACAAAGGATTCACCATCCCAGATTTAACAAGGGAAGTTATCTCACATGATTCTATAATTACTTTGTTCAGTGAATCTCTGGCCAGAGTAATATGCCGAGATGGATGGAGATCCATGAAGGGCATTTTAGGAACGATGGTTAAATTAATAGAACATACATAATTAGATTTATATGAGTTGACAGAAATCCATACTCAGAATCTAATTGAGATAAGAGTGGTGAAAGGAGTAATTGCACGGTAACTGTTTCTATGGAAGGGTACAGTCAAACCACATGACTTTCCTGACATTTGGGTAGTCATGATGCCTAGCTAGAGGTCAATCATGACTTGTATAATGATGTATCAAAATATCAATAGAGATTGATAAAATGATTTAAAGGAGTTTAAATCATGTGAGTTTTGAATAAAACTCACAATTACATATTATACTGCCAACATGGATAGGAACCCAATAGGTCACACACATATAGAGAAAAGGGTAAATGGTAAAATAACAAGGATAATAATATTTGATATTATTATAAAGGTAGAGAGGAGAATATGATAATAATTAATTAAAGAGTTTAATTAATTATGATCAAATAAAATTGTCCGCGGAACTTTTGAGAAATATTCTGTAAAATTGGACCTAATTGAAATAATGTATTTTATGATTAATTATTATTGTCTTATAAGTGTTATAAGACTACTATAAGTGTTATAGGACTGATATAATAATTAATAGGACCATTGGAGAAATTATAAAGGGCCAAAGGAATGAAGAAGTTGGAGGAAGCCCTCCAAAAGAGGGCTACACGCCAACTCCATACAGAAGGGCTTAGAGGGATTTTTCTTGGACCAAATTAATTTATATATATTACATAAGTGTCATGGAACTCACATATTTAATTTGGTTGGATTTGGAATCCATTTGGGTATTTAAATCCAATTAGATGCACAAAGGGCCTAGTTTGTGGATTTTGTGCATGGTCTTTTATGAAAAGATTTAATTTGGATTAATTAAGCCCAAATGATTATAATTAATTCCAGAAGCCCAATTAATAATTCTCCAACAATTTTAAAGAGCCCAATCTCATTAAGGAGTTGGAATTTTAACCTAACTATAAAAGGCCAACTAATGAGAATTAGGGTTAAGTGATTAAAACAAAAGGAAAGTCTTTTCTCTTAATCTCTCTCCCTTTTTGCGCCACTTCCATTGCTAGCCTCTTGGATTTCGGCCACTCCTTGTATTACACCAATTTGTTGGTTCAATTTACCCCTCTCTAGTGTGGATTACTCATTGGAGGTGTTCGATTTTGGACACTGTGGTTTGCGACAACCCGGTGCAAAGTAAAATCAATTGTTTAACAAAAATCAAAGGTGATTTTTCTTATTCTCATATAGTTATATTGTGTATTCATGGCAAGATCAGATCTTATGGTTAAAAAATTTTAAAATTCCGCTCATGTATGTGATGCATGTAACCATTAAATTCCAACACATTAAAGTCACATGTTCATTTTCAGCCAAACAAAATTGCCTAAATCACCTAAACACCCTAAAATAATATCGGTTACCATATGACACATGCCTACAGTTTTAGTTCTAGCAATTGATGCATGGTATAACCCGTCAAAGATAAAATCTATGGAGCATGGTGTTTTACGTGATAGTAACAAATGAAGCACAAACAAGTCCTTGGATTGAACCTTAGTGCTTTCTACATGTCCAAATAAAGGTATGGCATAAATACTTATGAAATAAAAACAAGCCATTGTCCTTAATAAGTCTATTAGAGGCATTTTTGTTATTAAATTCTGTCAAGCCAGTTAGTGTTGTCCAAATTGGTCGGTGATCAAATAAATTGGAATTAAAACGTGTTCCATTCAATGGAAAACCAAACCAATCATGAAGTTCGTCAAAACCAAATGTAAACTCAGCACCCTGATGTCAAAATTTAAAGTGAGTCTTTTTATTATCAACATAAGCCAATGTGACAAAAAACTCTACAACCCCAATCCCTCATAATAGGTAAATTCATGACAGAAAATTTCTCCCATTTCATGTATTTGATATATTTATCAAATTGAGCAGTCAAACCTAAATCATTAAGCAATTCGGTATCTAGATGCAACATGCCTATATAGGTTTTGGTGTTAAAAAACTTAAACTTTTTCCCTTTGTCTTCAGAGTAGATAGGGAAGGGACACTCAAACCTAGCCTAAAGATACTCAACAGGTGGTGTTGGTGGAGAACTTGGCTTGGCAACTGGCTGCTTATCCTTGCGTCCAATGGATTTTGTGCGCACCATGATGGAAAATAAAGAAACCCAAACTGAAATCACAATAATAAGTGAAGAAGAAAGAGAAACAACATAGAATCCAGCAAAAACTCTCCACAAAATTAAAAGAGAAAGAACAGAAGAGGGAGAGAACTAAAAATTTGGAGAGAAAAACGTTTAAAACTCAAGAGCTGCTGAATGGAGAAGGTGAATAGTTTACTTAGGGTTTTAACTATATATAGGGGAAGATGAAAAGGTAGCTAAAACCCTAAAAAATTCAAATCCCGTGTCATGTCGTGACCTTGCGACAAGGCACGGTATTTGAACTAGCGAGCTTGCGAAGCAAATCGCGCTCGCGACAGAGAGTAGATGCCTTATCCCCAAAAGCAGCAGTCGCGCTCGCAACAGAGCCTTATTGCCCAAATTAAGATGAATTAGTCGCGCTCGTGAACAGGGCGCGGTCGCGACAGAGTCCTGTGATCCGTCCCACTCATTTTTGTCGTGCTCGCGACAAAGATGAAATGGTCATGACTTAAAATTTTTTTCTTTTTTTTTTTATAAATGGAAATATCAAAAACATAAATAAAGCAAACATAAACACCTATAAAATAAAAATAAAAATATGTAAGTATTCTAAATAAGGTAATAACCAAAGAAAAATAAAATTATTTACTGAAAAACAATAGAAAGTAAAAATAAATTAATAACACTAAACCAATTTTAAAGAGATAAAAGATACCTCTTTACTCTCATATGCTCCATCAAAATATATTTTACAGCGATGCCCATTAACTTTAAACAAGTCTCCTTTGTTATTTTTTAGTTCGAGATAACCATGGTCGAAAACTTGATTGACTTCAAAAGGTCCACTCCATCTAGACCTTAATTTTCCAGGGAATAATTTCAAGCGAGAATTGAAAAGTAAAACCTTATCCCTACTCTTAAAACTTTTATATTTGATATGAGCATCATGCCACTTTTTAGACCTCTCCTTGTATAATCGTGCATTTTCATAAGCAAAAAGACGTAATTCATCAAGTTCATTTAATTGCAAACATCTTTTTAACCCAGCATCTTTCATGTCATAATTTAAAGTCTTAATAGCCCAATATGCCTTATGCTCTAACTCAACAGGAAGATGACATGCTTTCCTATACACTAACCTATATGGAGTCATTCCAATAGGTGCTTTGAAAGCAGTCCTATATGCCCATAATGCATCATCAAGCTTATGTGCCCAATCTTTTCTAGAATTAGAAACAGTTTTTTCTAAAATCCATTTTAGTTCTCTATTGGACACTTCGACTTGACCGCTAGTTTGTGGGTGGTATGAGTAGCTACTCTATGGTGAACACCATACTTATTCAATAATGATGCAAAAGAACGATTGATGAAATGCGTACCTCCATCACTTATGATAGCCCTTGGCACTCCAAACCGTGAAAAGAGTTTCTTCAAAAATGAGAGCACCACTTTTGAATCATTGGTTGGTAAAGCTTCAGCTTCAACCCATTTGGAGACATAGTCTACCCCAACCAATATATATGATTTCCCAAAAGATATAGGAAATGGACCTATAAAGTCTATTCCCCACACATCAAAAAGTTCAACCTCCAAAATATTATTCAAAGGCATTTCATCTCTCTTCTCTAGGTTTCGTGCCCTTTGACACTTATCACATTTAGCTACAAAAATCCTAGCATCATTAAAAAGGGTAGGCCAATAAAATCCACACTCTAAGACCCTAGAAGCAGTTTTGGCTCCACCATTATGGCCCGAATACAATGATGAATGACAATGAGCTAAAATATCCACCTTTTCTTCCTCACTCACACATCTTCTTATGATACCATCCCCACTAATCCTAAATAAGTAGGGCTCCTCCCAAAGATAGTTTTTCACATCACTAAAAAAATTCTTTTTCTGTTGCCATGTTAATCCATAAGGTATGATTCCTCAAATGACTTGGCAACTTTTTCAACTCCACCGTATGAGAACTTACAATTGAAGGTGGTATAAGTGCATCATTCTGATATAATCGTTCTGGCCTTGCACCCTCTTGCTCCTCCTTCCCACTAGCTTCTTCCTCAATGATTTCCTCATCTACACCTGCTTCATTAAATACTGCTGCTACACAAACATCAATGACATCTATCCTCATGCATATATTCTCCTCCATGGGGTATCTTAATGCCCTATCCATGCGATACTCTACACTATCATCCCCCACTCTCAAAATTAATGAACCCTCATAGACATCAACCAATGCCCTACCTGTTCTCATAAAAGGTCTTCATAAAATCAATGGGCATTTCACATCATATGTAAAATCTAAAATGACAAAAAACTAATACATCTTCCACTATACCATATGGTTTTTTAATGGATTGGTCAGCTAATTGTAAAGCCATTGAAGTAGGTTTAACATAATCTAACCCCAATTTCTTGAAAATAGATAATGGCATAAGGTTAATGCTTGCTCTTAAATCACATAAACACTTAGGAAACTCAACATCTCCTAAAATGCATGGAATTATAAAACTACCATTATCCTTCAGCTTTGTAGGCAAATTATTTGTTATAATAGAACTACATGCCTCAGTGAATTCAATGGTTGAAACATCTTCCCAACTTCTTTTCTTAGCAATTAAATCTTTAAGAAATTTTGCATAGTTAGGAATTTGTGTTATAGCCTCAATAAAATTTAAATTTATATGAACATGCTTCAATTTATCAAGAAAAGATTGAAATTGCTTATCTTGACTCTCTTGCTTCAACCTTTGCGAAAATGGTGGTCGTGGTGTGAAAACCCTTGGAATTTTTTCTGGTACAACCTCCTCTGTCGCGCTCGCGGGTGTCGCACTCGCGATGGGGGTAGCTCCTTCTCCTGTCGCGTTCGCGACACAAAGCCCATCTTGCCCTTTAGTTTCCTGCACACTACCAAAATTGTTAGTGGTAACAAATTCATTAATGTAAGACTTTCCTGACCTCAATTTTATGGCTTTTAAATGTTCTCTTGGGTTGTCCTCCGTATTGCTTGGTAAATTCCCTTATTCTCGCGACGGAAGAGCCTTGGTAATTTGCCCCAATTGAACTTCCAAATTATGAATGGAGGAAGCTTGATTCTTGGTTATTTGATCAAACTTGGTTTCCATCCTCTTCTGGGCCTCCTCTTGAGCATTAAACTTCATATTGATGCCCTCCAAAAATCTGTCCATTTTAACCTCCAACACTCCAAATCTATCTTGGGGTTGTTGAAACCCTACTGCCTTATTTTGGTTACTACTATTGCCCCAAGAAAAATTCAGGTGGTTTCTCTAACCGGGATTGTAAGTGTTTGAATATGGGTTTCCTCTTCCTTGTCCTTGGATGAAACTAACTTGTTCATCCGTACTAGCCATACCCAAATTACACCCTTCACTTCCATGGCCTAATTGTCCGCATATACTACACCTACTAGTTGGATTAGTACCCACACCTAGGCTATTAATTTTTTGCGTCAATTGCTCAATTTGAGCTTGCAAAGCTACTACTGAATCTATTACATGAACTCCTCTTATATTTGAGAAATTTGTCTCCTTAGCTCTCTCGGTTGGCCACATGCAATTGTTCATTGACATTTCTTCCAATAACTCAAATGCAGCCTCCGTGGTCTTCCTCATCAAAGATCCCCCGCTGTCGCATCAATGGTTCCTTAAGTGGTGGGATTCACACCGTTATAGAATGTTTGCATTAGCAACTCCCTTGGCAAATTGTGATGTGGGCAACTTCGCTGCAATTCTTTGAACCTTTCCCATGCCTCATACAAAGATTCAGAGTCATGTTGAACAAAAGTAGTAATATCCTTTATTATTTTGGCAGTTTTTGCTAGGGGAAAATATTTTGACAAAAAGGCTTGGGCTAATTCGTCCCAAGTTGTGATAGAACCCCTAGTAAGGGAATTCAACCAAGCTTTTGCCTTGTCCTTTAGTGTAAACGGGAAAAGCCTAAGCTTGATTGCATCCGCCGAAACTCCCTTAATCTTAAAAGTATCACAAATTTCTAAGAAATTTGCCAAATGATCATTTGGATCCTCATTTGCCAAACCATAAAATTGGATACTGTTTTGAATCATTTGTAAAAGCGATGGTTTAATTTCAAATTGGTTTGCATTTACCATAGGTCTTACCACACCTTGTTGAGCACCACTCAATGCTGGCGTGGCAAAGTCCATCAAGCGCGGTGGATTTTCTTCTTCAGCCATAATAATCCTTCTACTCTGATTCTTCTTCTTATTTGACTTGTGGTTACTCAATATAAATCTCTCTATCTCCGAATTGAACGGTTCAAGTTCTTCCTGCGAACTCCTTGTACGCGGCATGAACAGTCAAATCCTGAAAAGTCACAACAAACAACAACAAATTAAATATCGTAATCCAAAATCTTAAATCAAGGTTCATAATGCAATAAATTAAATCAATCAATTTCCCCGACAACGGCGCCAAAAACTTGATATGCTTTTTCTAGAAGCTAAAATACCGCAAGTATACGGTGTACCAGTTATAGTACTTCAGATATCGATCCCACAAGGAAATGTTGATTTTAATCACCCACTATTACTACTCAATTTTAATCTTGTTTACGATGTTCAAAAGTGGAAGTTAATTCTAACTATTCTATTGCATAAATTAATTAAATCCTAGATAGAATAATCAAAGAAGACAATAAATATTATGAAATTAAATAATCGTGCATTTGATACCATTATTTTAATTATAGTTTTTAATCTTATTAGTAAGCCAAGTTGGGATATATTTCTAAACCACTCTCTCGGCATGAATTAGATTGCCTAAGACATGCAATTAAAGTACTAATTCTCAACTCTCGTTAATGAACTAGTGGATTTTTAATTACACATTTTAAGATTAAACACCAACCTATAGCAATTATCTCCACATGTGATCTCTCTAACTATGCTTTGATAATGAATTTCCTATTAACTTTCAATAAGATGTTGCTCTCGCTAACTCTCTTATTTATGACCATTTTGTTAATTTTCAGAAAAGGAATTGCACATTGAAGGTCATCTTCCTTAACTTATAATGATACCAATAAACTTTTAATAGAAAATACTACAATCAAAGATCAATATTATAAATGGAAATAGAAATTTGTTCATATATAATCAAATGCAAACATAATATTCATGTAAAGATTACAAGGAAGAAAAATAAGAAATAAGAACAAGGAGAAGGGGATCTCTCAACCCTTTTTCCCTTCACACAAGATGTCTTCTTCCTTGCTTTTTGTCTCCTCTTCAAAACATGAAAATAAAAACTAAAGTACTAAAAGAAATTAATGTTCTTAAGATCACAAAATCAAATTCTCAAAATTTCTTCTAAAATTTTGTTCACTTGGCATATATATGCCAATCCAAAAGTTATGTTCCTTCAAGAATCCTTTCACAAGAGTTGTATTCTTTTGAGAAAAGGTGCATCACTTCATAAATTTGAACTCCTCATCCGCACTGTGTCGCGACCTTGCGACACTGTCGTGCTCGCGACAAGACACGCCTCTGCTTGGCTAGTTCCGCTGGTTGTCACGAGCTCTTCTCTTTTTGTCGCCCTCACGACATGGCACACCTCAGCTTACTTTCTTCACCGCCTTCCGTCGTGCTCGCGACATCTCCAGTGCAGCTCACTTGGATTTCTTTCCTCCACTTAACTCCTTTAATCTTCAAGTCATTCCCTTCTCCTATAAAACAAATAAAATAAATACACACACACAAAACACATAAAAGCAACAAAATATAGATAAAATACTAAAACAATAAACACAATACGACACAAAACCACACATTAACACACAATATTTATGAGCTTTTCAAGCGTATATCAGAGGCCATCATTCTTTATACAATACAAAATGTTATTCCCCGCAATGAAGCCATATTAATTACTGCAAAAAATTGATGAATTAAGAACTTATCATAAGAGGTTAAAAAATAATTGTATTCAATGGGATAGTCACAATACTGGCTAGGGCATTTAGCCATGCATATATAGGCAAAGATTTAAAAATCTAGTCCTCTTTGAGAAGAAAATGCTAAAAAATATATTCATGTTGATTGATGATATGCAATTCCTAATGCAAGGGTATTTAATGGTGTTCGATAGGAGATTGTATTAGGAAAATGTGAACAAGTCATCTATGGTGCTACCAGGTGTGGATGTTGGAGTTGTCATCTATGATCGCAACAATAGATTGAGAATAAAACTCACTTGGACTCCTTGATGATCGATCAATCTCAACTGAAGGATAGCACGGACCAGCTTTTAACATTATACGGTTAAAATTTAACCATCATTTCCTTCCTCTTCCACCTCCATAGAAGTAATGCTTTTCAGTGATTTCTTTAACCCCCAAAATTTTATGATTGATTTTATCATATTTTGTTGAGGGAAGCAAAATTTTAAGTGTGGGGTGAGGGTATATTGAGATTGAAATTGATGAACTTGTTATGAAAGTGATGGATGTAATGTTTAAACTTGAACACAACAGTAGTTTTACGTTTATGTTTGTTTTAAGTTTAATAGTTGTTTAAGTGTTATTTGAACTTCTTTAAATTTTAGTAATATTATATTATGTTATGTTTTTATTTCAAATTTTTCTTTTATGATTCTAGTTTTATTTTCTCTAGTTTGTTATTATTATGTTCTTTTTAGTTAACTTTGTTTTTCAGCTTTTGTTTTATCATAGTTTAATTGTGCCTATTTTATTTTTTTTTTGTTGCTATTAAATACTTTCACATCCTTAGTTTAGTTTGTCCTTAATTTGTTCCCATTGTGAATAGCCTGAACTTAGAATTAGAAAAACTTATTTAGATTAGTTGAATAATCAAAAAGTAGTTAGTTGTTGAATATTTTTTCTTTATTAATTAGGTTCAATTAGATCAATACCAGTAGATCTCCTAATAAATTGTGCATCTTAGACCTATTTTAGAAAAAAATATAACCAATATATAAAGGTGATCGAGTGGGAATTCTAGAGCACTAGAACCTTCTCATCAACCTTTAAAGCAATTAAAATAATTCAAAAGAAAAGCCAAAAATGACTTAGGTAGAATTTTATTGTTCGACGATCGAAAAGACTTTTGACCTACCTTTTGTTAATCTTTTATCCCTTATAAGCCCATTTGAACCATTTAAGCATGCTAAATGCATGCTAATTTTGTAATTGTTGCTTACAATCATTTTTTCCCTAGCCTAAAGAGCCCTTGTCTTACCCTTGTAGAATTATCCATTCTAGGAGTGAGTAGGATAGAAAATATTTAGGGTGATTAACCCAAAAAAGGGGTTGTAATTTAATTATGATTTTAAAAATGGGATAGTTTGCAAATATTTAGCAAGAACGAAAAAAATTTCAGAATATAATTCATCTTTAAGGAAAATTTAATGAGTCTCCAAATAAAAATAAACTCAAAACTATGGTTTTATCTAAGTGTGGAGTACTCTATTGGCTAAGGGAAAAGAATTAATAGCTTTTAAAGTGTTGTTTGAGCCAATCTGTTTATAGAAAAATTTTTAGAGATGTTTTCCCCTTGGTAATCTTTTTGTGGAGAAAACTATGCTAAATTTTAGGTTGTCTAGCATTTGGCAACATTGTTGACTTGAGCAAGGGTAGAGTTGAGGCCTTGCTTTAGGAGTGATAAAAATGGTGACCTAAATTAGAGAATGGCTATTCGAGATTGAATATCTTTTTCCTTTCCTTGTTAGCCATATTATAACATATTTAAGACCTAAGGATCTTTCTTTGTTTAAAAATGTTTATGGAGATGACCTTCTGGTTTTGATGCTAAAGGAGAGACTTATGGCATCCCTTGAGTTTCAAGCATGAAATTGCATATGTAATTTTATGCATACAAATTCTTTTCTTGATTGTCACTTAACACTAGAGTTTTTGAGGTTTTGAAAGTTGTTTTAATGGTTTTAGGCCTAGCGCACACATACTAGGAGACTAGCTAGTATGGTTTACCTTGAATTATTTTTTACTTAGGATTTCATTTAGTGACTTATGTTATAATGTTGTTTAACCTTCTCTGAATTGGTGATTTCTCTCTGTAAGTTTAAGCATACGAGAATGCAGTCTAGTCATTTGCTTGAAGGTGAGCAAAAGCTTAGTGTGGGGTATTTGATAACTTTAATTTAATATTTATTTTCAACATTTTTTTTGTCTATGTTTGTGTCTCATTGTGCATGTTTTTTATATCTTGTTTGTTAAATTCCTTATTTTGTGCCAAATGGGATAATGTTGAGATTTATGAAGTTTTGGTGTGATAAATGGTGAAATTTTGACTTTTATGTAGAAATTTGACCTTGCACATGGCAGAGACCAAAATGTCTCCATCATGTGCCATACAAAATTGCTTAATGCACCATTTCATTAAAGCACACGGTGGAGACCAAAGTGTCTTTATAGTGCACCAAGCTAATTTCGAAGAGCTTCAGTCTATAAAGATGTGCATGGCTAAGACCAAAGTGTCTCGATCATGTACCAATGCTACAATACTCTTTTAAGTAGTTGGACATGGTAGAGACCAAAGTATCTCCACTATGCCTTTGTAAACACTATAAAAGCCAAGTTCTACTTGGTTTAATGAGGAATTTTTAAGTAATTTTAAATAGTTTTTAGCTATGGTAAGTAGATTTAACTTTTTCTACAGATTTCTAAGGTTTTACACTTTGTTCTTACTTGTAAAAACTTCACTTTTACTAGGGTTTTATACTTTAAATACAAAAATGCAATAGATTTAGCTTAGTTGCAGCAAATATAGTTTTATTTTTAATCAAGTGCTACTTGGATTAAAGAGAAGGAGCTGTTCAAACTTCATATCTATCTTCACAAATGGGTTTAAGAGTTTCTTTTTCCTTTGTCTTTTTATTTTATACTATGTATAGTGAGTAAACTTTTAGTTATTTGGCTATGTAACATAATGAACTTATTTGATTAAATATATTTACAAATGTTTATTTTCCCTTGGACTGATATTGATATTGATGTTTATGCAAATATTTAGTTGTCAATCTTATTCAAGTTAATGGATTTATGCTTGTTTAAAGTAGATATCATTGATGCTCTATTTTTACATGCGTTTGCTGTATATTTGATGGCAATTTTGAAATAGGAGCTATTAGATCTGGAGTGGATGCATTATAAATTCATAAATAGGGAGGAAAATGAATGGGTATAAGATTGGCTGGCTTTAGAATGGGAAACTAATTCATATATAGGATTTATTAGACTTGTGCTTCAGCTAGCTATCGGATTGGCATCGAAATGGGAAATCAGGTAGTTAGAATAGCTGGCTCCAGAATGGGAAATCATGTAATTAGAATAGTTGGCTATGAAATGGGAAACTTGTGTTTAGTTAGGTCATCTACATTTAAAATATATGCATTTTATGATAATATAATTCTTGCATTAGGTGTGGGGAGGATTTTATTTCCGAATAGCATTTTTAGTTATTATTTTTATCCATACATTATACTCTACTTTACTGCATTTGTTTATTTTACATTTTTAATCTAAATAAATTTTATTTTAGTTGTTAAAAATTGATTGATACAACTCACACCTATATACACTTAGGAAATTCTTTAACATATATTTGTAATTAATCAAGTCGAAATTCTACAAAACTAGTCCCTAAGGTATAATATTCTTTAGGGTTTAAATATACTTCATTATATTACTTGTTGATTTAGTGCACTTGCTAAGGTCATAAACAATTGCCTCATACACAAAGAAAACATGATGTAGTATGGATAATTATTGATAGATTGGCTAAAATATCTTATTTCATATCCATTTAGCCAGATTACTCAATGGATAAATTAATGGAATTATATGTAAATGAGATTGTTCGATTATATGGAATATCTGTATCTATAATTTTAGATCGAGATCCAAGGTTCACATCTAGATTCTAGTAAAGTTTATACCAAGCTTTGGGAATAAAGCTCCATTATATCACCACTTTTCATCCTTAAATAGATGGCCAATTAGAAAGAGTTATACAAGTATTAGAAGATATGTTAAAAGGATGTGTTTTATATTTTCCAGAAAGTTTGGACAAATATATCGCTCTAATGGAATTTGCTTACAATGATAGTTACCAAACTAGCATTGGTATGTCACCTTATAAAGTTCACATGGCAAGAAATGAAGAACTCTAGTTTATTGGAGTAAGTAACCTGAATATAAGATGATTGGTCCTAACATTATTAAGGACACTAAACAGAAAATATAGATTACTAAGCAAAGCTTGAAAGTAGCTAGTGATAGGCAGAAGTTATATGCAGACTTAAAGAGAAAAGATATTGAAAACCAAGTTGGAAATAAGGTGTCCCTTTGGAAGAAATTATTGATTGATTTAGGAAGAAGGCCAAACTTAGTCCATGATTTATTAGCCCATATAAGGTTTTGGAATGAATTGGACCAATTGTGCATATATTTAAAATTCCTTCAGAGTTATCTAAATTAAATTATTTTTTCATATCTCCATGCATCAAAAATATGCATCGAATGAATCTCATTTCCTACCTCTACAGAAGATAAAGCCTCAGTCTAATTATTCATATGATGAAAAGACAATGGAAATTCTAGCTGGGCACATCAAACAATTGAGGAATAAGTAAATTCCTTTAGTTAAAGTATTGTGGTGACATCACGATATGGAAGAAGCAACTTAGGAACCAAAGTTGATTATAAAAGCTCAGTATCCATAATTACTTAAATTAGGTATGAATTTTAAGGATGAAATTTTTTAAGGGGGAGAGAATTGTGAGGCCCCAACATAGGCTCTAGGAGATTATATGAATGATTAGATGATAGTTATAGATAATAAATGATAAATTAATTAATGAAATACAAGTTAAGGCTTAAAGAGTAATTTGGTCATCTTATATTATGATGTACATGTGTATAATTATAGTATAATGTATCTAAGGGTGTAATTGAAATAAAAGAAATAAAATTTAGGGATATAATTAAGAAAAAGAGAAGTTAAGGGCAGAATTTATAAATGAAGAAATAGCTAAGTGAGATTTTTATCTCCACCTAGTCTTTGGAATTTTTACACTAGAGAGGAGAATAGAAAAAAAGGTATAAATTGGTGCATGTTGGTCCATCAACTCAAGGAAAAAAAGGCAAACATTTCTTTTTCTCACTTTAAAACTAAACTTTTTCTCTCTTATTTCTTCCTAAATTCTGCTATAATGGTTGTGAGAGAAGGAATTTGATGTTGGATGTTCTAAGGTAATGGGTTTTGCATCTTTATGTCCTTTTACATCTTCTTCTTTGCTTATTGGAAGGAATTACATTGGAAAGTAAAGCTCGGTATTCATATGTATAATGATTCTTTGTAGAAGGTAAAGCAAATAAAAAAAAGGGAAAGGAGATTGTGAAGGGTTGATGAAGAAATTCTTGGATTTCGTAAAAGGTATGGGACTTAAGCAAAATCTAAAATTACATGTGCTTGATGTGTTATTAAATGAATCAAAGGAAAATAAAATAAACTCTATATGTGACCATCTTTAGATTTATTTGATTTAAATTGAATTGATTGCTAAAAAATAAAGCTATAGGGTTGTAATTGTGTAATGTCCAATTGAAAGAAGGTAAACTCACTTTTCTTAGAATTTTAAGTTTAATTTTGTTCTCAAGGTAATAGAAGAAACTATGTTGAATTTACAGTGTTTCTTATCTTCCTTTAAGAGCATGTTGCTCTATTTTACAGATATTCTTGAATTTAAATGCTTTAATAAGGTAATCTTGAGATAAAATGGAATTTAGAATTAAGGAATGACATAGGTCTTAAAGGAACTATGCTAGAAATCATGTATTATCTAATACTTACTCTCTAATCTTTGATGACCTATAGGAGGAACCATGAGAGAGGCCATGAATGGTACTATGGGTTGGGCCACTTGTACCTTTATAGAATGTGGATGGAATTATAGCTAATTCTTTATAGGATTCCTCCTTTTTAAGGTATACCAAAACTGTTTTCTTCCCTATCACTTTCATCCTCCCCTCTTCACTTTCTTCCTTTTCTTATAGTGGTGGTAGAGGTGCCAGCCTTTTCCATCAAGAATAGGAATAGGCATGTATCAATCACATAGAGGCATCAACCACCTCACCACAAATCAAAGTTTATCTAATAAAATAAGTACACTAAACACTTGAGTAAAATAATCCAAATTATCATTTAAATCTTTGGCTATTATTATTACCACATGACTATAAGTAATAGGGCTATCTTTTCTAGTTGCACATGTCAAACTTTGATTAAAAATCCAATATGCCCAACACACTTACTTGTGAGTGTGAATAAACCACATAAGAAATAATTCTTGATATGAAACCCTATCAAATTGAGAATTGTGAAAGATAACACATGCAAGTACTTTATGTAATAACCAAAACTTCAAATCTTTGATAAATATGGATTTTCCCTTCTTTAGTTGAAAAGGTGTTATCAAATAAGTTAAGAAAGTCAAAAACTCATTAACTTTAATGTTCTTAGTATGATCACACATACCATCCTTTTAAAAGAAAAAAAAATCTATGCATAAAAGAATAAGTGAGTGTGTACTTGTCTTTTAGCATAGAAAATTTTAACACTATAGAATCATTTTCATTAACCTCCAAAGTGGTGTAGAAATCCATAAGCAAGTTAACATAAGTAAGCTCATGAATTAAAATAAATCTGCCAAGGCCACAAGAATTTAAAAGAGAAGTGAAAGAATCTAACATACCAAGGTCTCTATGAAGAGTAATAGAAAGGTACTTAATTGACACTATTTCTCTAGTTTTAAGAGAAATGAACCCAACAAATTCCTTATCATTGAGGAGTTAAAATGGAGTCTTGTATATGGAAGCCAAGTCTCCTCTTTGTGAAGCTTCCTCTTGGGGCCTTAATGATGAAGATCATCTCATCCTTAGCATTGTGAATGATGATAATAGATTAAGGAAAATGGAAAATAAACTTGCAAATATGAAAGACACATAAAGAAGAAGAAGAAGAAGAAGAAGAAGAAGAAGAAGAAGAAGAAGAAGAAGAAGAAAGAAGAAGAAAATATAGAAGGGTTGTAATGGAGTTTTAGAGAGAAAAAAGAAGAAGATGAAGGTCAATTTAAAGGGATAACTATGAAAAAGTGAAGATGAAGATAAAATTAAGGAGTATAAATAGTAAAAAAAACTTATAGGAAAAGGGAAAAGGCTGGAAAAATTAATTGAAATAAAGATTAATATTTATAGGGACGGAAAACTTGAATAGTTATGAGAGAAAATAGGAAAAGATATGACTATTAATGTGAAAGCTCACGACCTTTTGGGGTTTTTCGCACCTTTTAAAGAGACTTTTTCAAAATAGCCTTATAAACAACAAAAACTAAATACCCAAAAAGGGAATTAAACATGGGAAAAATATTGGAAAATTAGATAGGTTGGGTAAGGTCGCAAGTCAACATGAGTGGCATGACTCGACAAAAGTACTGGGTATAATGAGTCGGGACGCTTATGATGAGTCATCACCGATGTATCTCTTTAGGAATCAGCACATCCATTTATAACTCAGTATGTGTCTCTTCTAGAATGACTCGACATGCTTAGTGATATGTCAACACACTCTAACAAAGTTAACACCTTTGCCTACTGTGTTAAGTTACCACAGGTGGAACGAGTTGGCACACCCTGCCTTAAAATCTCAAAAATAAAAACAATAAAAAACTAAAAAAACACATTAGGCCATTAACAATCAATGTGTAAAAAATGAAGAAAAACATAAAAGAGAATAATTAAACAAACATAAGACTATACTTATACTTTAAAAATTAAAGATGTGGCTAAAGAAATACTTATCAAAATAAAGCTAAGTAATTTAAACTTCTAGATGTATTAAACTTGCTCATCCATTATCATTATTTCTAAATTGATGCACATGTACATCCTCGTTAACATAAGGCTCAATGGGCACTTACCTCAAACAATCATATATAACATCATCAATACACTCATCAATAATTTAAGAGAATTAATCCTACTAATGATTTCAATAGGTGAAGATTGCATCATCTTAAAAACATAAAATTCAATATTTTTATTGTTTACCTCCAATGTGATCTCACCTCTCTTCATGTCATTGATGGCACTAGTTGTAAATAAGAAAGGTTTTCCAAATAAAATTGGAACTTCTATGTCCTTTTCCATGTCCAAAATAATAAAATCAGCTGGAATAAAAAATTTACCTGCCTTTGT
This sequence comes from Excoecaria agallocha, assembly GCA_037975025.1. Classification (NCBI taxonomy): domain Eukaryota; kingdom Viridiplantae; phylum Streptophyta; class Magnoliopsida; order Malpighiales; family Euphorbiaceae; genus Excoecaria; species Excoecaria agallocha. The sequence continues at coordinate 62,209,737 of CM075810.1, read as the reverse complement.
GAGAACATTCGCAAGGAGGCCAAGAGGATGAGTGATAGATTTGTTAGCCATACATAAACACATATTAGTAGGTTTAACATCACTTAAATCTAAATTTTTATAAATAAAATAAAGCCTAAGGCTCAGGCTAGCACCTACATCACAAAGAACTTTATCAAAGTGAATACCACCTATAATATAAGAAACTGTAAAACAACCAATCTTTTTGCTTAGGTGGAGGTTTAAAGTACATAGCCTTAGATTCTTCCACTAAATAAAATAAGCCATATTCCCCTAATTTACTCTTATGAGCAATGATAACTTTTAGAAACTTACCTTATGCTAGCATATCTCTAATAGGATCCATAAATAGAATTGTAATGCTCATATCCTTAATATAATTTAGAAAGTTACAAAATTGCTTATCTAAATTGTACCTTATGAACCTTTAAAGAAAAGGAAAATCTTTCAGATCTACCTTAGGGTCATCATTTTTATTTGAATGATCATTTTTCTTATTATCATCATTAGACCCCACAACATTATTACCGTTATTGTCAATAACATGCTCATTAGCTTTGTTAAACTTATCCCCTATCTCATCATTTATAAGGCCTAAAAATATGCCTTAGGAGAATGTATGCATATTATAATGGTATTATGATTAATATCTGCTTGGTTAGTCAATGCATTGTAGGAAGGGTCCTATAAGGAATTAGTTTGAAAGGAAGAGGGCAATATGGTCATTTCACTTTAAGATATGAATATGCATAATAAAAGGGGAAATATAATATAGGGATTTAATTAAAAGAAAGAAATATGAGTTGGGGTAGAAATAAGAAATGTAAGAATAACGAAGGAGCCAAGAGTAGTTCACCTAGGACCACAAATGGGCCAATGGGATAAAGTCACTTAGCCTTCTCTAGAAACCTCTTAATGATGGAAGAAAAACCAATAAATATAAGGGAAAGGAGGGTTGAACACTCTAAGGAATAAAAGTAGCCACTCTTTTCACTAAAATTATTCATTTCATCACAAAACAATACCTTTAATGTTTGTTATGTGATTTGTGAGGAGAGAGAATTTAGAGGTTAGGCATTTCTAAGGTAACAACTCCCTCTTTTTATCTTTCTTATGTTCTATATGATAAAAACTAAATTTGAAAGAAAAATATATGTTTACAAGTGTGATTTTTTACATGTTGGGGGAGAAGCAAGCAAGAGCAAGGAAAATATAGTTGAGAGGGATTGAAAAATGTGCTTCTAGTTGCATCAAAAAGGTATGGGAACCTTGGGTACCTTTCTATGTGCTTGCATATGAAAAATGAATTGAAAGGGCATATTTGATGTACTAATATGATAAAAGAATGTTTTTGAAGTTTATTTATGCATAAGAATTAAAATATGGAAAACAATATAGAAATAGGAAAGGTTGTCTTAGGATTCACTTGATCTAGCAAAAATATTTTGATTATAAATGGAGTTGTATAACTTCAAATTAAGTAATTTTAATTTGAGAGTAAACTATACTCACATATAGAAATTCTTTATGAAGAGGTTAAAGTTTTATTCTACCTTGAAGTTAGTAAACAGTTAACTTGAAACACAATAATGTCTGCATCCTTACCATTAGGAGTAAAAGGCACTACCTTATAAATATCTTGAAATTTAAAAGCTCAAATAAAGTGTTCTCTATTGATTTATAAACTAGAAATATAGATGAACAAATGTCTAGAATAAAGTTTTCCAAGAAAATAATGTTTGCTAAGTCAAAATTAACACAAAATTTGAACTCAAAAAAATCTACATACAAAATTATTTGGGCAAAATGGATGAACATAGGAGAGACTAATTAGTCTTCATCGTGTCTACCATTCTATACCGAATAAAAATGAGGGATATGGTAGATACTATTTTGTCTCCATTGTGTACACCCTTTTATAGTGAATAAGTATTGGTGGTGATGTAAAGACTATTTTATCTCCGTCGTGTATACCATTTTGTGCCGAAACTAAAGTTATAGACATGGCAGAGACTATTTATCCTCAACCATGTCTACCGGTCTATATCGAAAAATACCAATAGACACAGTTGAGACTATTTTGTCTCCACTGTATGCCTCCTCTATTTCAGCCCATACTTGACTTTTAAGTCCTAAATTTCCACCAAACTTGCCTACATAATTTATTGCATTTTGACCATGATAATTAGGGTACAATATGTTATGAAGTGCATGTAATAAATGATGGAACATTAGATATAGCTATAAAATGAATCTAAACTAAACATTAGAAAACATACACACACACACACACACGCACGCACGCACACATAAATATGCATATGAGTAGATATGGTTGAAAATGTTTAAATTGAATGATGCATATGAATATTTATATTCTTAAAGATATACAGTAGTGATTAAAGTTACCCTAATGATAATTATTTATGAATACTTATATACCCACCAATGTACATTATGATGAATTGAGCATGATAAATGAAATTTTGTAGAAATGATTCAATGCCCATATATAGAACTTGGTTGTGGATAGATAGGCAAGACTATAAGGTACATTTACAACTGCCATAGTTTTCATCCTGTTTGAGTTAGTATTTTTATCCCTATTTGGGACCACAATCTTGGCTTTTTGGGTCTACATGTTTGATACCTTCGGGTATCCACATGATTAAATACTTATGGGTATTCATATGATTGATACTTATGGGTATCCACAACACCTATTATCCACACCGATAGAACTCAAACAGGCAATCACAGGAAGTGATAAAGAGATAAAGTACATGCGAGTCAACAAAGTGATATATGACTTAATTGGTAACACAATATTATCATTATCCTACTCTTTCCTTTAATTTATGATATTGCTTTTGTAGTTAATATGGATATTTTATTTTTGTATCTTATTCATGTATGTGTGTTTGGGAATAACCGCTATCAGTGGTTATTCAATATTACCTGTTCCTCACTAAGTTTTATAGCTTAGCACAGGTGTTTATCTGTGTAGGTACCCAAAGCTAGGACTCTTCCATAGGGACTATAAAGGATGCTCTAACATTTTTTATTTCTTGTTACTATACATATTATCTTTCATACAAAAAATTTATACTATTTTTCATTTGCACAAACATCATGCCATTTTAAGTAACTTATAATCTTGTCATTACATTAAAAGAGGCTATGTAAGAGAAAACTCTTTAATACAATATAGTTATACTAATATTATTCTTTACATTATACTTAGTACAATATAATATTTACAATGATAAAAAAATGTAACATCTTCATACATTGACTCTTCTTATTGGTGGTGTTGGCTTTGTTGTTGTTGGCCTTATCACTGCTAAAGAGTCCTAACTTGAGTACCTACACGAATGAATACCTCTGCTAAGCTATAAAGCTTAGTGGGGAATAATAAATATGTGAACAAGCACTTACAGTGGTCATTCTTAATCACACAGTATACAATAATAATACAATACATTTATATTAATGAAAAACTATATCCTAATTGATTTGGGTAAACATTACCGTATATAGGATTTATAGTGTAAATTAATCACAAGTAGCATATTATCATTTAACAATAAGCATTTAATATTCATTAAACCATTTTTTCCTATGAATGCCCGCTTAAGTTATATAAGTATAGATAATGAGTGTTCTGGATACCCACAGGTATCAAACATGTGAATAGCCAAAGGTATTATTCATGTGATACCTGAAGGTATCAAACTTGTGGACCCAAATGGGATCAAAATCGTGATCCCGATTAGGGACTAATTATACACCCAAATAGGGTTAAGACTTATGCAGCTACATCTGTACTCTATAGGCATACCTATCTATATGAAACCAAGCTCTAAATACATGCATTTGATCATTTCTCAAGTCATTTCATTCATCATGTCCATTTCATTGCATTGTATAGTTATACATACAAATTTTCATGAACAATGTAATAGTGTAACTAAATTTTCATGGTGAAATTTTAACAATATAGTCATCCATATGCATATGCATCATCTAATTAAAGTATTGTTGGTCATACTTATTCATATGTACATTTGTATATGTGCTTATGTACATCTTCAAGCATCCATGTACATAGTTATGCTTTCTTTACATTCTTGCACTTTACATAAGTTTTATGCCATTTGTTTTCCTTAATTTAAATTTTAAAGAGTTTAAATTAGGTTTAAGAAGGTTTAGATGGATTTTGATGATGTTTAAAGGCTTAAAACTCAATTATATTAGACATGAGAAGTTCCTCTATAGAGGTAAGATTTTGCCCTACCCAGGTGATGGCTTATACGCCATTCAGGGCACCTTCCTTGATTGGGTTAAAGACTACCTCAACTAAGGAGGCTAAGGTCCTTGGATGAGGTGATATGGACCTCATCTGATATGATTCCTTCTACTTAAGGCAAAGTTTAAAGCCTCAATTGAGGTGGGAAATACCTCCACCAAGGTGAAAAGGGCTGCTATTTTGCTCAATCTTAAAAAATATTTTAGACATAACAAATGAATTTTTTGGGAAAAATGTCTCCTACAAAGTTGTTCGTATATTTTTATAGTTTCTAGAAAATAAATAATCATTCTATTTAAGCATGTAAATCTCTGAATATTCATTAAGAAATATAATCTACTGCTAATGATAGGGCAAAATACATAGCCAAGGTTCAGGCTAATTTTTTATCATCATATAGGGGAAAATAGATTTTGAATTCTTCATATGAAATATAGGTATGTGATTTTAGTTTCTAACCCAACTAGAATCACTTAATTTACATCTCTATAACTCAAGTTATAGGCAAAATAGTGTGACTAGGTCCAATGAACTCTAGGTTACATTTTTGCTATCTCAAGGAAACTTTTATAATTCTGGCCCTTATGCACTAGATAACCCTACTTCCATGTTTTCCTCTTACAAGAACATCCAAAACAATCTCATGATGTAGTATTCAAATATAAATACATATAAAAAATGTAAATTTCTATACCTTTAATGAGATCTCAGAGGCACCTATTCAATCTTTCACTATCTCCTATCCTTTACTCTTATTTGCTTCACCTTCTTAGAAATACCCAATCCTCAAGTTATTTATCTCCTTTAAAAATTTGTAGTAGAAATTATTTGAAAGAGATAGAGAATATCCAATTTTAGAGAAAGAGGAAAAAGGTTTGTATTCGATTTCCTTTGGGTAACTGACCTACATGCTCTTGCTCCCTTATATACTTTGTTTCTTCTCCTTTCTATATAAGAGCTCTAAAGAGGCAGAGAGAGTTTTTGTCCCCCTAGCAAACTTCATTTTAAATTTTCTCATTTCTTTTTCAAACTTATTTTCTTTTATTTTAATTTAATTGATATTCTTATATCATGTTTTAATTATGCACATGTATATATAATAACATAAAATGACCAATTTACCCCTTTTTCTTTAAAGATAATTACCTCTAGGTTCTAACCTACTATACATTGAGTAATCAAGCCTACATCAATCATATTATCTTTTAAACATATTTATAATTCTCCTAGGGCATAAGTAGAGGCCTCACATTTCTCTTCCCCTTAAAATAATTTCGTCTTTAAAATTCATATATATTTTGAACAATTGTGGATACTATGTTTTCACCATTGATTTAGGCTCCCAAGTGGCTTCTTATATGATATGATGATGTAATAACACTTTAAATACAGAAATCTATTTGTTCTGTAATTATCTGACTTCCCTAGCAAAGATTTCTTTTGGTTCTTCGTCATATGTGAATTTAGATTGAACCCTTATTTCCTACAATGGCACTATATAAGACTCATCCGATCAATATCATTGAAGCATGGAAATGTGAAAGGCATTATGTGAATTTGATAACTCAAATGGAGGAGTTAATTTGTAGGTTATAAGTCCAACACATTCCATAATTTCTTAAGGAACAGTAAACCTTGGGCTGAGCTTCCCTTTCTTACCAAATTGCAATACCTTCCTCCATGGTGACACCTTTAAAAATACTTTATCTCCAACTTGGTATTCAATATCTTTTTTTTTTAAAATCCGTATATGACTTCTATCGATTGCTTGCTTCCTTCAATCTTTTTTTTAACAATTTGTATCTTCTCCTTGGTATCTTTGATAATATCAGGATCGATCATTTTATTTCGAACTAATTCTATCTAGCAAACTAAAGTCCTACACTTAAGACTATATAATGCCTTGTAAGATGGCATGCCAATGCTAGTTTGATAACTATTGTTGTATACGAACTCCATTAAGGCAAAAAAATTATCCTAAATTCCTAGGAAATCTAGAGCACATCCTCTTAACATATCCTTTAACACCATATAACCCTCTCAGATTGACCATCCATTTACGAGTGGAATGCAGTACTATAGTGGAGTTTTGTGCCTATAGCCTATTATAAACTTTTTCAAAATCTGCAAGTGAATCTTAGATCTTAATATAAAATTACTGATAGTGATAACCTGTACAACCGAATAATTTTATTTATATACAATTCAGCAAATTTATCCATCGATAGTCTGATTGAATTGGTATAAAATGAGCTATTTTGGTCAACATATCCATAATTATCCATATTGCATCATACTTCATTTGAGTGAATGGTAAGTCTATAACAAGGTCCATAGTAATGTTATCCTATTTCCACTGTGGAAATGGGATAACATTCAACAATCCCTAAGGAAATTGATGTTCAATATTCACTAGTTGACAAGTCAAACATTTAGAAACATACTCAGTTACATCCCTTTTCATCCCTAGCCACCAATAAAATTGTTGGTTTTCAAATAAAAATAAATAAAACTTAAACGCAGTGGAATTAAGAAACCCACCAGGATCCATATGATCCAATTGAATCAATTGTCAGAAAGAGTAACGATTACTAACCTCATAAAAAATATCTTGTAGGTTTGCCTCACGAGAAACGAACACTCTCTACTGGTATCCACACTCGAACACGTCGAATGGATTTGTCTGGGGTGCTAGCTCCGTTCTATGCCAACTAGGGTTAGAGAAAACATTTTTCTTACTTTTATTTTCTCTCAAAAGTGACGCCTCACTTTCTAGTGTGTCTCTTAAGGTTACAAACCTTACATATCACATGTATATATAGGTAGCCTAACCCTAATTAAGTGAGAGAGAGATAATTTCGGGTCCACATCTCCTATTAAAATAAGAAATACCTTATTTCATTTAAAATATGAATTATAATATTAAACTTAATTAATATTTATTTATTTCATTATTTATTTCGAATTTTAATTTGTCATAAAATAAAATTTGAAATGCTCGAATTAACCCTTAGTCCATTCATCACATTATATGTGTATGACCCAATAGGTTCATATTATATTGGTCATGGGCCCCAATTCCATCATGGGCCCACAAGTCATAAGCGGCCTTTATCAAGACATTACGACTACCCAAATAATATGAATATCGATAATCCGATTTTAACCTAATAGAATATGTTATAATCCCTTTGTCACACAATATTTTGTTTGAACATAAGTCATGGTCTATGTCAAACTTATATAGTTTAAACATATAATTTCTCGATCACTAAGTAGACTAATAATATCAAATGATATTGATCTTATCATCAATTTATTTGAGCACGACCATGAATTTCTCAGTCCTACTTATCGAGGGGCCCAATACATATCTCTCTCATAAGAGAGGGATAAATTTCATCTTGATTATTCACTATCCTCTACATGATTATCATCATATCTCATCATAACCTTTATTATTATTATCCAATTAAAGATAATGTTTAGTTATGTCAAAATATAATGTTCCTCATGTAGGATACTATGATAATCTCAGGTCTAAGGATTAATAACATAACTATTATGAGATCACCAATGACATTAACCTATGTAGTATCTCATAGCGAATCAATCCAGTACTTTATTATCTAATGAGTACCTACAAGTTTGATTTATATCACCATATATAATCATCCCATGATTATCAGTCAAACTCATACTAGTTTTATTTATCATTATTCCTTTAATGATAAATAACTAAGGATAGTAAAAATAACATTATATTGCTATTTACAAATATTATTATATTCGAATTAACATGCCAAAATATAATAACATGAAGAAAATCCAATTTTATAAAATGAAATGTGACATTACATAAAGAACCAAACGTATGGCCTAAGGCATAACCACTAACAAAAATTGCTTTAAGTTTTGGTACACCTTTGTTACTAGCAGGATGCATAGTGAAAACCATTTTATGTGCTTCTTGCAATAAAGTTTTCTTCAATTCTTTATCATCTGGCACACATATTCTATTCCAAAAATACACACCACCATTATCTCCTATTGAATATTATGATGGGCCTTCTTTATGTATCGATTAAGCCATTTGTTGTAGTTTTATGTCACCTTTTTTAGCATCAATTTTTGCTTGCCTTAGGTCATGCTTTGAGTGATCAATGCCCTATCTAGTGAAAATTTCCATCTGCATTGTAGTAATATCAAGGTCATCACCATTTTTTAACTCAAAGCATCAACTACCACATTTGTTATACATAGGTGGTAATCAACTATGCAATTATAATCTTTGAACAATTCCAACCATCTATGCTATATCAAATTGAGGTCTTTCTATGTGAGTAGATACTTAAGACTTTTATGATCCATATAAATCCTACATCTTTCTCTAAATAAATAATGGCACCATATTTTCAAAGCAAATATCACTGTTACCAACTCCAAATCATGAGTTGGATAATTTTGTTCTTGAGGCTTTAATTGCCTTGATGCGTAAGCTACTGCCTTGCCATTTTGCATCAACATACAGCCTAATCTATTCCTAGATGCATCATTATACTTAAAATACCCTTTACCCAATATTGGTTGTATAAGGCCTGGAGCTTCTATTAATATCTTCTTCAACAGCTCAAAAACTCACTTGGCATCTATCTATCCACTCAAATTTGAAATGTTTCTAAAGCAATCTTGTGAGTGGAGAGCCAACAACTGAAAATGCTTTCACAAATCGATTGTAATAAAATTGCCAAACCTAGGAAACTCCTCACTTCTTACACATTTTGAGGTGGCTTCTAATTGGAAATAGCCTCAACCCTTTTAGAATCCACTCCAATCCCTTCTGAAGATACAATGTGCCCAAGGAATAAGACTTGCTTAAGCCAAAAATAATATTTAATCAACTTGGCATATAACTATTTTCTCATAAATTTTGTAACACAATTCTCAAATGTTCTGCAGGTTCAAGTTCATTACGAGAGTAGACCAGTATATCATCAATAAATACTACTACAAACTGGTCTAAATAGGGTTTAGGCACCTTATTCATCAAATCCCTAAAATCTACATATCCATTCATTAACCCAAAAGGCATGACAAAAAATTTCTAATGGCCATACCGAGTTTTAAAAGTAATATTTGGAATATCTACATCTTTTACTCGAAGCTGATAATATCCTGATCATGGATCAATCTTTAAAAACACATCAATACTATATAATTGGTCAAATAAATCTTCAATCTAAGGTAAGGGATATTTACTTTACATTGTTACATTGTTGAGTTGGCTATAATCTATACACATTCTTAATGTACCATCTTTCTTTTTGATAAATAGCATTGGTGCACCTCAAGGTTACACACTAGGTCTAATGAAGCCTTTATCCAACAAGACTTATAGAATGGCTAATGGATGTTTAACTCTTTTACTTTCGATGGTGCCATTTTATACAATGCCCTGGAAATGGGAGCCATTCTAGGTAAGACTTCTATAGATAGCTCCACCTTTCTCTCAGGTAGGAGACTCGATAACTCCTTTGGAAACACATTTAGGAATTCATTGACTACCAGTATATCTTGAAGATTTACTGTCTCTCTTTTGGAATCAAGTACCAAAGCCAAGAATGCCTTATATCCCTTCCTAAAAGAATGTCTAGCTTTCATAGCTGATATAATATTTGCTAGGAGCTTAGATTTAATACCATGTATGATTATTTCTTTACCCTCAGCATTCTTCAATACCATAGTCATAGCTCCAAAATTCACTATTGCTTGATGCTTAGTTAACCAATTTATGCCTAATATTGCATCAAATTCACGAAAGGGTAACTCAGTTAAATTAACCAAAAATTCTTTCCTTTATATCATAATAGGGCAATTTCTACACACTCTATTAACATACACAAATGGCCCAAGGGATTAGTCACATATATATCAAAATTCAATTGATCTACATGAGGTACACTTCTACTCAAATCTCCAACACATATATAAGAATGAGAAGAATTTGGATCTATAAGCATGTATACATCATTGTCATAGAGATAACTTACTAGCTAAAACTTCTAAGGCATCTGCATCTTCATGAGCTTTCATAGCGTACGCCCGGGTAGGTGGTGTAGAGGTAAAAGGTAGATTAACAATTTTGGAAACTTGTCTAGGCTATTTTCTAAATTGACTAGATTTATCTCCACATCTTCCACCCCCTCTGCCTGCTAAAGGTGCATTAAAAGCTCCCCTGTTGCTCTATTAAGTAGACCCTTTCTCTTGCCTCAATGGGCAATTAGGCATAAAATGTTCTATACTACTGTATCTGAAACAAGCACCTATCAACATCCTGCAGGTGTCCCAATGCCTTCTAAAACACTAAGTACATTTTTATGGTTATCCTCTACCTTGTCTTATTAATGTTTCCTTCCCCATTATAGCTATGGTAAATTCTCCCTATTGTCTACCCCTAGAAGCAGGGTGATTAACAGATTCTTTCAGTTGATTTCCTTATGCAACCTTAGGTCTTTTCCCTATTGATAAACCACCCCTAGTAAAGCTTATTCTTTATTCTCTTTTCTTTTTATCTAATTCATTTTTTTCTATCCCAATGGCTACTCGTACAAGTTGATAATAGTTAACCGATTGTAATAAAGTTGGTCTAATCAGCTACGCCATGACTTGAACATTTTAGCCATCTTCAAACTGTTAGCATTTAAAAGCTTTAGTTAATATAGATTTTGGTACATATTTGCTTAGACGATTGAATTTTATCTCATACTTAACTACGATCATTCCTCTTTATTTCGAATTTAGAAACTTCCTTAACTTTTTTCTTTATAAGCTTTAATTACACATCTCCTATTAAATTCTGCTCCAAAGAATTCCCATGTATAAGGGTCAGGCAATTAAGGTTGTTTCAACACTAGCTTTCACTAATCATATGGCACTCTTTGTAGTAAAGACATCGTACAAGTTAGTTACTTTCTGGTTGATTGGGAATTGAACCTCCTCAAAAACTAGATTAATCTTCTTCGGCAAAAATTTTACCTTTTTTTATTCGTTTAAACTGGTGCCTAAAAAATTCCTCCACTCTATGCTTTATGATTTCTGCAATGGGAGTTTTTGATGTCATCATTCTCTATAAAATTTAGGCCATATACTATGAAATCTTCAACAAGGTTCACTAGGAATAGCAGTAGGTGGATTGCCCCAAGTAGATGCTAAAAATTATTGGTTAGAAGGATTTAATCTCACTGGTAAGTTACTTTTAGCAATCTCTTCTATCACTTCCCTCCATCACGTTAAAGTGACATACAAATTTATATATATGAGTATGTGTGATTAAAGATGTTCAATTAAGTTATGTATACTTATATGAATGTTTATATTCTTGACAACATGTGTAGGTACATGTGAATATGTATAAGTGAAGAAGTACTGGAATAATGATGTATAGGCATACATATAAATGCTTATAATTATAAGAATATGAACTCATGATTAATGCCACCTTAATATGACTACATAAGATGCTTATACATATGGTTTAATGTATAGGATTGCAAGCCTATATATATATATATATATATATATATTAATTCCATGCATGCATATATATAAGATGTAGTTTTATTACAAAAGTATGTAGCATATAGATGTGTATAAACAAAAGTATAATATAGGAACACATGTGAGTTGAAGCAAAATGAGAGTGACATGTATATTTGACTAATGCATTAGTTACATTACTTGATTAGATATGCTTAGTATGCTAATTCATTTGGATATATAAAAACATGTTCAAATACAAAGATGCATAGAATATGTATGTGATGAATAATGTAGATATGCACTCATATATATACATCTGCACATACATATTAGTTTTCATGTAATTATAGCATTGATATATACATAGAAATGAAAGGTGCAAGTGTCATCTAGATAACAAGACATATGACCGCATAAGAATAAGTACCTTATTCATATACATATAAGATGCTATAAGCTTCTATACTAATTATAAGAGCAATATGTGTACACATGAGCCCGTACATTAATTTTATGCTTATAGATGTATATGTATATAGTTAAAGTAATAGCTAATACTATTGAAAATAGAAAAGTAAAGAAAGTTAAAGAAAAAAGGTTATAGTTACTTGGCCTATGTCATTATCTAGGTTGTGGATAGATAGGCATGCCTATAAGGGTATATTGTAGCTGCTAAATGTTTGATCCTGTTTGGATCTATAGTATCAACCCTATTTAGGTAACCTGCTGACCCTATTTGGATCCATTTGACTAGTCTATAGTACAGATATGACCCTATTTGGATCCATAGTTTGATGTCTTTGGGTATCTTTATTGTACCTTTAGGTACCATAGTATCACTTGTCATCCATATCCTTAGAAAAGTATAGGCTTATTATAAGATATAAGTAAAGTATTATGAAAAGCAATATGATAGAGATAACATGATATTTTATAAATTGATATACATGTTACTTTTATATAAACTCATACATAATAAACGAAAAATATAAAATTGACTGAAGTCATATTTTAAAATGTAGTATGAAGTATTATAATATTACATGTATGCAATGGTCACTATATACATAACATTTGATGCATTTATGACCATAGGATATATATATATATATATATAAACACATGTAATTATTTGTTGGATTAATAATAATCATGTTATGAACACCCAATTTATTTATAGTTATACATTGTGTTCTATTACTTATTGTTTGTAAGAACATTCTAACTAAGAAACTACAACTTTGTATGTCACTTTGATGTGACATATGGATTAAGTGTAATTTATAATTATTAAGTTTTAATAAGTTAAGAACTCATATGTAAAATAAAGAAAAGGACATAGAAATGGGAGTGTAAAGACTTCTCTAACATTTTTTATTTCCTGTTACCATGCATATTATCTTTCATACAAATAATTTATGACATATTTCATTCGCACAAATATCATGCCATTTTAAGTAACTTAAAATCATGTCATTACATTAAAAGAGGCTATATAATAGAAAACTCATTAATACATCAAAGTTATAATAATATTATTCTTTACATTATACTTAGTACAATATAATATTTATAATGACAAAAACAAAAAGACAAAATCTTCATACTTTGACTCTTTATATTAGTGGTGTTGGTTCTGTTGTTATTGGCCTTGTCCCAGCTGAAGAGTCATAACCTGAGTACCTCTAGGGATGAACACTAGTGCTAAGCTATACAGCTTAGTGGGGAATAATAAATATGTGAACAACCACTCATAATGGTCATTCTTGAGCATACAGTATGCAACAATAATAAGATGCATTTATATTCATTAGAAACCATATCACAATTAATTTGGGTAAACATTATCATATATAAGATTTATAGTGTAAATTAATCACATATAACATATCATCATTTAGCATTAAGCATTTAATATTTGTTGAACCATTTTTTTCCTATGAATGCCCACTTAAGTTTTGTAGGTATGGATAATGGGTGTTTTGGATACCTATAGATATCAAACATGTGAATACCCGAAGGTTTTATTCATGTTGACACCTAAGGTATCAAACCTATGGACCCAAATGGGGTCAAAATGATGGTCTCGAATAGGGACTAACTGTGGACCCAAATGGGGTTAGGACTATGAAAGCTACATTTATACCCTATAGGTATGCGTATCTATCTACAACTATGCTCTAAATGTAGGCGTTTGATCATTTCTCATGTCATTTCATTCATCATGTTGATTTTATCACATTGCATAGTTATACATACAAATGTTCATGAACAATTTTAATAGTGTAAGTAAATTTTCATGGTGAAATTTTAACAATATGGTCATCCATATACATATGCATCATCTAATTGATGTATTGTTCATCATACACATTCATATGCACATCTATACACATTTTTTTATATGTTTTCAAGCATCCATGTATATAGTTATATTCCTTTTGCATTCTTGCACTTTACATAGCTTTTATGCCATTTATTTTCCTTAATTTACATGTTTAAGAGTTCTAATTAGGTTTATGAAGGTTTAGATGGGTTTTTACGATGTTTTAAAGTCTTAAAACTCAATTAGATTACATATGGGAAGTGCCACGGTAGAGGCAAGATTCAACCCTACTAAGGTGATGGATTTTATGGCATTCAAGGCACCTTCGTTGATTGGGCTGAACACTACCTCGGCCAAGGAGACTAGGGTCCTTGTTTGAGGTGATTACTTCTACCTAAGGCGAAGCTTGATGCCTCAGTTGAGGTGGAAAGTACCTCTACCTAGGTGAATGGGGCTACTATTATGCTCGATGTTGTAACAATTTTTAAACATAAGAAACGAATTTTCTAGGCAAAATGGTATTTTACAAAGTTGTTCATCTATGCTTCTTTTTTTAAGACATAAAGAATCATTCCATTTGAGCATGTAAATCTCTAGATATTTGTTAAACAATTTAGACTGCTCCTAATTGTGCTTTGTCCTTGATAGAAAATGGACATAGCCTAAGCCTTATTGCATCATCCATCACTATATTATTCTTGAATGTGGCACACATATTAAGAAAGGCCAATATATGGGCATAAAGATCCTCTCCTTGTAGACCTCAAAATTGGTTATTTTGTACCATTTGAATAAGGATTGGCTTGATTTTGAAGTTATTGTTAGTGCCACAATTTCTCCAAAACTTTTCAATATGTCAAGCATTGCAAAATTCCCCAAAATACTCTTATCTTGATCGACCATGTTATCTGAACTTTGGTCCTCCTCTTCTTGTTGTCTTTGATTCCTGTGCAAAGCATAAAGAGTTCTTTCAATTTTATGATCAAATTGTAGAATAATAATACCATTATTGCTTCATTGCATATGAGATATAATAAAAACAAAACAAAAATTATAATAATACAATATAAATACACTACTAAAGAAAATTAGAAAAAAAGCATAAAATAACCTTTCTCTACCCTAAATTAATAAAAACAAACACAATGATTCAACAACATCAATGACCCTAAAAATTTGTTCCAGTGTAAATTTATTACCCTAGTCTCTAGGACTTAAATCGAGTGAGTAGTGTGTCGAACACAGGGAATCTAAATGGAATGCTTTCTATTAACTAAATAAATACTTAGATGGATAGGCAAATATAAATTAAATGAGATTATTGTACTAAAATTGTAATTCATCAAATGAAAGTAATCTAATCTTAAATTCTAAATAGCAATGCTATTTAATAAAGTTAATAGAACTATAGGAAATGTATAACACCGTACATTCTTTTATAAACTTGTACATTATAGGTTTCCACGCCTAATTTTTCATACTTACTTGAACTAATCATCCATTAAATTCATTAATTAATGACTAGTTTAATAGAGACAAATTCTTAAGTTCAAATTTTGATTATTTGTATTGATTTTTCCAACTCTCACTTTTAGTTTCCATAAGGTTTCATGGTCATGAGTCGCAAATTAAATAACTACTTTTGTTGTCAATTAATAGTCAAAGTTTAACCCTTGGACTCTAATTTCATTTTAATGTCATGCGATTACTGCTCACTTGATATAAATTATCAGCAACAGGATAGATCACATTCATTATCATAATACAATTTTAATCTATTGTTCATGCATTATCAATGTGCATATAAGTGCACTATTAATTATCATCCATATTACAATGTACTATATATTACATGCCATGTTTAAAAAATTTATTACACATGGTATATGAATTCTACATCCTTAATTTAGCATATGTATATGCCATTTCTGCTATGCTTTCATCCCGTCTTTAATTATCTATCCCTACGATGTACTAAATAACATGATTACCTATTGGTGGATGTGACTGTACAAGATTTCGGTTAACAAAATTATTTTAATAAATTATCATTTTTCCTTTTATCTTATTTTTTATGTCAGTTTAATTCAATTTGATCCCTTCATTTTCTTAATTTTAAAATTAATTCTTCCTATACTTATTTTGACATTTAATTCTCACAAAAACCTTTCCATGAATGGGAAATTTCCACTTGGTCCCTAAAATTCTCCTTAATCATATATTCGTACTACTTGCCCATAAAATTTATTCTTTTGCTTTATCTTGTTTTTATTTCCCTTTTTAAATACAACTTTACATTTTAGACCTCCTATTCCTTTATATGAAGGTAAATTACTGTTTGATCCATGAAACCTTTCCTTAATTGTGATTTTACCCTTTTTTCAGTTACTTTTTGCTAATTGGCATTAATTAATTTTTCTTATTGTTTACATTGCTACTTAATTTCCATATATTCCTTTTTCTTATTAAATTTCACATAATTTCCTACTTGAATGCAAAATTATAATTAGGTTTCTAAACTATTTATTTATTATATTTGACTTTGGTTGACTTTCGTGTTGACCCTTTTTGATTTTTATTCCATTCTTAGTGTAAAGTTTTCTTTTAATCCATACACTTCCTCGTGAAATGGTAAATTATATTTTAGTCCTTATATTTTCTCTTTATCATATTTCAACTTATTTAACTCCAATATTAATTCTTTTTGCTTCTCTTATCTTTTATACCATCTTAAATGATAAATTTATATTTTAGTCCTTATGTACACCCATAAAGTGGTAAATTATACTTTAGTCCCTGAACTTTTTCTTATTTATGATCATGTCCTATTTTACTTATTTGACTATTTTAACTTCTTTTTCTTTGTTTTTAGTGCCAAATTATGCTTTTACCCCAACATATTACGTAATTACATTTTTATCCTTTTAACCTTATTTAACATCATTTTTTCATCATCTTTATTATTTTATCAATGATTAACATCATTACGCATACTTTATGATTTAGCCCTAAATTCGTGTATAATTACAATTTTACCTTTAATTTATTGCATATTTACATTTTTACCCTTTTTGAATCTATTAATCATGTTCTTCTTCTTTTTTCTCATTTAATCACATTTATGACAAATTTTATTGATAAATTATAATTCTATCCCTGTTCTTTTGCATAATTATCATTTTACCCTTCCTAAACTATTAGCTACACTTATTTTCATTAATTTTTATTCTCCTTCTATTATGACATCCTCAATGCATAATTTTTTTACTAAACCCTTATTTCCTGCCTAATTATAATTTTGCCCCTATTGAAATTGTTAATCTCATTCTTTCACATTATGCTATATTCTTACACAATTCTTCATGATATTACCATTACATCACATATCACACAATCTCATCCTTCATGCATTTACCAAAACTTTATGTGAAACCATAACATAAGTAATAAATAACATTCATACCTAATGGATATATGACATTTCCTTATTGTATCCCATTCGGTCAAAGCATGCTTATTTATCTTATACTTGTTTTCTTCTTTATTTCTTATTTGTTTCATATTAAAACATCATTTTATTATGCTATCTCAAATTATTTCACATTTCTCTCTAAATTCATATAGTTGCATAATAGTGTAGTATTATGTTCATCTAACAAATATTACGTCTAAATAAAAATCCTAATTCCCAATTCACCAATTTATGTTTATTCATCATTTTATTACCTAATTCTAATCAAATATTTAGTTAATTATCAAAATACCACATATTGCAATTCAAGGTATAATTCAGCCACACTAAATTCATAACCTTACACCATGTTTTAGCATATATTGTTAAGTCTTTATTATTCCTTCCATCATACTAAGTCTTTATTTAATAACATGCATTCAAGCTATGTCTATAAATGTTTATTACCTACATATGCAACATTTTGTTCATTAATATAATATTGTGTCCATATGGTATTTGTGGTACTAATTATGTCTATTATATTCATTAAGCATGATAATACCCATTTCATGTCTATTATACAAATAATCTTCAATTTAACACATAATGCTCTTTAGGTCACCATTAGGCTACTTAATATACCTAAGCATATACCATGATTTTTTTCTTCAATTATCATGTCTTTTTTACTTGCATAACAATTTTAAACCTTATATAGTCATACATATTCAACTTATACCTTTATACATTTGATACATAAATGCACATCATTATGTCTAATATGAAGACATTATGTCCAATTATGATTTAAAAGGTTTTATCTCATCCATTAAATTCATTCATCACCAAAACTTTCAATTTAAACCAAATATTTATTTACTTGCTCAATTATCACATACTATTCTTAAGATCACTATTCAGCTACCTTGGATTCTTTCTCTTGTAGATAATTTTTCTTCACTAATTCTTTATCTATATGTGCTATTAATTCATTGTGTAAACATATCTCAATTTATTTCTTATTCACACCTAACTTTCCATAGTTACATAATATGAACCTATAGAATATTCAAAGCAATTGATTAAAATAAAGAGTAAGGTTGAGTCCCCTTACCTCAAAATGACTTAAAATTATCTACTTTATCTTCCTCCCTTGTGTTCCACTTGATTTCCTCTTGGAAAATAGCTTGGCCAAATTTCTTGTATATAGTTTCTCCAAAATTCATTCATTTCTCCCCATAATTTCCTTTACTTACTCCACCTCAAATGAGTTCTAGAGATGGTATTAGGTGGAATTAGAACTTTAAAATTATTTTGAATGAAAGATTGGATGAGATTTGATAAGAGAATAATGAAGAATTCTTAAGAAAAATAAAGATATATGAGACAGTTGGAGAAGGAAAGATTTCTACTGATTTCTCTAGATTTTTTTTTGATATTTTCACCTTTTATACTAGGGCTAATTAGGCTAAATCAAGTCCAACCAAATGGGCCCAAGTTTACTTAATTAACCTATTTTAGCCTAATTAATTCTTCCACTAAATTCCTTGCTAAATTTCTAGTTCCAATCTATTTTAACCCAATTTCTTATAACAATTATACCTTTAAACCAATAAAAAATGCTCTTTAACTCAGATGATTAAATTAAACTCGGCTTTTCATTATTTTTCAAAAAATAATGTTCCACTCATCAAAATGCCCTAAAATTTTACCCCATATGTCCTTATATAAAGTAGAGTTTGGTTAAAATTTTGAGTCATTCAATGCATGTTTCAATATAGCTCCAACTTTATGGGGAAATTTTTGCACATCTAAAATCCAAAAATTCAAAATTATCATAAAACTTATTTTTCACTTCCAAACACTATTTTAGACTATACCTAGTAGATTTGAAAAGTTTGATAATTTTTAAAGGCCATTTACTATTTTTATAGTCCCGATCAAACTCACGGTCAATCTTTTTGACAATACCAGGGAAAAATCTTTATTGTCTATTTTGGAATCCTATTTAAGCTCAATTTGATCTTAAATTGTACCATTAGACTCCGTTTAACACATATTTTCTTATTTCAAAATTAAATCCAACTTCCTGTCAAGTCACCCATCCTCAAATTTTTCCTAGGTTGAGCATGTTTAACAATTATACACTCATAAATTTTTCTATACTATTCTACTGTGATCATCCCGAAATCTTTCCTAGAATTATTGATCATGCTCCAGAATTTATCATACATGCCTGATATGAATTTCGGGGTATTACAAAATGAATCAATCAAATAAGAGATTTAATTAACACATATACATGCAAATGATTAGAGAATATGGCCTATTATGCCAAGTAAAATTCTCATTATTAAATAAGGGTATACCCATATAGAGTCCAAAAGCACTCTCTTGTTATTATAGAGATAGATAAAAATCATGAAGTTTTATACCTATTCTTTTGCCTGTCAAAGTGAAACCCTTATCTCCAAGTGATTTCTAACCCTTAGGTAAATTCAATTGCTTTTGCATCAAAATGCCCCAACACTTATTGTGAACAAATTAATTAACACGTTATATATGATGATCAAGCATAAACAACACATTAAGGATCCAATTAAACTTAAATCATTCATACATTAAATAACATATATTATAAATGAAGATCAATTTATACTTGTAATTTTAATTAATAAAATTAGCCTAGATAAATATTGTAAAACCAAATAAATACAATAAAGAGTAATGATCTCAAGCGTAATCTAAAGAGAAAGAGAAGAAGAGAAGGTTGATGACTACATAATACTTCTTCAAAAAAGTACTTCAATGTTGAATGACCTCTTTTTATCTTTTTTCTTCCCTGGTGTATGCTTTTTCCATATAATGGTTTTGAATTATTTTGCTAGCTTTTCCATAGTTTTTCCATGCCTAAAATGTGATTAACTTCATGCATTTATAGGCCCAAAGGTGTGCTAAATGATGCCTTTTGGGAGAGGGGTGTAAACATGAAGAGGCACTTGAAAGGTTGCAATGCTTTATATTGGTGAGTGAGTCACAAAGTTTGGCTCTGTAACAAGTTGGCATAGAAAGGCATAAGTCATCATGCTTCATACTTGGTAATAAATCAAAGCAAAAGGCATGATTTGACACATAAAGTCATTATAACGGGTCGTCATAGATAAGCATGAGTCAGCACATACTCTAATCCTTTTTAATGTCCTTTTTCCTTCAATTCATAATAAAAATCCCTTAATTATACTTCAAATCACCCATTTGGATAGAAAGATCCTATAAAATAAAAAAATGCAAAAAGTAATGCAATTCATAATAAACTAAAAAAACACATGCTTAAAACTAACAAAAATAATGCATAATTAGATAAAATGGCTATGCTATATTTCATGACATCAAGACCTTGCTCCTAAAAGCATTTTGATTATTTTCTTTATAATTTATATTTTTATTAGTCCTATCTCCTTTAAAAATTACATTTTTGCATACATGTTAAAGCTTTAGAATTAAGTTAGGCATCCCCTTTTAACCCTGGTGTTATCCTAAAGCATGCCCTATGTTCACTCAACATAGGAAGTTGTTAAAGAGACCCACACTACAAGAAAATCTTGAAATAGCAACGGAAATACAACTCCATTGCTTTTTAGCAACGGAATATAGTTTGCGTTGCTATTTAGCAACGGAATATAGTTTTCGTTGCTAAAATTGGTTGAATTTTATAAAATTAGCAACCGAAAAAAATTTGGTTAGCTTCCGTTGCTAAAAGTGGAGGGAATTTATAGCGCCATTATTTAGCAATGAAAATTAGCAACAGAATTTGTATTCCGTTGCTAATTAAGGCGGCAACAAATGGCGGATAAAATTTGGGACAAAAAATAGCAATGGAATATAATTTCTGTTGCTATTTTAGCAACTGAAATAAAATTTCATTGCTATTTTTGCAACTATTTCGTTGCTAAAATAGCAATGGAAATTACATTTCGTTGCTAAATTTCACTTTCAATGAAAAATAGCAATCGAATTTATATTCGATTGCTAAAATAGCAACGAAATTCTATTTCGGTTGCTAAAATAGTAACCGAAATAAAATTTCGTTGTTAAATAGCAGCCAAATTATTTTCGGTTGCAAAAATAGCAATGGAATAATAATTACATTGCTAAATGAGTGGCATTTAAGTAATTTTTCTGTTTATTAGAACTATAAAACGGAAAAACCCTACATTTGCCTCATCTCCTCCCTCACGGATATGTCTCTCTCTCACCTCTCTCTCTCGCATTTACCTCAGATTTTTGGATTTTTCCTTTCAGATCTAGTTGGAAGTATAGCATTATTTCTGCATTTCTAAGCAAAAATGGGTCGTTTAAGATGTCTTCTCTCAGCAGGGAGCTTGTCATCTTGATCCTGCAGTTCCTAGATGAGGATTAAGGTATGTTTTTTTAATTCGGTTTTCTAGTTTTGGGTTTTGCTGGCGGAGTTTTTTGGGGTTTAATTTGTTTGTTTTGAAAGCAATAAAATGAATTCGAGGTCTCTTCTCGTTTGCTTGGTTTTTAATTGTATATAGTTAAAAAATATAAATAAAACGGTGCCGCGATATTTTCGTTTTGAAATAATGTAAAATTTTTAGCTAACTTTGTCATTTTTTAGGTCTCATCAGCTCCAGTGGCACAAATCATCTCTCACCATATTTCCGTTTTGAAAGCGATAAAACGATAGCAAGAAAATGAAAGAAAATAGAAGAAAGGAGTGGAGGTGGAAGAACAGAGACGGGGTGCGAGTTTAAAGTGGTGAAAGATAAGAGTCAAAGCTATGCTGACGTCACTATTCCTTTCTTTTTATTTATTTTCTTAAATAAAATACTATTTTAGTAATATTCGTGTTTGGTTTTGGTCTTTGGTCAAAGCAAGGTTTGTTTCATTAGTTGGGATCTTGAGTGAAGATGGAGGATTGAGATAAGGGAACAAGGTGCACGGATGGAAGTGTACGTGTAGAGGTGTGTGCAAAATAAATGCACATGATGAGGAAGGGAACGTGGGGTAAGGTACTATATTTTCAGCAGATCTATTAGTTTATTTTGTAGTGTGTTTACATGCCAATCCAAGTGTTTTTACATTCATATCTGAAATCTTTCAACAGCGAGTGATCATGGAATAGACTGGTTAAAAGATTGATATCTTGGCATAATTTCTCACCATTAATGATTGTACTTGATAATTTTTCTAGGTTAGGCATCTCATTTGTTTTAATGTTTCTGAGGGTAATGTAAAATTGATTGTTATGTTTAGATTTAAGAAGTCTTTACTTGGTCTGAAGTGTTTGTAGTTATGTTTAGATGTTTTATCATCGTTGTAGTGTTAACTGTTGTTTCTCTTCTTTGAATTTCTTAAATTTTATGTATGTGCTACTGTTTATTCATTTTTAATTTATTATAGATGTGAAAATATCATATGTTATTTGATACTGAAATTCTCATTTCATGCCTACCAAAATACTATGGATGAGTTACCCTACCTTGCTCTTTGTCACTTCCTCATATGAATGAGTTGTTCTTTTTTATTAGTTTGATAAGTTGAAACAAACACTGTAAGATTCCTAAATTGCAACTGTTGCTTTTAATTGCACTATTTTTGATATTTTAGGAATTTTTTCATTATCTTCAAATTTCAAATTGAATACTAATTAGATATGTTTTTGTTGTGTTTGACCAATTATTTGATAATCTAAACTTGTTGATGTATAACAAGTTTAGGTTCTTAAATCTTGTTGATGTATTTTGTACACAACTAATAAAAAAGACAAATAAAATAAACAGGAGCATATATGCCATTATAAACAAGATAATATTTTATTTCTAGTGTACATAAAAGCTTTGATTTGTTAAAATCTATGCCACGAAAATGGATTCCATTAACGCCACTATATATATTGTTAAAAGCTATGCCATTATGTAATTTGTTGTTTTTCTATTTTACACTAAAATGGATTCCATTAACGCCACTATATGTATTGTTAAAAGCTATGCCATTATGCCATTATGTAATTTGTTGGTTTTCTATTGTAGTGATGGACTAGGTGAGCAATGGAAAACAAATTCTCTAATTCTACTTTGGTTACTCTCTTCATCTTCTCCATGATATTTTCTTTAGTGATAACAACTGAAGCAGCTAGAAATCATCCACCAACTAGAAAGGATTATCCAGGTAATTAATAAAATTATTTTCTTATAAAATTTAATTTAATTAGTTTCTCAGTGCATATATAAATGATTTTGTAATTGTAGTTCTAATTAATACGATGAGTTTTACTGGTCTAAGCAAGTCTTTTGCTTTATTTGTTAACATCAGGAAGTTAATTAGCAGGCAATATATATTTGTTATTAGTTGCAGTTGGTCCAAGAGCTAGGTATATGTAGGAATCAATTATTAATGGAAGATCCTTTTAAAGTCATCAAAATAATTTTATTTTCTTTTGCATCAAATCTCATATGCTTGAGCAATTAGAGGCCTCCTAAAATACTCTTCCTTGAATAGCTTAATGTTTTTCATTGTGAAATAAGGAAATCACATGTTCTGGAAATAGAAAATACCTCATGGTCATAATTAAATAGAAAAATTGTTTGGCTTTTGATTGTATTTGTTTGGTTTGACTGTTACTGTGGGTTGTTTTTAGAAGGTTTATGGATTCCTTGTATTGGGATCATCTCTAAGGACCATGTCTATTTAACGACTTGTTAGGTATATATATGTTGCTAGCATTTTTTTAGGAGGGAGAATTTTCAATTTCTTTTGGCATTGTAATCAAATTGCTTTAATGTTCTTGTATGAGCATATTTAATTGAACTTGAAAAGATTCTTTCTGATGTTGTGTTAATTACTAATTTTATTGATACATGGCATTTACTGAATGCATGCTTCATGCATACTGTTAACAGTGTGCTTGTTTGACAGTTCTATCTAGAATAATTGACATTTGCCTGAAGGCATTAAACTGAAACCGTGGAAATTTTCCTAATGCTTTTTAGTTTTCTAAGACATCAACTGATATACATATAAAATTGAATATTACAGAGCATCCCATGAGGTAGGTGCTGCTACAACAATTATAAATGTAAGGGCTACACGCTGATGATTTTGTGCCATTGAGGATTAATGCCCGATTGGGTGAGGTAAGTTTTTCTGGAACCAAACAAGGAAAATGGATTCCTTCATCCCCTGCACCTAAAAGGGTATGTAAAACCAATTATTAACCTTAACTTTCTTATTTTGCCATGCTGGAATTAAATACCTTACTTACCTTCTCAATTAAAACCAAAATAAAGTATTATTTTGTAATGGCTTAAAATATTTTATCAAAAATCCATTTAGATATTTTAGCATTGTGAGCTACAAAAATCATTTTAATCAAATTAATTTAAAACTGGAAAAAAGTTTAGGTCTTTTCTGAATGTTCTTCAGATTCTCACCTATCCCTTTGCATATTATCTTGTGCTAATTCAACCTTTATTATTTGAATAATGCTGTTGGTTTTCCAAATTACACTAAAATGCTGTTTTAGTGTAATTTGTTGGCTTTTTATTGTAGTGATGGAATAGCGATGAAAAAACCATCACAAATTTTTTTTATACTAGTTGCTGAATTTAGCAACGGAATTTGAATTCGATTGCTAAATTTAGCAACGGAATTTGAATTCGGTTGCTAATTTTGACCAATTTACCAAATGTTAGTGGTTAGATTTAGCAACAGAATTAAATTTCTGTTGCTAAATTTAGCAACGGAATTTAATCTCCGTTGCTAAATAAGCAACGAAATAAACCTTTCGTTGCT
Organism: Excoecaria agallocha; assembly: GCA_037975025.1. NCBI lineage: Eukaryota > Viridiplantae > Streptophyta > Magnoliopsida > Malpighiales > Euphorbiaceae > Excoecaria > Excoecaria agallocha. The sequence continues at coordinate 62,184,294 of CM075810.1, read as the reverse complement.
AAAAATACCAACCGCCGAATTAGCAACCGAATTTTCCGTTGCTATTTTCAGTTGCTAATTTTGATTACCAACGAAAATTCACCAAATTCGGTTTCTAATTTCCGTTGCTATTTTCAAATTTTCTTGTAGTGCCACCAACCCAAGTTTACTACCGAATGGTATATAATATGGTGACTTATGGATCATTATGCTCATGATAAACTAGACCTATTAACAGGGACCATGCTTAGGTAACCCTGAAGTTTCAATCACCTAACTAAAACCTATGTAATGACAATAGATACTTCCTTTAGTTTGAAGAACAAGAACAATTCATGCTTTCCATATGGGCCTTGAAGAATTGATCAAACTTAAACAAATTAAAAGTGTACCAGTTAAAGGCTATCATGCCCCAATAAGCCCAACCAGATTTATATGAGTTACTAAAAATACATAATTGCCAAAATCCATAAGCCTGCACTTTAAATTAAAAGAGGTTATGCTACTGATTTTTTCATCATGCACCATTTGCATCCATTAGGTTATTTGTTGACCCATGGGCTAAGCCCACCTAGGAAAAGGATAGCATGACCTCCTAGGTTAGAATAATAAGGTTAAAAGATTGTGTCTCGCTTGCATGTGGTTGTGATTAACATCTAACAAATGTATTCATTGCATTTATCTGTCATGTGTATACCATGTTTATGAATCAATCATCATGCATCATCTACGAAATTTAACTTTTGCAGTCATTATAAATTCATTTAGGTGGTCATGAGGGTTAGACGGTCACCTTATTCTAAGATCCATACTTTAGTTACTTTGGTTGAGATCTGAGTCAAGTTCAGAGTTAGGGTCCGAGGTTAGTTTAGAGTTTGGTTCAGTTGAGCTTTTAGAAATCAGTTAAGAGACTACATTAGAAGAAATGGTTGATGATAAGAGGTAAAAGAATAAGATATAATAGATGACTTTAGGTAAAAATATCCAATCTGAGGGATAGATTAGCTTTTGCTTTGGCTCCTCTAGTTCCTCCAAATGAGATAGATAAGAGACTAAATAGGCAACTCTAGTAGGTTAAGGAAAGGACAATGGCCCTACTCGATGATATAGTGGCTCCCTTAGCACTTCCTTTTAGAACTCAGCATGGAGCACCTATCCGTAGTCAAGGAAAACCTACCCATATTGGGGATGCTACCCAGATAGCTACTCTAGAGATTTAAGTCCCACTAGTTGAGTAGAGGAGAGAGAGGAGGCATAAGCCAAAGAACAACTATATTAAAGATGAGGAGGAAGATGAAAAGCCTACCATGGTAGTGAAAAGTAGAGGCCCTAGTGCTAAGGATTTAGCCTTCAAGAAAATAGAGGAGAAGATTAAGGTTGTGTCTAGATTGTTACCGGCTGGGAGAGGGATGAACCTTAAAGATAGAGATTTGGATGTAGATGAACCACCCCCTCAAAGCTTTAAGATGCCAAACTTGCCCAAATTCGATGGTACTTATAACCCTTCAGCATATGTTATGCAATATACATTGATCATGAAGGGGACCACCTAATAAAAAAAGCAAAAGATAAAGTATTTCTACTGGACCTTAATGGACTTGGCAATAGATTGCTATATAGGCTAGATAGGTGAACTAAATAGGATTTGGACTTACTAACTTAAGAGTTCCTCAAACAGTATGATTATAGGATAAGGATTAAGGTTACTTTTTTGCTCCAACAAAATTATGACAAGTCTTTTCATGTGTATCTCACTAAGTGGAGGAATCAAGTGATGGAGATAAAGAGGAAGCCTAATATAGCTATCCATATTAGGTTTTTTATTCGAAATACAAGTCTTTATGTGAGGGATGGCTTGAGGATGAAGGGGTTGAATGATTGGGAGTCCTTCAAGGATATAGCTATAAAAGCTTAGGGTAAGTACCTAGCTAAAAGGGCCAATAATGAGGGTTGGAAGAGCAACTTTGGAAGTAACAAGGCAATTGGGAGTAGTAGTGGAGTGAATAGGAGTGAAAAAATGGTTGAAGTATCTACTACAAAGGTCAATTAGAGGTCTTGCTCCAACCTAGGTAAGTCATTGTCTTGGGCATTAAATCTGTTGACCAAAGAAGGGAAGTTATAGCCATTGCTGTCAAGGTTTACCAAAAGCCAAAGGATTCCTAACCATCGGAAGATCATTATTAAGCCTACCACTAGCACAAAATGTATCTCACTAATTATTGCCACACCTTGAGGAATAAGAATTAGGATCTAATAAACAATAAACATATTTCAGATCTTTGAAATAGAGAGAAGAAGAAGAAGAAGAAGAAGAAGAAGAAGAAGAAAAAAGGAGGATACAATATCATGCCGCCTCATGTGTTTATGATTGGATCTATCTTTCCTAAGTGGTATGTGATGATAGACCTATTTGGGAATGAGTATGTGGTAGTTACTCATTCCATCCCTAAAGTAACAAAGTCAATTGAAGAAAATCAACCATTTTCCATGATAGACTATTGGGATTCCCCCACAAAAAGCAAAGATGAAAGGGCAATGGTACCCATTGATATTTGAAGTTCAGCAAGTGAGAGTGAAGAAGAGGTGAGGGAAGAAAATAAGCTAAAGTAAGTCATCAGAAGTGGAAAGGTGGTACCTGAAATTGAAAAGTAGTTAGTTCTTGCTGCGGTGTCCACAAAAAATGAGGTTGAGGAGAATCAAATTATCAAGCAGCTAAAGAAGACCTTAGCCTATATTTCTGTTTGGGAGTTATTGAGATAATCTCCATCACATAGGAAAAAATTAGTGGAGGCCTTGTGCGAGTCTACTATTGCTACTACAATTTCACCATTTGATATATTAGATCTGGTTAAAGGAGGAACAGGGAAAAATGTTATGCACTCCAATGCTGCTCTGCTCACTAAAGGTAGAAACCATAATCATCCACTCTACATGAAAGCCTAAGTGAATGGTAAACACATAGTTTATGTGATGATAGATGATAGATTGTCTATCATTATGTGTCTATTGGTTGCAATTCCTGCTTTTAGGGTAAATGAGAACATGCTGAACAAATCAAACTTGATAATTTTTGCCTATGATAATTCAAAGAGACAACTAGCTCAGACCTTTGAGGCAGTATTGAAGATAGGGCTAATTGAAACTGAAGCTGAATTTATTATGCTACCTATCCCTACCAACTTCTTTGTACTACTAGGAAGACCATGGTTCTATAAATTAGGGGGAATGTCATGTACGCTGCATCATATGATTAAGATACCTCATAATGGTCAGGTAAAAATCAAAGCTACAAGAGAGAATTAGGTGTCAGTGCTTGAGATAGCTAAGAAGCCATACAGTGGATTCCCACAAGCCGATCAAGAATTTTTGGGCTGAAGAGATCATTCTGAAACACTGAGCATGGGATAAATATGTGCCTAAAGAGATTGTGACTTAGAAATTGCTTATTATTCAGAAGAAGGGCAAAGAAAAGATGGAATCTAAAGCTACCCTAAAGTTTAAACTAAACGTTAGAGGGTGTGATGCGTAGTGAACCCTGTAGGAATCTGGGATGTCTTTAAAACCCACTTTTAGGGATCAGATCAAGGTCCGTTTTACTTTTGAAGATTGGTCGCTCCACAATGGATAAAATTTTATTCCCATTTATTGTTGGCGATTGATTTACAAGGGCATCTTTTGGGCACCATAAGGTAGGTATCACAAAGTTGACACCATATAAAATATTGGAAAAGAGAGTTCTCACCTCGTCAAGCCAAAATCAGAGATAGTTTGGACTTCACTCCTATTTACAACTTGGCTAATGTTTACATAAATGACTATATTTTTGTTAATTATTCCAACCTTTTCTCAAGATTTTATAATAAGAAAATAAAAGAAAAACCGCATTGCAAGCATATTTTCAAAAAGCTATAAAACAACTAAGATAACCAATGAAGAATAAGTTAAATAAAAATCATACGTGAAATCAGGAGATTTATTGAACCTTATGAATGAGGACATTGGACCTAATAGACATATTTACAAGGAAAAGGGCAAGATTTTAAGTTTATCATGCATTTAACAAATGGGATAATAGATCCTTCACAATCTTAAAGAAAAAGTCGCATTAATCAATTTTAAGCTATGAAATATGTTATTTTGTAGGTGATGAAATTGAAATATTGGTCCCTTTTATTATAGAAAAATCCCACTCAAACTTGTAAAAAATTATTTAGTGAGTTTTGAAATTAACATTCAAAAAAAATCATTTATTCTTAAAGCATGAAAGAACAGTAATATGGGTAAATGACATACATAAATCATGATATTTTTTTATGAATGAACATTGGTTCTCTCATGTTCTTTTATGAAAGAATATTTTGTCTGATTTTTGGGATAAAAAGGGGACACAAGTCCGATTTATGTGGAAGAATGCAATTATTTAAATAAAATAATATTTAATGTGAATTTTCCTAATAATCATGCAAAAATCCCTTTTTTACTAGTTATTACAACCAATTTATAACAAAAATAATAAAATGGCCAAGTACAAAAAAGAAAGTATTTAGACCAATGAAGCTGAAATTAAGCTAAAATTAGCTTAACTTCGCTCTCCAATTTTTAAGCTCTCCCCTGTAAGATCATTATATGATTTTTTAAAGAAAAAAGAAAAAACAAGAATTAGCCAAGTAAAATAATAAGCACATTTAAATCATAAAAAATTAGCAAAAAATAAAAACCAATAAAAAATAGGCATTAATGAAATTATATTAAGGCAAAACATGATAAAATAGATAAATATTTTAAAAGATGAAGAAAATAAGGGTAAAGATGAAGAAATAAAGAAAATTAGGAACAAAGATCACAAGAAAAGCCAAAGAAATAAGTCACAGACTCATCCCAGAAGAAGAAAAATCTAGTCTTGGCCTATGGGGTGAGTTATGGCCTTGAGTGGATTGAATCACTCCCCCTTTAAATGAGTCACTGGACATTCTAGGAATGAGTCATTGTGATTCACGACCCAAGATCATGACTCGCTCATGACTCAAGGCCATTAGTCACTCTTGGCTTGTCCAACAGCTACTAGAATGATGCCATGGCTATTTCAACCTCATCTAAAAGGCATTACAGGGTCTAAAAATGCATAAAAAATACTATAGATTCCTTAAAATTATCCTAAATGCTCAAAATAACCAATAAAACAACTAAAAACAATTATTTCAAGAAATCACCATGTGCGAAGCTCAAGCTCTAGAGAGAGAAAGTAAACACCATCAAGCTTCAAATTCACTTAAACTTATATATAGACTGAAAATTCATGCATGAATTTTAATTTTATACCCAATCAACCCACTAAAACATCATTTAGAAAAAAACTAACATGGATAACATGTATTATACAAAAAGAACAAAAAATAAAGCACAAAAACTATACAAAAAAACTCAAAATAAATATTTATAAGAACTAAATCTATAGATCTACATGTAAACAAGAAGTTTACCTCTTACATTACCTTTAGTAAAGCTACTTCAACAAAGCTAGTGTGAATGTATTGTACTTCTATTCTCCTACTTCCTTCTTTCTTCCTCTTCTTTCAAAAACAAAATAAAAACAAAGCTTTTCTTTTATTTTCTCTCTCTACATTTTACTCTCTCCCTTTTCCCAAGATTTTATTTTTTTCATTTAAAAACATCATTATTCTTAAATGCTTCAGGATTAGGATTAATAAAGTAAGATTTTTTTTAAAATTAATCCTCTGTTACGCAGGAAAATTTAACAATTTTTGATGAAAAATGCCCAGTCACGGCTTTGCATGGTGAGTCAAGAGTGTGATTGGGAGTTGGGCCCCTTTAAAAAAGCCTATAAAGCCATTTAAAATAGGAAATAGGTGAGTTATGGACTTGGCGCCATGACTCACTAGTGAGTCACGCGCTTAAGTCATACCCAGCGACTCAAATGACGATCAAAAGGAAGGGGAGTGAGTCACCCTTAAAAGCCATTACTCAAGAACAAGTCACAATTTTAGCCCATGAGCCAATACCATAACTCATTTTTAAGTTAACATAGAGCCTTTAAATATGCTCAACTTAGCCATCCTAGAGAGAAAATATACAAGTGTGCCCCCAAGGTACAATTTTTAACTATCAAAACCACCAAAATTTGCAATAAAGTATATTTCAAAATAAAATACCAAAGAAGGATAGAGCGCTACTGCTTCCTAGCTACTTTTAAAATAGTATTATCCTTATTAGCTAACCCTAATATAGGCTAACTTAGCACTAGTGTCTACAGTTGCTCCTAATTTTTGGAAGGCTAGTGCACTAGTATCTAGGTTTACTAAAGTTTAGAGTAAAGCGATAAAGGATGCATACCTAAGGCAGCGAATATTGGAATGCAAGCATGTACCACTTATGGTTGAAAATTTCTGGTTGAGTAATTACTACCAGCTTGTCTATGTGTTAACTCTTAAGCGATCGAGTAGTTACCGTCAGCTTATTGACATTTTATTCTTGATTGGGTGATTACTATCAATTTATCAACATTTTAACCCTTAATCAACCAATTTATATTAGCTTGTCAATGTGTTAATCTTTGGTTGGATGATTATTATCAGCTTATCGATGTGTTAACCCTGGATTAATCAAGTGATTACGATCAACTTATCGACATTTAAACTCTTGATCAATTGGGGTGGTTACCATACCCTTGGTCAACTAGGTTGCTACCATCCATTTGTCGATGTGTTAACCCTTGGTCGAGATATCTGATCAGTGCTGGCTTACTAGTATGCAGGATCAAGAAAGATAGTAGATTAAATGCCTCATAGGAGGACTTTCACCTTTTATGGGTATATTACCTCTCAAGTGGGTATAAGTACCTATAAAAGGGTATTCATATTAGAGCTCTGCTATAACGAAGGAAAATACTTACCGTTTCATGGATTTGTATGATTCCTTCGATGCAAATCCATCTTCAAGCAAAAAGGCCACATTTTGGTAGGCACTTCCAAGCAAGTGGTTGACATTTAACTAAGACTTCATTTTTGTCTGATTGTGTAGCATTTACGGTATCTTAGAATCTATTATGGAAGGTCCTTGCAACAAGACCCTATCGAGATTTTCCCTATTTGGGTGAAAAGTAATGATTAGATCATGGTGTGTCACTTAAACCACTGTATTATATACTTTGTTTCATTCTTATCTTTCTTTTTTTTCCCTTTTTTTTCAATCAACTTGCTTTGTTAATTTTATTGTCATTTGTTTTTTCATTTTTTTAACACTTTATAATAATTGTGTAAAAGATTGTTCTTTTTGTTTGCTTATTATGTTGTGCATCATAGTGATATTTGAAAAGAAAATAGGCCTTTAAACATAATAAAGAAGGCATTATCCATTCATCACATAAATAAAGTACCAAACCCGCAAATGTTAGTACAATTGAAAATAAACAATAGTTTAGACTATTAACAAGGAAGTGTAAATGTGTCTTCTTGACAATCATCTCCGGTGTTTTGATCCTAAGGGGTTTGGAGGTCTAACTAAATGACCTAGTGGTAGTTAAGAAGGTTGAGAAGGACCTAGCTTAGTAGGCAGTGGTGGCGGTTGAGGCACCTCAAACTCAAAACCCAACACCTAAGCTAAAGGAGTTAGGATATGGCCCACAAGGCCTACTAGGTGGAATACACACTCATATTCCTATCTAATAGCTATCTCTTATTGACATATTGCCACTCTGTCCGAGTAAGAAGCATAGCTTAGTAATCCCTACCCTCTCTCATGCTCTCTCTAACACCAAGAACCTCCATCTTAACTCTCTGTAAAGTTTGCCCTATAACGGTCATTAATGTGCCTAATATCTAAAAATTCCAATCAGAAATATGGCTAGATACAGCAATCATCTCCTAGACCCTATGCATATGTCATCCTAAAACCCCAATTACTATCTTCAAATGAGTTAATCTACCTTGTAAATCTATAGCAGTAGGTGTAGAGGAAATGGGAGTGGGTGGTATTGGCCTTCGAGAAGTAGATGCATTGAGGTAGCCATATGGATGCAATTTTTGTACCTCATATGGCATCAGTATCTATAATCTTTCAGAACCTTGCGATGGTGTAAGTTATGCTCCTGTGTTCCCTATGGAGTGACTCAGGTTAGATCTCATTTTAGAGGTTTGGGTCTCTACTGAGTGGATTTGGTGAGGAGGAGAATGATCTGCAGTAGGTTATTATCTATGAATCCTTAAATCTCCATTTGCCTCCTCCACTGAGAGTAGTATATACTTAGCAGGCATACGGCTTACCATATGCATGTCTAATGCCATCTCAAAACTCATGATCACATTACCGTTAGCCTATGGTCCCATCTTTGACTAAAGAGCCCTAAATGCTAGCAGCAGTTAAGTAACTATCTTGCCAATGACCATCAACGTACTCGGTGACTGGGTTATCTCACTAATATTCTATAGGATGTCAAGACTAATGTTATGGCACTATCTTACGATCATACCATACAAGCTCTTGATATCCACAACATTAAGGGACCCCAAGCAACCTAATTATCCCATGTAAGAACATAATAAGACTTGCTATAGGTAACTTAGGACCTGTGAAAACAACATAGTGGCCTTCATTGTTAAAGGGTCATAAGGAATGTCTAGCCCGACAATGGCACCCCACTAATGCAGTCTAGCAGTTCTTCTAGTGATGGTGATGCCCTCACCTATAGTTAACTGGAAAATATCAACTACCTATACTCGGGATAAATTAAATAGAATGTCAAAAGCCCGAAATGTAATGACCCCTAGCTCGATATCAGGGCACTCGCATCCTCAATAGTGAAAAGTGGCCAAGAATTACTGAACTTCCTCAAGCTATATAGCAAAAGCAGCAGCATAGAAATCTAACCAATCGGCTCATCCAAGCAACTCTTGTGCCTCCTATCATATCCCTATGGTCTTAAAGAAATACTAGATCATAAACTTGCTGGGCTAGATATTTATGTGACATAGAGCTCAATATTTGTTAGCTTGCTCCCATGTCATCAAATCGGATGCTTCAATATCTAGCAACGCCTACAGTTGTCACCAATAAGGCATTTGTAAAAATATCGAGTAATCATTTTAATTATAGTATTTTTTTTAAGAAATATCAACGACTAAAATATCAAAAACTAAATTACAACAAAAGTAATTATAATAATTTATTAAAATTAATTTTTAAAATCAGTAAGATTGTCATATATTGTAAATGCTAAGAAAACCGATGAAACGATACAATATCCTAGCAAAGTTAACAGGTTTAAAGAGCATAAAACTTAGCAAAATCAGTGTAAGTGGGCAATTTAGAATATCTTAGGGACATCAAAATGAGAAAGTTGACACTAAGGGAATTTACTAATATATTACTTCATTATTTATTATTCAAAACACTTGGGAAAATGTACATCCATACCCAATTTTAAAATTTGATTTAGCTTCAAATTAGCATCAATAAGTTACATACAAATTAGCACAAAAAATAGACAACATTTTTGACAAAAATTGGGCAGCATAACTACTAAGAGTTAGAGACTCCCTACATAAAAAAAGAGTGCAAACAATGCCTCCAACAATTCACAAGCCATCTCATATTCAATTAGTCAAACCAAATGATATTTCAAATGCATTGGCACAACTTACCTATTTGCCAGCTTTAACACATTCTTTAACTTTACAAACTACGGGCTTAAGCATGTGGTATTGTCATTGTTTTCTAATGCTAAGGCATCAAACTTATGCTAATGAATTATAGGCTAAGCCTCTTACTTAATGTGTTCGTTACTTAATTAATTTATCCTCTTTCTCGCTCGTATGATTAACTTAAATCAAATATAACCATCTAACTAATTTTCTTTGCTTTTTCCCTCGCACCTCTTTTGTAAAAGAATGAATTATGCTTATATCTAGCCAAGAATAGAACTTAGCTATTATACCTACTGCACATTTCAATTTTAAAGTTACAAACACAACCATACATAAGATAATGACCATAAATTTTACTTCAATGGATGTTAATCTATTTGACTTTTTTGTTGATTTCTTTTTTTCATATTTTTCTTTTTTTCTTTTTCTCTTTATGCCTATTGCCTCTGTTACCCTCTTCTTTATGTGTTTGTTTGCTTTTTCTTTTTTTGTCTGCTAATTGCTATTCTTATTTAAATTACTCTAATCAATTAAAGGTTTAAATTAGCAATTTCTAACTAAAATTAAATAGATAAAATAATAAACAAGTTACAACAATAAAAAATTAAAATTTCAAAATGACAAAATAAATTTTGTAAAGAGAAATAACTTACACAATTAAGTTAAAGCAACTAGCAGTGTATACCACAACCTAATTATAAAGGAATAAACAAGAAAAGTTCAAAAGAACTAACCTTAGGCTTTTAATGGTAATTTGAATTTTAGGAGATAAGAATTGACAAAATTGATGTCTAAACGTGTGTGATTCAACTACAAGCAAAAAAGGAAAGACGATGCATGAAACGGAGCTCAGATAAAGGAGAAATAGCCAACAAATGTTCCTAGAAGTGCATAAGTTGCATCCAAGAGAGAGGAAAGAAAAGAAAAGAAGAATAAAGGAAAAGGATGACCCATTAAAATGATTTTTAATTAGTCACAACTCAAAGGCATAACTTACCTAGTGAGTCCCTATCCTAGGGCATTACTCATAAGCAAAACAGTACAATATTAATTAAAAGATAGACAATTTTACATAAAAATTAGCATAAAAAATAGACAATATTTTTGAAATTGGACAGCATAGCTACTAAGAGTTAGAGGCTCCCTACATAAAAAAAAAGAGTGCAAACAATGCCTCCAACAACTCACAAACCATCTCATATTCAATTGGTTAAACCAAATGATATTTCAAATGTATTGGCACAACTTACCTATTCGCCCGGTTGAACACATGTATTAACTTTAAAAACTACGGGCTTAAGCATGTGGTATTGTCATTATTTCTAATGATAAGGCATCAAACGTATGCTAATGAATTATAGGCTAAGCCTCTTACTTAATATGTTCGTTACTTAATTAAGTCATCCTCTTTCTCGCTTGTATAAGTAAATCAAATATAACCATCTAACTAATTTTCTTTGCTTTTTTTCCTAGCACATATTTTGTAAACGAATCAATTATGCTTATATCTAGCCAAGAACAGAACTTATGTTACATCCTAATCCACTAACCATGAATAATCATCAATCATCAACATAAACAGAGTAAAAACCAGGCAGAAATAATAATAATTAATAATACATACCATAATTACATGCCACAATAAATTAAATCAAACTTATAAATAAGAAGGCCTAACATAATTGGCCAACGATACAAGATGAAATCATCAAGGCAACCGTAATCTGCCAGATCTTCTCTTCAATGGTTGTCTAGCCACTCATTTCAACTCATACGGTAACAAATTGGAGGATATGTATTAACTATAGGAGACTCAATAGCGAAACTAGGAAAGATCATTTTGCCTTGCCCATTTATTGATCGGATGTTAGAAAGATTAGCAGGAAATAAGTTTTATTATCTTTTAGATAGGCATTCGGGGGTACTTAAAAATCCCCAAGCACCTGAGGATCAAGAGAAAATAACCTTTACATATCTCTATGACACTTTTACCTATACGAGAATGCCCTTTAGGTTGTGCAACACATTAACTACATTTCAGTAGTGCATAATGGCAATATTCATAATTTCATAGAAATTTTTGGGAAGTGTTAATGGATGACTTTACCATATATGGGAGAGATTTTGAGAGTTATCTTAAGCATCTCAACTTAGTGCAAAAGAAGTGTGAAAAAACTAATCTAGGGTTGAATTTGAAGAAATGTCACTTTATGATTAGGGAAGGCATTGTGTTAGGTTATAAAATTTTAGAAAAGGGCATAAGGCAGATAAGCCAAAGTTAAAGTGATTGAGAAACTTCCACCCCCAACCAATGTCAAAGGAGTTAAGAGCTTTTTAAGGCATAAGGGTTTTTATCATTTATTCATTAATAATTTTTCTAAAATTTTCAAACATTTATCAAATTTGTTGATGAAAGATGCTCCTTTTATTTTTACTAATGAGTGCTTACATGCATTTGTTACCTTGAAGGAGAGGCTTATTTCAACTCCAATGATTATCTTTCCAGAATGAAATTTGCCCTTTGAAACTAATGTGTAATTTAAGTAATTTTGCAATTGGAGCATTGCTGGGATAAAGAAGGGAAAAAGTGTTTTGTATAATTTACTATAAAAGCCATACCTTGATAGAAGCTTAGGTCAATTACACCACAACTGAAAAAGAGCTTCTTGTAATTATTTTCATATTTGTGGTGTGGTCAAATTATACAGCATTAAAACATCTCTTTGCTAAAAATGAGTCAAAGCAAAGACTGATTAAATGGGTGCTCCTTTTAAAATAATTTAACCTGGAAATCAAAGACAAGAACGGGTCAGAAAACTTCATGGTAGATCATTTATCTCAAATTGAGCATGCACATATTAAGAAGGGAGAGATTCTAGACTTGTTTCCTGATGAGTATATTTGTGCTTTATTTGCTTATGAAGTTGCTATTCCTTAGTATACCAATTTAGCAAATTATCTTACAAGTGGTTACATGCCAAGGGACTATACATGGCAATAAAGAAAAAAACTAAAAGTCAATGCAAAGCACTACATGTGGGATGACCCCTATCATTTCAAATTGTGTGCCGATCAAGTATTGAGGAGGTGCATTCCTAAAGAAGAGCAAGGAATCATTATCAAGACGTGTTATAGTGGAGAAGCTGGTGGACATCATGGGCCAAATTAAATGGTATCAAAGATTCTTTCCTTTGGGTTTTATTGGCCTACTTTATTTAACGATGTGAACCTTTTCATTTAATCTTATGATAGATGTAAAAGGGTAGGAAATATATCTAGGAGGGATGAATTACAATTGACCAATTTGCTACAGGTAGAGTTATTTGACTTATAGGGCATAGATTTCATAGGACCTTTTCCAATGTCCTATGGATTTGAATATATCTTAGTGATCGTAGATTACGTGAGTAAATGGGTAAAAGCTGTAGCCACTAGGACTTGCGATTTCAAGGTAGTACCTGAATTTTTGAGAAAGAACATATTCACCCGTTATGGAGCATCTAGAGCCATAATCAATGATGGTAGCAACCACTTTATCAACCATCAATTTAGAACTTTACTAAAAAAGTTTGGAGTTAGGCATAAGATCACCATCCCCATACCATGCCCAAGCCAATGGTTAAATGGAAGTGTCAAATCGGGAACTCAAATCCATTCTAGAGAAAACATTCAATACATCTATAAAAGATTAATACCCTAAGCTTGATAAAGCACTATAGGTGTATAGGATAACATTTAAGACATCTATAGGGATGTCCCATTTTAGGTTAGTTTTTGGCAAGTCTTGTCATCTACCGATTGAATTAGAATGCAAGGCTTATTGGGCCATAAAATTTTAGAATTTTAACCTTAATAGTGTAGGAAAGTGCAGGGCTTTATAGTTGAATGAGCTAGAAGAGTAAAGATTTTGGGCATACGATATGTTAGGAGATATAAGGAGAAGATGAAGAAATGGAACGACAACAAGCTAGTGCCCCAAAGAATTTTCCTCGAGAATGAAGGTACTAGTCTACGATAGTCATCTTCAGCTATTTATAGGAAAGTTAAAATCAAGATGGAAGGGGACCTTATGAAGTTAGAGAGGTAACTCACTATGGACTAATCACTATTAAACATCCAAGTTAGAGCATGAGACTAATTACTCCTATACTTTGAGGAACCATATCCAAAACTTGATTGAATATCAATAGATTCCTAATTTGAAAAAGAGAGCTAAGAAGCAGGAAGCTTGCAATGCCATGCCACCACCAGTGTTTATGTTAGGGTATGGGTTACTAGAATTGTATGTTCTTAAAGATTTGTATGGTAATGAGTATTTGGCTATCACTTGCAAGGCAAGAGAAAGTAGTAATAGTTTAGATGCAAGTGCAGAAGGGTCAACAGAGGTTACAAAATTAGTCCAATTAGTAAACATATGGGATATCGATGGTGAAGTGGGTTCGATGAAGGCTGAGGAGGAGCCAAAGAACCTATGGAAACTGATAAAGATAAAAAGGAAGCGACTAACAAAAAAGGGGTTCAAGCATCACTAAGAGTTGTAGGGTCATACCTAAGGTTGAAAAGCCATATGAACCCATTGCACCCATAAAAGTTAAAGCCATAAAAGACAACCATTTTTGAAGCAACTTAATAAGACACCTGCTTGGATTTTGATTTAGGATTTGTTAAGGCAGTTACCTTATCATAGGTAAAAGCTGGTAGAAGCTTTGAGTGAGTCAATAGTTGCCACTGCCATATCTCCTTCTAAATTGTTGGATATGGTGAAAGGGGATTCTGAGGAAAAAATTGTGTTCACTAATGTGGACCTCCTTCTAGAAAGATGCGAGCACAATCGTCCTTTATACATTAAAGCTGAAGTGAATGGAAAACATATTGCATGTGTAATGGTGGATGATGGCTCTTCTATCAATGTATGTTCTTTTACAGTAATGGCAGCCTACAGTATTGATGAGACTATGCTCACTGAATCTTGACTCACTATAATGGCTTATGACAACTCTAAGAGGCAAGCTACTGGCACTTTTAGGGAAGTAATGAAGATAGGACCTATCGAGACTGAGGCAAAATTTGTAGTGTCACAAATACTAGCTAATTTTTTCCTATAAATGATGTGACCTTAGTTTCACAAACTGGGAAGGGTTCCTTTTACTCTGCACCAAATGGTTTGGATTCCTCATAAAAGTGGTATGATCATTATCAAGGTAGTAAGAGAGAATGCAATTTCTACTTTAAGTATAGTTAATCAGTCGTTTAATGGGTTTCACATAGCTAGGATTGATGCTGAGGAAGAAGAAACAAATTTTGCAAGTTCTCAAGTTGTTAACATGATGAAGAAAATGAGTTATCTGCCAGGCCTCGAATTGGGAAAGAATTCTCAAGGGATCGCTGCACCTATTGCTCCTTTAGGCTAGAGGGAAAGGAAAGGTTTGAGTTACTGTGAGAATGATGTTAAGAAGCAATTTAACCTTTATCCAGGAAAAGTTCCTCACATCTTAAAAAGCTCTTTGCCAGCACCCAAAGAATACAAATACTATAGGAAAGCCAAGCCTATGGTGATTCAAGGAAAGATTATCCCTGGAATTGAGATCTTTGATGATGTTTTTGATTGGTTAACTAGGTCCATCAAGCTTGTACTGGGATTTTGGGATGAACTACCTCACACTTAGCTTTTGCTTACCTTCGAGCAACTGGATAACCAAATTCCCACATACCTAAACTTAGAAAAAGAAATTACAATTTTAAGAAAAGCTCAATAACACTACAGCAGAAGTCTCTAACTGCCTCCCCAAATTGAAAAAAATTCAGCTTAAATCTTACTAGCTAATCTCCCAGTGTGTGTGTGCAAGGCCTAATAATAACTTTTGAATTATAAAATACTAGTGCAATCCAACAAGTGAGAAAATAATTAGTATGCAAAAATTGCACATGCAATTTTGCTTTTGAAACTAGAGAAATGTCATAGGCCTCTCCTTGTGCAGTAAAATTAGAAACTCATATTCGCAAATAATTATAAACAAAACAAGATTATTAGGTCTTAAATAGGTTGTAACATGGTTGGTGTATGGCTAACAGGAAAAGTGTAAGGTATATCAAATAACATAGCCATTCAATAACTCAACTCAGCCTCATAACACTCTAAAAATTTTTAGCTCGCATTCTACCCTTTTTTTGATTCACAAAAGGCTACAAATGCCGAATTACCCAGAATGCATACTGATTTCTCAAAATTTGGATTTATAAGAGAAGGACTACACCAAGATGTTCACTTGATAGTGTCATTGCTTGATCAAATTACAACCTCTAAAATTCCTTCCCTAATTTCAGCAAGCCACCCCACACATATTTCAAGCTATAATCAAACTTTATATCATTGTCTTTTTTTTAATAAATAGGGGTTTGCTAACAATGCCATTACAAATAACTATATTCTGGAAGTAATCCTTTCATTCACTAATTAATCCCTATTAAGGTTCTCCTTAACATTTAACCCTGATCTTAGCTCATCTCTTTTTAGTCCCAGACATTTTCTCCTACTCACTTCAAGAATGGCCAATTCTAAAAGGGTCAGAAAAAGGCCTTTAAAGCTAAGAAAAATTACATGAGTGCCAACAAAAATTCAAAATTTAGTACGTAATTCGCATACCATAATAGGCTCAATAGGGCTATGCAAGGGGAACAATTACACCCAAATCCCATTAAATCTTAGCACCAGGCAAGTCTAAAGTCTTTTAGATGCTTACAAAAAAGATTTTCCTAAATCATTTCAAGATTTTTATTCTAATTGCTTTGAATGATTTGATGGGTAATGAGAAATGTTCTAGCACTTTAAAATTCCTATTCGATTGCCTTCATGCACTGGTTTTTCTGATTTTTTCTAAAAAAAGGCCTAAAGTGCACAACATTTTAGGATATCTACTGGTATCAATCTAATTGAACCTAATGAAAAAAGGTAAACAATCAACTAACTACTCTTAGGGCATTCAACTACCCTAAATAAGCTTTTCTCAACCTAAGTTTGGAGTGTCCACAACGAGAACAACTAAGGGTAAACAAAGAGAGCATGTTAAGGTTTTTAATAACAATCGAAGAATAAACACTTTAAAATGAAAATAAAACAATAATTAAGGAAAAAAATTTAAAAACTAAGATGAAGACAAGATGCAAAAAGAAAAAAATAACAAAAACTACCATAACTGAAAAATAAAAAGGATAACCAAAACTAAAAAAAATATAACACATTGAACTAAATATAAATCTAAAAGATAAAACATACTAAACACCTACTTAAAAACATAAACATAATAGCTAAACATTAAATAAATTAAAATAACTAAATTAACAAACTAAAATGACATTAAAGCTACTATGGTGGTAAGCCAAACAAGTGAAATGTCCAACAATCCAACAAAAGCTCCTAAAACATCTTTAAATAACACCCTCACCCACACTTATATTTTTTGCTGCCCTCAACAAAATACAAATAACAATAATCATAAAATTTGGTAGGTTGAGAAAAATCCCTGAAATAACATCACTGTAGAGGTGGAGGAGGAAATTAGTAATCAAATCGAGACTACATTGTTTTGAGGGCAATAATGATCTCATCCATTCATTGTGTGATAGCATCAAAAAGGGTATCCATCGGCTCCATTATGGCATCCAGACACGTATCCATATGCTCTATTATGGCATAAAGGCAAGTAGTGATGGTAGTGTACTACTTATTTGAAAGAGTGATAGTGCCCGATGCTACTCATTGAAGCTTCATTGCTCCTTTATGTACTGCCTCTCTATAGAGGTCTCTATCCGACACTATTGTCTACCCTTGCCTTGGAAATTGTGGATCATCTATAAGAACTAACATATTCTTTAACAATTTCTTATCTATCACAGTTAGATTGCAATGGCTTTTCCTAAGTTGGTGTATTGGACATACCTAGCCAAAGTCATTACAAAGCCACCTATAGCAAACTTTGAGTCTCTCTTTTTGTAAATTTTTAAATCATCAATCTTGTATGTGATGAATATGGCTCCATTGAGGCAAATTCCATGCTCCATTGCATATAAAATAGTGTCATCATTAGCATTGATATTCCTAAGACCTCTATAATGACTAAAGACAACCAAAGCCAAATATTAATGCATAAAACTCAACTTGTGATTCTTCAGATGATGAGCCGTTATATTTTTAGCATCAAATGTTATAGGGTTATCCTCATCATAAATGCCAAACCAAACTTCCTTCCTATCCAAATTCTCAATCCCCCTTACAGCATGTAGGTCATAACCCAAGATTGTAGAGAACTCATTAAAACTCATTTGGTGAAAAGTACCATTGATCCAAAAGCTAACATAGCCTGTATCCATTTGACTATCCTTTCCTACTTGGATTTTTACAATGGCTAAGAAATCTTGCTTGAGATGGGGGTAAACTTGCTCCCTCTGCTCTATAAAGGTCATCCAGCCCATAGTGTCAATCAAATGATTGATTTCATCCCTCAAATGGATCTCCTGCATACGCTCCATATCGATATAGGAGGCAGCCAAGTAGTCTTGTCGATGAAAAATAAGCCATTCCTTCTTAAACTCAGATGGAACCCTGTTTGAAGTCCTTGGTTTTGAAGGTTCTTAGGGAGCAAAAGATAAAGATCCAACCTCAGCCCTAGTGCATTTGGGTGCCATTGCAAAAACAATCACAATCATTAAGCCTAACTTCATTAATTGCGAAGAAAACACAATTTATCATGGCTTACACAAGGCTATTCTATACATCTAACACATATATTGCAAATAAGAGGGAAAAGTAAGTGTTCACACAACTACTCATATAGATGGATATGCCTGGGATAGAAAAATTAAGAACAAAAGAAGCATCCAAATAATGCAAATGAAATTGAACAAAAAAGATAAAAAAAAAAACTTGATGTAATACAAACGTTAACTTAAGCCAGGCTAATTGGTACAACTAGATAGATGCTCAAAATTTTCTATGCTTAAGAGAATCTCATACCCAATTCTAAAGATCAATGCAATGCCATAAGCTAAATGACAAAAGTCTCCACTAAATGTGTCAATTCCCAACAAAAAGGCATGTTATCATGACGAAACAACTCAATGGTAAAGTAGATTAAAGCATTCATCCCCTATTAAGTGAAATTTCATACCCAACTAAACTAGCTAAAGATTTAGACACAAATACAAGCAAATCAACATCAAACACACATGAAAAACATAGGCATTACATTACAACATCTAAAATGGCATCAAACTCGAAACTATAGCAAGACTTCATAGGTTATTGGCTACAAAACTAAAATCTGCTTCTTTGAGACCTTTTTACAAACATATGGCATACATCAACTAGAATTGCAATCAAAATGGAATTGGAACAAGATGATGTAAAACTAACCATTAAGTGCACAACAAGAAAATACACTAAAAATTTAAATCTTTAGCCATTAAGCCATTTTCTTAAAATTTAAAGAAGTAAAAACACTAAAAATCGAATTTGTTTCTCAACCAATTGCACTATGGATTTCATAGCCTCTTAAAACAAAACTTATGTGTGGATACATAACACTACAATAAAATAACTTCACTAAACTCAAACAAATCATAAAAACCAAAATCAAAAGTAGAAATAAAAGAAAAAAAGGAAATAGTTAGATTACTTGTTAGAGATGCTCGAAAAAGTGAGAATGCACTATGAATGAGAGAAATGGGGTGAAAATGTTGGACACACCAAGAAAATAAAGGGAAAAATGAAATGAAAATGAGGGATCATGACTCTTGGGGTGTATTTATAGAGGGACACGATAGAGTGCCTTAAGGACATAGTTAAAACCAAAGGGTCTTGACCGTGTCAGACATTAAATCTAAAATGTACAATTTTGAAAAATAAAAGGACACATCTGGGACCAAATGGTCTTGATCGAGTCCACCCTCTATTGGATGAAAAACCCCAATGGCATTTGGTCGAGACCATATGATCTTGATCAAGTGACCCTTTCTATACTGTCTCCAAACTAAGGTCTTGCACACAGTTGAGACCATTTGATCTCGATCAAGTGCCCTATTCTTGAACTCAGACTCTAATGGGGACACGAGTGGGACCAATTGGTCTCAACCGAGTCCAACAAAATTTTTTTTGCACTCTTTGAAAATTTTCACACCCTCACTGATGCATATTATAATGACAAGATTAAATAAGCATTCACAACATCTAACACCACTTATTACAAATAAAAGC
Source organism: Excoecaria agallocha (assembly GCA_037975025.1). NCBI lineage: Eukaryota > Viridiplantae > Streptophyta > Magnoliopsida > Malpighiales > Euphorbiaceae > Excoecaria > Excoecaria agallocha. The sequence continues at coordinate 62,164,407 of CM075810.1, read as the reverse complement.
AATGACATAAAACAACCATTAAAAAAAATTTAAAACAAAATTTGAAGGAAATGAGTTTATAAGTTAGAAAAAGTTATGGGTTTAACAAGTCGCCAGAGCGACTTTTAAAGCTCTCATGGCACATCTTCCAAAGTGATGACCACTGATGCAACTTCAAACTTAGAGTCGAAGTAAGGCTTCAGACGATGATCATTGACTTTGAATTGAAGACCTTCTCCTAGATGTTTAATAGTAATTACTCCATAGCGAGTTACCTCAATAACTTCATAAGGTCCCTTCCATCTTGATTTTAACTTTCTTGGAAATGGCTGAAGATGACTATTATAGACTAATACCTTTATTTTCGAGGTAAATTCTTTAGGCGCCAGCTTATTTTCATGCCATTTTTTGTCTTCTTCTTATATCTTCCAGTATGATTGTATACCTAAAATCTCAACTCTTCCAGCTCATTCAATTGTAAAGCCCTGCACTTTCTTGCACTATTAAGGTCAAAATTCCAAAATTTCATGGCACAATAAGCTTTGTGTTTTAATTTGATTGGTAGGTGATAAGGCTGATGGAATATGACATGGTATGAACATGGCAATCACGCAGCAGAAAAACAACAAAAACAATCATACATGCCAAACAATTCCATGACAAGAATCGAAACATGCAATTTTAGGGTTTTTAAAACTTACAACTTTGGATGCCTTTTAAAACTTGAATTTGCTGATGACCAGCAACCGAGATGACTTTATCCACCTTATATCTTGATCACCAATGCCAAGGAACATCCTTTTATGCCACTCCCTCTATTCTCACACACACAATTGCACCGATGGCTTAAAATAGAGATTGCTAGCTCTCTTTTATGGTATTGTGTAATGGCTATGGTTTGAAGCTACAAAATTTGATTTTGTACTTCTCTTAGGTTGCTATTACTACCCAAGATCACAAGAGAATGAGGAACAATCTTTTCTCCTTGTGAAAATTGGGTAAAAGAATTTTGTGAGAGAGAGAGAGGAGTTCATGCCAAACCTAAAGAGACTAGGGTTTCACACCAAAATGCTTAGTCTTCTCTAGGGTTTTATTTCTTTTTAATATATATCCTTATCTTTTGGCAAGTGTTGGATTTGAATTTTACTATCTCAAGATAATTAATTCAACTTCAATCACTTCCTAAAAATAAGTAATAAATATTGATTTAAACTCCTTTGAATTTAAAATTCAAATTTGAAATAAAACACAAGACATTTAACAAAATAAAATCACTTAATATAACTAGTGAGCATGTGCCGAAATTCCTTGATTTCCATATTGGAATTTCGGCCACTTCATCTATTATTTAAATGATTTAATTTAATTTAAATTCTTTTAGGCTTTAATACTCAATTAACTTAATTAATACAAGATAATTAATTAATTAAAATTAAACCTTGTGGGCTGAATTTTTCTCTCTCATGGACCAAGGTCCAATAGCAATTTCAAAACCCATTACACACATTAATTTGACTTTAATTAAAAGCCCAAATTAATGCCCAATACTTTATTTAAATATTTTAAGCCCAATGCTTTGTGTGCGATCCTATAGGTCCATTTAATGTTAGTAATGAATTAATAAATTAATTCAAAGGCTATATATATATTCTCTAGCAAGATATTATAGCATTCCAAATTAAATGAAAATGCATATGGTATTTAGTGATCTAATGCAATTTTGCATAGTCCCTTACCCATAAATATCAAAATTAATATAAGGCATGGAACTAGTCATCCTTATCTATTTTAATTCCTTTCTTGATATTTCAGTGACACTGAACTCTCAGATAAATAATGATTACTCATTATTTCATCTCGGTATGGCCATACACTTCTCAGTTCACTGATCAAGTGGCCGGTGATATTTTCTCTCTTATCGAGAGGGGTAATCCCTTCACTTCTCTCATGCTCTCTAACATGAATCAATGCATACCCAATCATACCCGTACTTGTCACTCTGTTACGAGCACGTTAGGTCTAAGAACTCCGATACAAAACTTGCATATGAGAAACACTTATGACTTGTACCATGTAGTGTTCTCATGAGCGGATCGAATCCAGATACCATGTTCTAAACATGTATCTATGATCTCTAATTGACACTCTTGTCCTTATGATCCGTAAGACAGAACTCAACTTATCAGAGAGAGCATAATAGTCTTAATTCATTGTTATTCCCATAACAATGACTGACTAGGGATATTTAAAATGATGTCCCATTTGTTTCAAGGTCTTACAACCATGTGCCTCACACATTATAACTTAAACCAAAACAACATTCTTGGATAGTTCTATCAATTAATATGCACAGAAATACAATGGATAAAACAAAAGCCTCATTTTATTAATTAAAGTGTTTTATTACAATGCATTGGGGCTAGGGCTTACACTAACAATCTCCCACTAGCACTAGTCCCAATTGGGCATAGCCTTAAGACCGAACGCTCTTAAATGAGCTTCGTGCAGATTTGGACGCAACTGTTTCATCAAAGGATATGCTACATTGTCTTCACTTGCTATCTTGCTAACCTTGACGTCCCCATGATCAATGATTTCTCTGATCAGGTGGTACCTTTTAAGTATGTGTTTTGATTTCTGGTGTGACCGGGGCTCCTTTGCCTGTGCGATGGCCCCGTTGTTGTCACAGAAAATTTCTAATGGATCTAGGATGCTTGGGACCACTCCTAATCCAGAAATGAAATTTTTAATCCAAACAGCCTCTTTTACAGCCTCACTCGCTGTAATATACTCAGATTCTGTAGTTGAGTCGGTAACGGTTTCTTGCTTCGAGCTTCTCCAGCTGAAAGCACCACCGTTCAAAACAAAAATGAATCCAGATTTCGATCTAGAATCCCGAGTGCTGGTCTGAAAAGCATCATCGGCATAACCTTGTATGACGAACTCTTCTTGACCACCATACACCGAGAAGTGATTCTTCGTCCTTTGCAGGTACTTCAGAATCCCCTTTATAGTAGACCAGTGCTTTTCACCAGGGTCTTGCTGAAGCCTACTGGTTATACTTAGTGCATGAGCAACATCCAACCTAGTACATAACATAGCGTACATGATAAATCCAATAGCAGATGCATATGGGATTCTACTCATGTTATCCCTTTCCTCTTTGGTTTTAGGGCACTGTTCTTTAGTCAAAGGAACTCCCAAAGCCAAAGGTATGTACCCTTTCTTTAAGTCTCCCATACTAAAATGCTTTAGTACTTTGTCTATGTACTTTTCTTGACTTAGTCCCAGAAGCCGATTCTATCTATCTCTATAGATTCGAATACCAAGTATTGTCTCAACTTCACCTAAGTCTTTCATTGAGAAACATTTTCCCAACCATTGCTTAACCTTTTGCAATGTTGGAATGTCATTCCCAATGAGGAGGATGTCGTCCACATACAGGATCAGAAATACTACTATGCTCCCACTAACCTTCTTGTACACACAAGGTTCATCTTCGTTCTTGATGAAGTTAAATTCCTTGACAGCCTCATCAAAATGAAGATTCCAACTTCGGGAAGCTTGCTTTAATCCATAAATGGATTTTTGAAGCTTGCAAACCTTCTTAGGATGCTTGGGATTGACAAAACCTTCAGGCTATGTCATATACACATCCTTAAGTAAATTTTCGTTGAGGAAAGCAGTTTTGACATCCATTTGCCATATCTCATAATCATGATATGCAGCTATGGCAAGCAAGATCCTAATGGACTTGAGCATGACTACAGGCGAAAAGGTCTCATCATAGTCTGCACCATGAGTTTGTCGAAAACCTTTTGCTACTAGTCTACCTTTGTAGGTCTTATCAGCTTTGAGTTTGAATAGCCACTTGCATTCAATTACCTTAGCACCTTTCGGTGGATTAACCAAGGTCCAAACCTGGTTATCGTACATTGATTGCATCTCGAATTTCATGGCTTCAAGCCAATTTTCCGAGTCTGGGCTCTCAATAGCTTCTCAGTAGGTAGTAGGATCCTCACGATCTACTAACTCAATAATGTCACTGTCAGTGATTAGAAATCCATATCTCTCAATCTCCTGACGTACCCTACCGGACCTTTTAGGTTCTTGTGTAATGGGTTCTTGTTCCACAACTGGTTGTGAACTTGATCCCATTTCCAACTCATCCTCTATAGGAGTTTGTGGAGCTTGAATTTCTTCAAGTTCTACTTTACCCCCACTGTCTTTCTTGAGAAGGAACTCCTTTTCCAAGAAAACAGCCTTGCTAGCAACAAATACTTTGTTCTCGGCTTGTGAGTAAAAGTAGTATCCCTTTGTTTCTTTAGGATAACCCACAAACAAGCAGACAGTGGATTTGGACTCTAGTTTGTCAGATGTTAATTTCTTAACATGTGCTTCACAGCCCCAAATCCTGAGAAATGACATATTGGGTTCTTTCCCAGTCCATACCTTGTATGGTGTCTTCTCAACTGCTTTAGTTGGAGTACGGTTTAATAGAAATGCAGCAATTTCTAATGCATAACCCTAAAAAGAGATAGGAAGATTAGCTTGACTCATCATAGATCGAACCATGTCCAACAGAGTTCGATTTCTCCTTTCGGACACACCATTCCATTGAGGTGTTCTAGGAGGAGTGAGTTGTGAAATAATACCACACTCCTTTGGATGACTGTCAAACTCTTGGCTTAAGTATTCGCCGCCTCGATCTGATCGAATGGCTTTTATACTTTTGCCAAGTTGGTTTTCTACTTCGTTCTTAAACTCTTTGAATTTCTCAAAAGTTTTAGACTTGTACTTCATTAGATAGACATAGCCATATCTACTGAAGTCATCTGTGAATGTCACGAAGTAGCTAAAACCACCTCTAGCTTGTGTACTTAAAGGTCCACATACATCGGTATGTATTAGTTCCAATAAGCCATTAGTTCTCTCACCTTTCTTATTAAAAGGACTCTTTGTCATTTTTCCATGCAAACATGGCTCACATATGTCATAAGACTCTAAGTCGAATGACCCAAGCACTCCAATTATGTGGAGTCTTGAAATGCATTTTTCGTTTGCATGTCCTAAACGACAATGCCAGAAGTAGGGTTCAATTTGTTTGACTTAACCCTCTTCGTATTAATGTTGTATATGGACTCTTTGTTTTGTAGATCAAGGATATAAAGGCCATTTTGCAATATGGCATTGCCATAAGAAATGCCTTGGCGACGAATATGAGCATTGCCATTTTTAATAACAAAATCAAATTCATCATTATCCAAACATGAAACTGAAATAATTTTTCTGCTCATAGCAGGCACATAATAACCATTATTCAAAACAATACAAAGTCCAGAAGGTAAAGTGAGGTGATAGTCGCCTATCTCTATGGCAGCAACTCGTGCTCCATTCCCTACATGGAGGTCCACTTCATTCTTCCCAAGTAACCGCCTATTTCTTAACCCCTGCACATTTGAACAAATGTGAGAACCACAACCGGTATCCAATACCCAAGTGGTAGAAATAGAAAGGTTAATTCTTGAGTGCTCTCACTCTCTTTGAGTTTCTGTGCCTTGGGCTTGGATTGGGCCTGAGGTGCACTCCCACTTGACTTGAACCAAGCCAGGTCATTCTTGAGTTTTGCCTTTCCCTTAACGGGTCCCTTCTTAATGCCCCCCTGAACCATCAATACGGGATTAGTCTTTCGAATGTTCTCTTCAGCATTCTTAAGCATCCCATGAAGCTTAGTGACTGACTTGTTCATTGCATGCATGTTATAATTCATCACGAATGGATCATAATCATCAGTCAATGAACCTAAGATCAAGTCAGTAGCCAATTCCTTTGGCACCAGTACCTCAAGCTTCTCAAGAGTATCAAGATACCCTTTCATCTTGAGTACATGGGTACTAACAGGAGTACCCGAAGCCATCTTACAAGAAATTCAGGCCTTTGTTGTCACGAAACTTGCATATGAGAAACACTTATGACTTATACCATGTAGTGTTCTCATGAGCGGATCGAATCCAGATACCATGTTCTAAACATGTATCTATGATCTCTGATTGACACTCTTGTCCTTATGATCCGTAAGACAGAACTGAACTTATCAGAGAGAGCATACTAGTCTTAATTCATTGTTATTCCCATAACAATGACTGACTAGGGATATTTAGAATGATGTCTCATTTGTTTCAAGGTCTTACAACCATGTGCCTCACACATGATAACTTAAACCAAAACAACATTCTTGGATAGTTCTATCAATTGATATGCACGGGAATACAATAGATAAAACAAAAGCCTCATTTTATTAATTAAAGTGTTTTATTACAATGCATTGGGGCTAGGGCTTACACTAACAAAGGCCTGCCAAAAACTAACCTAAAAGGGGGCATCTCTATAGGTGTCTTAAATATTGTCTTATATGCCCACAATGCTTCATCAAGCGTAAGGTACCAATTGTTTCTAGATACATTAACCGTTTTCTCTAGAATGGATTTGAGTTCCCAATTTGACACTTCCACTTGACCATTATCTTGGGTATGGTATAGGGTGGTGACCTTATACCAAACTCCAAACCTTTTCAGTAAAGTTCTAAATTGATGGTTGATAAAGTGTTTGCCACCATCACTAATTATGGCTCTAGATGCTCCATATCCGATGAATATGTTCTTTCTCAAACATTCGAGTACTACCTTGCCATCACAAGTTCTAGTGGCTATAGTTTTTATCCATTTGCTCATATAATCTATGGCTACTAAGTATTTTCAAACCCGTAGAACACTGAAAAAGTTCTTATGAAATCTATGCCTAATAAGTCAAATAACTATACCTCTAGCATATTGATCAAAGTAAATTCATCCCTCCTATATATATTTCCTACCCTTTGACCTCAATTGCATGATTAAATGAAAAGTTTCACATTATTAAATAAATTCGGCTAATAAAATCAAGAGGAAAGAATCATTAATATCGTTCGATTTGGCTCATGATGTCCACCGGCTTCTCCACTGTGACATGCCTTGATAATGTCACTTTGCTCTTCCTTAGGAATGCACCTCCTTAACACTTGATCAGCATATAATTTGAAAAGATAGGGGTCATCCCACATGTAGTGATTTACATCGACTTTCAGTTTTTTTTTTCTTTATTGCCATGTATAGTCCCTTGGCATGTAACCACCTGTAAGATAATTTGCTAAATAAGCTTAACAAAGAATAGCAACTTCACAAGCAAATAAAGCATAAATATGCTAATCAGGAAACAAGTCTAGAATCTCCCTTTTCTTAATATGTTCTGTTGGGTTTCAACATAGGAAAAATAAAATAAAATGCAGCGGAAAAACAAAACCCACCAGGATCCATGCGATCCAATTGAATCAATTGTGAGCAAGAGTAACGATTACTAACCTCTTCAAAAAAATATCTTGTAGGTGTTGCCTCGCAAGCAACGAAAACCCTCTACTGGTATCCACACTCGAATGATTCGAACGGATTTGCCTGGGGCGCTAGCTCCCTTCTATGTAGACTAGGGGTTAGAGAAAACATTTTTCTCTCTTTTTTTCTCTTAAAGTGATGCCTCACTTTCTAGTGTGTCTCTTAGGGTTACAAACCTCACATATCATATGTATATATAGGTATTCTAACCCTAATTAAGAGAGAGAGATAATTTCAGGCTTATATATTTCTTAAGAAATACTTTATTTCTTATTTAAAATAAAAAATAATATTAATCCTAATTAATATTTATTTATTTCATTATTTATTTCGAATTTTAATTTGTCATAAAATAAAATTCAAAATGCCCAAATTAACCCTTACTCTATTCATCACATTCTATGTGTGTGATCCAATAGGTTCATATTATGTTGGCCATGGGTCCTAATCCCATCACAGGCCCACAAGTCATAAGTGTAGCAAGATATTATGACTACCCAAATAATATGAACATCGATAATTCAATTTTAACCTAATAGAACATGTTATAATTCCTTTGTCACATGATGTCTTGTTTGAACATAAGTCATGGTCCATGTCAAACTTATATAGTTCAAACATATAATTTCTCAATCACTAAGTACACTGATAATATCAAATGACATTGATCTCATCATTAATTCATTTGAGCACGGCCATGTATTTCTCAGTCCTACTTATCGAGGGGCCTAATAGATATCTCTCTTATAAGAGAGGGATAAATTCCATCTTGATTATTCATTATCCTCTACAGGATTCTCATCATGTTTAATCATAACCATTATTATTATCCGATTAAAGATAATGTTTAGTTATGTCAAAACATAATGTTCCTCGTGTAGGATACTATGATAATCTCAGGTCTGAAGATTAATAACATAACTATTATGAGATCACCAATGATATTAACTCATGTAGTATCTCATAGTGGGTCAATCCAGTACTCTATTCTCTAACGATTACCTACAAGTTTGATTTATATCACCATATATAATTATCCCATAATTATCAATCAAACTTGTACTAGTTTTATATATCATTATTCCTTTAATGATAAATAACTAGGGATAGTCAAAATAACATTAAATTGTTATTTACAAATATTATTATATTCTAACATGCCAAAATATAATAACATGAAGAAAATCTAATTTTATATAATAAAATGTGACATTACATAAAGAACCAAACATATGGCCTAGGGCATAATCACTAACAATCTCCCACTTGCACTAGGCCTAATCACATAAGTGTTTAATACCTATGGACCTAGTATGATTATCATGTTTGGCTTGTGGGAGAGCCATTATAAGTAGATCAGCAATGTTGTCATCTATTGGTACTCTGCATATTTTAAGATCTCCTCTTTCAATGATTTCTAGAATGAGATGAAAGCGTCTGACTATATGTTTGGATCTTTGATGGGATTTAGGCTCTTTACCCTTTGCTATAGCCCCATTATTATCACAATAAAGGTCTATAGGAATTGTGATACTAACAACTACTCCCAGTTCAACAATAAATTTCTTAATCTATACTGTTTGTTTAGCTGCATCTGATGTTGTTATATACTCAGCTTTTGTTGTAGAATCAACAACAGTGCTTTGTTTAGAACTTTTCCAGCTAACAGCACCTCTATTTAACAAAAACACATATCTAGACTGTGATCTATAATCATCTTTGTCAGATTGGAAGCTTGCATCTGTGTAACCATTTATTACTAGCTTATCTTCCAATCCTCCATACACTAAGAACGGATACTTAGTTCTTAAGTACTTAAGGATATTCTTAACTGCTATCCAGTGACTTTCACTTGGATCTGCTTGGTATCTGCTTGTCATTCTCAATGCATATAAAATGTTCGATCCAGTACATAACATGGCATACATGATAGATCCTATAACTGAGGCATAAGGAATTATACTCATGCGATCTCGCTTATCAAATGTCATAGGACATTGAGTCTTGCTAAGAGTAATGCCATGAAACATTGGTAAAAATCCTGTTTTAGAATTTTGCATACCGAACCTATTCAACACCTTATCTATATAAATACTTTGACTCAGACCAATTATCCTTTTAGATCTATCCCTATAGATCTTAATTTCAAGGATATAAGCAGCTTCACCTAGATATTTCATTGAAAAAGATTTCCTTAATCAATCTTTGGTCTTTTGCAATGTAGAGATATCATTCCCAATGAGTAATATGTTATCGACATACAAGATGAGAAACATTACTACACTCTCATTAACCTTCTTGTACACACAAGGTTCATCTTCATTTTTGATGAATCCAAACTCTTTGACAGTTTCATCAAAACGAAGATTCCAGCTCCAAGAAGCTTGCCTTAATTCATAAATGGATCTTTGTAGCTTGCATACCTTATTGGAATTCTCATGATGAATAAAACCTTTAGGTTGTGTCATATACACATCCTCAAGTAAGTTTCCATTAAGAAATATTATTTTGACATCCATTTGTCATATCTCATAGTCATAATATGCAACAATGGCAAATAAAATTCTTATTAATTTAAACATTGCAACTGGGGAAAAAGTTTCATCATAGTTGATAACTCCAATTTTATTATTTAATTTTAGTATATTTTTGTTGGTGTCTATGTCTTATTTTGCATGATTTTCAGTGTTTTGTGTAATAACTTTCTCTTTTTATGCCAAATGAAATTATATTGATATTTACAATATTTTGGTGTGTTTAATGGTGTAATTTTGACTTATGTGCAGAAAAATAGGCAAGAGCACGACTGAGACAAAATGGTCCCAGCTGTGCCTGTTGAAGAATCCCTAATCCGCACCATTTCATTTTTTGGAATGATCTGCAGACATCAGAATCTAATCTACACCATTGAAAATGTAGATCAAGATGTTAAAAAGGTATGGTTAAAATTTTAGCTCGATCCAATGGTGAAATATCCAGAAACTGATAAATTTATAGGACTAGTTTTTCTTCTCTCAAGGGCCGCGGCCGTGACCATTTTGTCCCGGCCGTGGCCAATGCAGAACTCGATTTTTTTAGTCCAGAAGGTGCACACAGTTGAGATAAAAGTGTCTCAACCATGCCTAAACTGATTGGGCATGGCTGGGACACTTTTGTCTCAATCGTGGCCATCGGCAGATCTCTATAAAAGCTACGTTTTTTGGCAGAAAAGAGAGTGGAAAAGTGAGGAGAGCCGCCACACTTAGACTTAGGGTTTTTTCCTCCAATTTTCTTGTGTTTTCCCTTCATTTTATGTTGTAGGTTAGATTTAATTCAACATAAACCTTAGATTAGATTTATTTTCCAATGTAAGTTAGGGTTAAATTCAATTTTTTGCATTTACTTTAAGCTGTGTTCTTCATTTTGCTGGAGCTTTGAAGGAGGTGTCTTGGATTTGGATTGGAGCTTTACAAGCTACAAATGGCTTTATGGGTTTCCTCTTTCCTTTCTTGTTTTACTTTATTTATGTTTAATTTGTAGTTTTGTTGCCTGGGGATCTTTGAATTCCCTACTCACAATGTGAATATTGAACATATTTTGATTCATACATGAATGAATGGTATATTTTACTGTTATTTATTTCTCATGGTTTTTCAATCTATCAAGTTATCTTCCATGCATGGATGAATGGTTTTTATCATATGTCTTGATTGGTATTGAGCTTAGTGGATTGGATGCTGTGAATTATTTTGCTCAGTTTTTCTATCATGAATGTTGTCTATTTTGGACGGCTCTAGAATTGGACTCTAGATGTGCAGTATTTGTGATTTTAAGACTAGAGTGTGGAGTGAAATAGATGAATTTTGGGTTGTTTGGCTCCGAAATGGGATGGCAAACCGAACTTAGGATGTTAGACCTATGCGTAGGCTAGCTGTTGGGCTGGCTTCGGAATGGGACGTTTAGCAACTAGAATAGTTGGCTCCATAATGGGATGCTTGGGTTAAGAGGGTTATCCCGGATTCATTCATGTATGCTCTTAGGTAAAATTAATTCACATTGGGTATGAGGTGGATGAGTGAACCAGAGCAATATTTTAACTAATGTTTTAATCTCTAGTTTAATTAGCTTTATCTTATTTATTTATTTATTTTGTTAATTAGATTTAGGATGCTCTCTCAATCAAAATCTTGGAAATTTATTTCAGATTAACTCGTTCAACTCTAGATATCTAGCTTAAAACAACCCTTATCCCTTAGGTTCAATATTTGCGAGTCTTAACTATACCCCAATTTATTACTTGTCGATCTAGTATACTTGCTAGGGTCACAACAAGTTTTTGGCGTTGTTGTCGGGAATAACGGTGTTATTTGTTTTATATCTTTATTTGAGCTTAGTCTGATATTTTATTTTATTTTTCTTTGTTTTTAATTTGGTGTTATTCTTTGCAGGAAGATTATGATGCACTTTCAAATGATGCATGGTTATCTCCAAGACGATGAAATGGTTCTGTTGAGAGCACAAATGGAAGAGTTGAGGAGAGAAATGCAAGAAATGCAGTACTCATATTAACCTTCAACATTCTGCTCATCACCATCTTTTGAAGATCTTGGTTTATAATGGAGATCACAAGAGTCATGTGCCTCCAAAGTTCAAGTCCTTATTGAACTGCTTGAAAGTAAAGATAGGCAATTAAGAGCTGAAAGAGAAGAATGGATGGCCACAATTAATTTTCAAGAGAAAAAGATCAAAAATCAAGAGGCTTTATCACAAAATCAAGAGAATTTGTTAAAGACTCAAGAGCATCTACTGAGAGATCAAGAATTGGGACTTAAAAGCCTAGAATCTAAGTTGGAATTCTTGAGTAATTCTATGGAGAATCGAGGTGATGGTAATAACGAGAAATTAATTCATGCACAGCCAGTAGATAATGAAGAAATCAAGTATGGGGTGCATGCATTGGAGAAGGGACCAATCATTGTTTAAGACAAGAGCTGTAGCTTAGAGAATGAATTCCAATCTCTTGTGAAGGGTGTTTCACCAAAAGAGCAAGAATTGTTTAACTCTCAAGTTGAAGCACTAAATTTAATCCACTTAAAAAGTTTATTAAGGCTAGAAGAGCCGGAGGAGTACGTGTATGAACAACCCGAGGTAGAGGGGTACTTCATCGAAGACATGGTGTTGCTTACCTTGGTGAATTTCAATAGGTTTCTCCTACTGATGGGGGAAAACGAGGAGCAGAGTCCAGAGAGACCAATATTTGGGTCACAAACTCGGTCGCCTGACAGTAACACGAGTGATGGTGGGACTCATTAAACCAGAACTATTTCTCTCTCTACTCTTTAATTAGTTTGTTTATTTTGCTTGCTTTTATTTTAAGTTTCTAGTTTTTGTGTGTGTGTTTTGTTAAATGTTTGGTGATTTATTTCAACAATAGTGATTTTTGCATAAATAAGATTAGAAATGAGTATGCATTTGTATTAATTTTGGCACGATGAGCATGAATTTACCTCATTTAGCAAATTTTGAGTTTTATTTTCTAGTAATTCTATGTTTTGTGTTAATTTTTGTATTTTATTTATTTTGCTATTGTTTTAATTTTAATTTTAAGATTTATGTTATTATTTTGTTATTTCTAGTTTAACTTTCACTTGTATTTTGATTTTAGTTTAGTTATGATATTTGTTTTTGTTTGTTGTTGTTATTGCATGCTTTTACACCTTAGTTAGCTTACCCTCATAGTTGTTCCTGTTGTGAACAATCTTGAACTTAGAATTAGAAACCCTTATTTAGATTAGTTGGAATAGTAAGAGAGTGGTTGATTGTTGAATGATTTTTTTCTTTTTCGATAGGTTTCAATTAGATCAATACTAGTAAGTCTCTTAATAAATGCACACTTTGGCTCTTTTTTTTAAAAAAATAAAAATAAATAAAAACCAGTGCATGAAGTTGATTGAGTTGGAATTTTAGAGCACTAGAACCTTTCTCATCATCCTTCAAAGCAATAAAATGACTCAAAAATGAGATTAGAAATGACTTAGACAATATTTTTTTTATCGAATTTTGAAAAGACCTTTGACCAACCTTTGTTTTATAATATCTATTGCAAGCCCCGTTGAGCTTATTTTAGCATGCTAAATGCGTGTTTATTTTATATTTGTTGCTTATACCTACATTTTGATCCCTTAAGCCTAAAAAACCTTTGTCTTACCCTTTTTGAACTGGCCATTCTAGAAGTAGGTGAGATAAGTTTTTCTTGAGAAGTGCTAGTGAGTAAAAGGTTGTTCTTCAATTGTTAGATTCTAGTATTGGTGATACATTGCCAATATCGAGTGAGATTGAAAAATTTCAGAATGTAGTTCCTCTTTAAGAAGAATTTTTGTGAGTCTCTACATATTAATTGTAAAATCGATTGCTTTAGCTATAAAAAGGGGAAAAAAGAAAAAAAAAAGAGAAAGAAGAAGAATAAGGCTAGCAATCTTGGTTTCATCTAAGTGTGGGGTACTCTATGTATAGAGGAGAAGGATTCTAAGCTCTTTAAATGTTAATTGAGCTAAAATCTTGGTAAAATATTTAGAGAGGATTAATTCTTCTTCTTCCTTGTGCTATTTCTTTGAGAAATGTTATATATTTTTGATACCTAAATCTTGGCAATGATGATGAGTGAGTAAAGGTAGAGTTAAAGTCTTATTTTTAGAAGAAAAAGGGTGAGTTGAGGTAGAAATGGAAGTTCCAACTTGTGTACCTTAATCTTTTTTGTTGATAGCCATACCTTAGCCACATTATAACCTTTTAAGTCCTAAGGATCTTTTCTTATTAAGAGTTATGTGTGGAGATGACCTTTGGGTTTTGGTGCTAAAGGAGAGGCTTTGGCGTCTCTTGAGTTTCGAGAGCGAAACTGCATGTGCAATCTTTTGTGCACAAAATCTTTTATCAATTATTGGATTGCACTAGAAATTTTTGGTTTTAAAAGTTGTTTTAATTTTTTATTTCCTAGCACACACATATAAAGAGATTTGCTAGTATGGTCTAGTTGAGTCTTTTCAATTTAAGACTTCATTTAGTGACTTCTGCTAAAGTGTTGTTCTACTTTTTCTAAATTTGTATTTTCTTTCTTTGAGTTTGAGTATATGGAATGTGGTTTGTTCATTTGCTCGAGGGCGAGCAAAAGCTAAGTGTGGGATAATTGATAACTCCAATTTTATTGTTTAATTTCAGTATATTTTTGTTTGTGTCTATGTCTTATTTTGCATGATTTTCAGTTTTTTGTGTAATAACTTTCTCTTTTTATGCCAAATGAAATTATATTGATATTTACAATGTTTTGGCATGTTTAATGGTGTAATTTTGACTCATGTGCAAAAAAATAGGCAAGAGCACGACTGAGACAAAATGGTCCCAGCTGTGCCTGTTGAAGAATCCCCAATCCGTACCATTTCCTTTTTTGGAATGATCTGCAGACATCAGAATCTAATCTACACCATTGAAAATGTAGATCAAGATGTTAAAAAGGTATGGTTAAAATTTTAGCTCGATCCAATGGTGAAATATCCAGAAACTGATAAATTTATAGGACTAGTTTTTCTTCTCTCAAGGGCCGCGGCCGCGACCATTTTGTTTCGGCTATGGCCAATGTAGAACTTGAGTTTTTTATTCCAGAAGGTGCACACAGTTGAGACAAAAGTGTCTCAACCATGCCTAACCTGACTGGGCATGGCTGGGACACTTTTGTCTCAATCGTGGCCATCGGCAGATCTCTATAAAAGCTACATTTTTTGGCAGAAAAGAGAGGGGAAAAGTGAGGAGAGCCGCCACACTTAGACTTAGGGTTTTTTTCTCCAATTTTCTTGTGTTTTCCCTTCATTTTATGTTGTAGGTTAGATTTAATTCAACGTAAACCTTAGATTAGATTTATTTTCCAATGTAAGTTAGGGTTAAATTCAATTTTCTGCATTTACTTTAAGCTGTGTTCTTCATTTTGCTGGAGCTTTGAAGGAGGTGTCTTGGATTTGGATTGGAGCTTTACAAGCTACAAATGGCTTTATGGGTTTCCTCTTTCCTTTCTTGTTTTACTTTATTTATGTTTAATTTGTAGTTTTGTTGCTTGGGGATCTTTGAATCCCCTACTCATAATGTGAATATTGAACATATTTTGATTTATACATGAATGAATGATCTATTTTATTGTTACTTATTTGTTTCTCATAATTTTTCAATCTATCAAGTTATCTTCCATGCATGGATGAATGGTTTTTATCATATGTCTTGATTGGTATTGAGCTTAGTGGATTGGATGCTGTGAATTATTTTGCTCAGTTTTTATACCATGAATGTTGTCTATTTTGGATGGCTCCGGAATGAGACTTTAGATGTGCAGTATTTATGATTTTAAGACTAGAGTGTGGAGTGAAATAGATGGGTTTTGGGTTGCTTGGCTCCGAAATGGGATGGCAAACCGAACTTAGGATGTTAGACCCGTGCGTAGGCTAGTTGTTGGGCTGGCTCCGGAATGGGACGTTTAGCAACTAGAATAGCTGGCTCCAAAATGGGACGCTTGGGTTAAGAGGGTTGTCCCAGATTAATTCATGTATGCTTTTAAGTAAAATTAATTCACATTGGGTATGGGTGGATGAGCAAACCCGAGCAATATTTTAACTAATGTTTTAATCTCTAGTTTAATTAGCTTTATCTTATTTATTTATTTATTTATTTTGTTAATTAGATTTAGGACGCTTTCTCAATCAAAAACTTGGGAATTTATTTCAGATTAACTCGCTCAACTCTAGATATCTAGCTTAAAACAACCCTTATCCCTTGGGTTCGATATTTGCGGGTCTTAACTATACCTCACTTTATTACTTGTCGATCTAGTATACTTGCTAGGGTCGCAACAATAGTCAATACCATGAGTTTGCTTGAAACCTGTTGCATCAAGTCTTGCCTTAAAGGTATGTACTTTCCCATCCATGTCAGTTTTCTTCTTGAAAACCCATTTGCACCTAATGGTTTTAATTTCTTCAGGTGGATCAATCAAGTTCCAAACTTGATTGTTATACATAGATTGTATTTTAGATTTCATGGCCTCTAGCCATTTCTCAGAGTTTGGACTTGACACAACATCTTGATATGTAGTAGGCTCATCTTGATCCATAAGCATTACTTAACGACTATTTGTTATGAGAAATCCATATCTTTCAGGTTGATGTCATGCCCTATTAGATCTGTGCAACTATTTGTGAAACTTGTTGAGTTTCCATTGATGGTCCTATGCCATTTTTTGGTTCTCGAATTTCTTCGAGTTCTACTTTGCTTCCACTAGTTCTTTTAGAAATAAATTTTTTTTTCTAAAAAGACACCATTTCGAGCAACAAACTTTATTCTCAGAGGGATTATAAAAGTAATATCCTTTAGTTTCTTTAGGATATCCCACAAAAAGGCATTTATCAGATTTTGGTGCTAGTTTATCCGATACTTGTCGTTTGACAAAAACCTCACAGCCCCAAATCTTTAAAAAAGATAGACTAGGAGTTTTTTCGGTCCATATCTCATTTGGTGTCTTTTCAACTGCTTTGGATGGAACTCGGTTCAGAGTGAATGCAGCTATTTCTAATGCATAGCCCCAAAAGGATAAAGGAAGATCTGTTTGACTCATCATTGATCGAACCATATCTAATAAAGTTCGATTCCTCCTTTCAGAAACACCATTCCATTATGGCGTCCCTGGTAGAGTTAATTATGAAATGATTCCACAATTTCTTAGATGATCATCAAACTTTTGGCTTAAGTATTCTCCACCCCAATCAAATCGAAGTGCTTTAATAGTTTTACCCAGTTGATTTTGAACTTTATTTTGAAAAGTTCTGAACATTTCAAAAGATTCATGTTTATGTTTCATTAGATAGACATAGCCATATCTACTGGAATCATCGGTGAAAGTAATGAAGTATTGAAATCCTCCCCTAACATTTGTGCTTAATGGACCACATACATCAGTATGTATAAGGCCCAATAAGTCAGTGGCCTTTCACTGTATCCAGTAAAGGGATCTTTTGTCATTTTGCCTAATAAACAAGATTCACAATTGTCAAATAATTCAAAATCAAATAATTCCAAAAGTCCAACTTGGTGGAGTTTTGATATGCGTTTCTCATTTATGTGACCAAGGCGACAATGCCATAAATATGTTTTATTCAAATCATTGGGTATAGATTTCTTTGTAGTTATGTTATAGATATCCTGATTGTTGGATATTTCTAGATTTAAGAGATAAAGGCCACTATATAAATCTGCAATACAATAAAGCATATCATCATAATAAATAGAACATTTCTTATTCTTAATAAAAAAAGAAAAACCTTCATCATCCAAACAAGAAACTGAAATAATATTCCTACTCAAAGTAGGAACATAAAAGAAATTGTTCAAAACTAACAAAAGCCCATTGGGCAAAGTCAATTCATAAGTCCCTATAGCTAAAGCATCAACTCTTGCTTTATTTCTAACTCGTAGGTCAACTTTGCCCTTTTCAATTGTCTACTCTTTTTGAGTCCCTGCACATTTGTACAAATGTGAGATCTACATCCAGTATCTAATACCCAGGAAGTAGAAATAGATAAATTTATTTCTATAACATAAATACCTGAAGATGTAGTCCCACTACTCTTCTTCTTCTTTAATTCTTCCAAGTAAAGCTTACAATTCCTCTTCCAATGACCAGGTTCATTGCAATGGAACCAAACTCCATTCTTTGGAGCTTTTGCCTTAGATTTAGGTCTGGCTTGTGCCTTAGGCCTGCTGACAACTTTTGCCCTAGCCTTATCCTTGCCCTTGCCTTTATTTTTCATCTCCTTTCCCTTAATAACCATGAGAATATGATTCGGCCTTTTCTTGATGCTTTGCTCAGCTGTTTTAAGCATCGTATGTAGCTTAACAATGGATTTCTCCATATTATTCATATTATAGTTCATAACAAATTGGTTATAAATATCTGGCAATGAGTTAAGGATCAAATCCGTGGCCAGTTCTGGAGTGATGGGAAATCCAATCCTTTCAAGGTGATCGATGTAGCCTTTCATTTTCAGAACATGAGCGCTCACCGATGCACCTTCAGCCATCTTACAAGAATGCAAAACTTTGGTAGTCTCATACCTATCTTGCCTTGCTTGTTGTTGGAATGTCTGTTTGAGATGATTGCTCAACTCATAAGCCTCCATATGCTCCAGATCCTTCTGAAGTTCTGGGCACATTATGGCCAACGTAAGACATCCCACATCAACCAAATCATCAATATGTTTCTTTTGTTTTTCTTTGATTGCCCTTTGGGAGTCAGTAGGTGGAACAGGAGGAACAGGCTCATCGAGCACATATAGCTTCCTTTCTTACTTGAGAACAATTCTCAAGTTCCTAAACCAGTTAAGGAAGTTAGTGCCATCTTCTTTTAGCTTTTCCTTTTCAAGGACTGATCGCAATGATAATGTGGAAGTGTTATTTGAACCCATTGATCTGCAACTATGCAAAATAAATATTAGTACCAATTTCATTTTAGGGTATTTCTTAAAACTCCCACTAAAAACCCTCAATATTTATTATAACAATTGTTATGATTTTAGTGGGCTAAGATCCATATTTCACTTAATTCTAAGTCAGCTTTGGCTTGACACTTAACATCAAGTTATTTAGGTAGATAACTCCTTACCAATTACTCTCATGTAACTCTTAGATTCTTTATGGGATTTTGACATCGTATGTCCCAGCATGTTATAATCCTATCTAATGCCTTAGGCCCAAAATCATCTTGATAGCCTAATTAAGTCTAACCATATTTTAAACATATAGGAATCACCATTACCCATCTTGCCTTACTATGATAACCCAATGTACATCGCTTTGGCAGAACCTACATTTTGGTGATCTTAGTCTTGACAAGTGTTATAATTATGGATGGCATAAGACTTAAAATTATGGTGAGGGAATTTTAATTTTAACTTATGATGTCTATTTATATACATATCATGCATAATCCCATATATGGTATCTCATACACATATATAATCATTTATCGAATCAAATACCGATATAATATGCATAATATATAAAACGTGTCATAGCATGGCCAAAAAACTATATGATCTTTATAAGCCAATATGAAGATCAAAGATCAATCTTAGGTGACAAACATAAGTTGGTCTTGATCAACAGCTTTCACTTTGCACCTCCATCATCATGGAATTGGATTGATCTCCTTCATGGTCTTCGCGAAATTCCTTCGTCTTCATTACAACAATGAAATGAACTATTCTACTAAAACTATTAGTAAAATAAAATTACAATGAAAGAACAACACGCATGTCATATTTAAAATTACAAATCAATAAAATGAATAAATAATATAAATGAAGAAAATACCATCACAAGGGTCTCAATTGGCCATGCTATGCACCATGCAAAGACATCATACATACATCCATTAAAATCAATCAATCTTATATCATGCTCAATTATCATATAAAATTGATGTATTAATATTTCGTGCGCTACGATTTGATAACACGGCAGTCCATGAAAAATGATTTTGCCAATCATATCAACAATTATTTAACCACATTAAACATTCATAATAAATACAGAATACCACAATAATATCATTACAATCCGTTTAATCATATTAAAATAGAATTGACATACACATGTTAATCAAATTAACATTTATCAATTTTGTATCCAATGAACGAAATATTATAACTATCAAATAATCAATCGTGTTCATATCTCATAAAAATTAATTGATTTCTTTCATATCATATACAAACAGAATTATTACGTTCATATCATATACCAACAAAATTATTTCGTTCGATCAAAACAGAATTCATTCATCATGTAATGACATACATATTCCTTATATCACATATGACCGATTTTATATATATCACATACATATAAAACATGATTATTAAATCAATTGAATTTGCAAGTGACTCTTATACCACTATTGGATTTCAACATAGGAAAAATAAAATAAAACGTAGAGGAAAAACAAAACCCACTAGGATTATGAGTTGAGAAGCAAAAATTTCCTTTATCCATATTTAAATTCACACGTACTTATAATGTTTAATATAAAGAGACATGAAACATAAGTGTAATTAGACTTTGTTCATCTAACAAAATATATAAAATTAAATCAGTTAAGAGAAATTAAATATCAATTTGTTCAGCAAATATTCCCACTTACATCAAAATATCAAAGTTCTTTTAGGTAGACTTGATCAAAATCTATCTAAAACAAAAAAGCAAACAAACAAAATACATCATTATAACTATAAAGTTTGCCATTTAAACTTCATGTCTTCAGTAGAGAAATTTAAGCTAGAATGCCAAATGCCACAATCATCATCCCATCCTTGAAGAAATGCATATGCTTTTGAATTAGCATGGAGTCCTCTTCAATGGTATCCATCTCTATCTTCAACTCCTTTAGGTCATCACTCATGAAATCGAGCAAAAGACACTACAAGAAAAATCAATTTTGCCGACAAAAATTTCCGACAAAATTGAGACAATTTTCGTAGGAAAACCAAATTGCCGATGGAAAATGCATTGGAGAACCGATTGTAAGCACTTTTACCGACGAAAATTTTTCGTAGGTAAATTTACCGACGGAAATCATAGTTTGTCGATAAATTTACCAACGAAAAACATAATCCATCGAGAGGTGTGCACTGAAAAACTATCATAATTTGCCATATTTACCAATGGATTCAATTTTCGTTGTAACGGCATTTTATTTGCCATCAAAAATTTTACTGACGGAATTACAAGTTTTGTAGGAAAATTTAGCGACGGTAAGTGTATTTTAGTAGGTAAATTTGCGTTACAATATAAAAAAATTTGCGACGATAATATCCATCACTAAAAATATTTTATATTTTTCAATAATATTTCCTACGAAGTATCCATTCCATTACACATCATGCTCAATTTTGATATCTAATCAATTAAATTAAATCAAATTAATATACATATATATGATGCTGGACAATTAAAAATATACAAAATAAACCTGATAAAATCCAACAGAGCTAAGAAATATCCATGATTATGACGTTTCGTAAATAATATAAACAAAAGGATGATGTCACTTGAGTAACGATAAATATTATTAATCATCCCTCCTTTAAATGTCACTTTTTAATTTTCTTTATACAAATTAAAAAATAATTAATTAATATAATCTTTATGAAATGCTCATTCTGATTTGCTAAAATACCTTTTTATTATTCATTTTCACTATATTAATTATTTAACTTTTATTGCAACAATAAACATAAAATAAGAATATATCTTAAAGAGACATTTAAAAGATCTCATAAAGAATTCGCCGTATATTTTAAATGTAAATAAAAATGTATATAATTCACAGGAATATATTTTAAATAATAGAGTAGAATAATGGAGCACTCTTCCTTTTTTGGGCATGAGCACTATTCCTTAATAATTGCAATTCAGAAAGAATTTATGAACAGGTCCACTATATAGTGTACACCTCATCCTTATATATATATATATATATATATATATATATATATATATATATATTCATGACACTGATATTTCCTCTACATTATGATAAATCTTTTTTATGAGAATAATATTCTTTTTCTTTTGACAAAAAAATATATTCTGTGGATATGCAGAAATAGAGAGAGAAAAGAAAGAAATAAAAGGGAAATAAAGAAATAAGGATAAAAAAGACCTGAGCTCCAAACAAGGAAATGTAGATTAAACCCATCCAAGAATGCAAACTGAAGAAATTAGCCACAATCCCATTCTGGCCTTGAAACTTAGTCCAAATTCCAAATATCCCACTAGCCAAAGCTACTCATTGAAGACTCAAATGTACTGATTTCTTTAAATTCCCTGAAACAGGCAACCATCTGTGTACCAGAATGGCTGGAAATCACCCATAAAAATTAAAAACAACAATCAGACCCCATATCTTTAAACTATTTAACAAATGGGTTTGTCCAGTGAACTAAATATACCTTCTCCACTTATCAGAATAAAACCAATCACCATTAATAAAGGATGAATGATTAGGCCATGGATTCTCTTTCTCAAGCACTCTCTGGTTTAGAACAGTGACTCTACCGACACTTCAAAGAATGTGTTGAAATTGTTGGGGTTTATATATGATCAAAATAATAATTAAAAATTTGGTCAGTTAAAATTTGACTAATTAATTATATAATTTAAAACTACAAAAGATGCTTAATTGCAACAGAACAGCATGTTCAGATCTGTCCTTACACTGCTTGTACAGACAAATATATATATATAGAAAAAAAGTGCAATTAAATTCTAAACCCACTTTCTCCAATGTTTTCCAAGAAGTCCATCAATCACTTCGAACCACTATTGGATTTAAACAACAAAGAGAAAAAGAAAAGGTTGGTTAAAGTTGTAAAGGAAAAAAGAACCTAAATGACAGGTTCATGAAATCAACTTTTTCCCTTTCTTTTCTGGTTCTGTATTCTACATAAAGTATGCTAATAATATAGGCTATCCACCTTAGTATTAATAATCACTGTATTTCTCAAGCTTAAATAGGTTTTGAAGATAATTAAGGAAAAAAGAATTTAAACCTGATTAGAAGCACAGCTAAACCAAGCATAGTAAACAGAACCACTACCTTATCACTTGCCATCTGAAATTCTCCTTCAGTCGAGAGAGGGGTTAATTAGCTAAACTAAGCATAGGGTCATCATCTCCAGTCTTTTTCTTCTTCTTCTTCTTCTTTTTTTACCCTAGTATGCTACTGCCACTGTGTATTCTTTTTATATCAATGTTAATCGATGGATTATCAAAAAAAAGTTATAAGCCATTAGAAATTTATATTGTTCCTGGATTTCAAAAATTAAACATTAATTGAATCATTTTACTTTTTCGAGAATTCATATTGAATTCAAATATGACGATTGTCAAAATTAAACTTAATGTGAATGATTCTAAATGTAAAAAGGCTTAATATTGAATTTTTCAAAGTACAGTAGAAATTCAAAATAATTCAGGGACTTGAAAATGTGTTTGCTTTATTTTTTAATATGAATGTAGACTGAACTTGTAAAACAGTTTAACATATTTGTCCCATCTATCAAAATTATCAAATTTAGACTTAAATTTTTAAAGTATAAGACGTAATAGTTTAATGAACCTATGATATGTTTTTCCTTGATTGTATCACATTACCAAGCACAAAACACTCCAACATCGCTATGTTCTTATGGAGAAAAACAGGTTGCAATAGGGAACCCACTTCGCTCAACTCTCAAAAAAGAGAAGGAAAATTTTTATTTGCCCTTTCCATTATTCCAACAAAAGTTTAAAAAGAAAATATTGAAACAAGAGAAGAGATAACAGCAGGGGAGCTCGAGGCTGCCGTCTCGTGAGAGGAAGAAGGGGAGAAACGGCGGCTTTGATAGCTTCTCAGGCGGGAATGACGGCAGCAGTGCGGTGGGCTAACGAGTAACGGCGACGATGGAAGCTTGATCAGAGAAGAGAGGCTAAAGGGTGAGGAAGGAAAGAGAGAGGCGGTGGAAAGTGAAGGGAAAGGAACCGGATCGTTCTAGGAAAAAGAGAAAGAAATAGGTTAAAGGCCAAAACTAAGTCTCTCTTTTTATCCTTTCTTTTTATATAATTAATCAATTGAGCCCAATTCACTTTCTTTTGTGCATTTTAATCCCCAATTTAAGTATAATTCAACCTATGAATATATATATATATATATATATGACGACACTTGAAATTCCGTCGGTAATATATGGCGGCAAAAATTTCCTCCAATTTTTACGACGGAATTCTTATCTGTCGCAACTTACGATTTTTCACTACCTTTTACCTACAGAATGAGTTCTCCGTCGGTAATTTTGCGACGGAAAATTTTCCATCACTATTGTTGATTTTCCTGTAGTGAAAAGGAGTGCCTTAATCTGATTGTCCATTTTCCCTCTTCCATCTATTATATGATTGGTTTGCCAGAGTTCATTTTTCGTTATCTCTTTAACACAAAAAAAAAAATCTCATATACTTTGAATGAAGATTTATTTTATATGATATGGTTATTCTAAATTAAATTTTTGAGTCAAATTTTATTATTATTTATGAATGAATTTTGCAAAAGGATACAATAGAGTAAGATATTTCAATTTTATTTTTGATCATTTTAATTTGTTTTTTATATAAACAATTTGATAATCGAGATACCTCATTAGGGTTTTCTAAGTTGAGGTTAAAGGAGCACATATGTGTGTTGATACACAATAATCATTATTCGGTCATTATGACCGTTGCCAAGCCATTAATTACCCAAAAGCTCAGACAAAGCTATAATTTAAGCAATAATTTTCTAGTTTTATAGAAAATCATAGTTAGCCCAAACTACATAAAACCTATAATTCAATATGTATCTTTCTAATTCACTATTCTCTTTCTAATTTTTCCTTTCCCTCAGTAGATTGATTTGACAATACAAATATTCTATTTGAATTCTTTATTAGGTAACCAATCAACTTGATCAGGCTATGCAATCATCATCATCATCATCATATATATATATATATAAAATCTCCTGGTGTTGTCCCCACAATACTAATATGCGATCTAACTCAAACTTCTATATAAAATCTCCTGGTGTTGTCCCCACAATACTAATATGCGATCTAACTCAAACTTCTGTTAAGTTAACTACTGATATTAACACATAACAAAATATATATCTTTTAATTCAAAATAAAATTAGAAATATTTTATTACTCAAAAAAAAAATATTAAGGATATTTTAGTATTTTGATAAAATTTGTGGGTATTTTAGCAGAGGTGAGTATAAATCAGATAACCGATCCATTAATAATTTTATTAATCACTATATCGGGGTTCGATTTTTAATTAATTTTTTTCGGACTGATTTACTGGTTAACTATTAAAAAATTTTAACATATAAATTTAATAAATTATACAATTTGTAATATTATTTTTTAACAGTTAAAAATGCTTTAAAAATAAAAATAACAAATCAAATATTATACAAATTAAAAAAATGAAAAGGAAAAAATTTCATAATTAATTGTAAAAATTGAATATATTTAATATCAAACTAACAATAGGGTGCTAACTATACATAGATAATGAATAAATAATTATAATAAAAGGATAATTTTAATATTTACTAAAAATATATATTAGAATAATATTTTACAAAATTATACATCATAATATTTACAAATTACAAAAATGTAAAAAAACTTAAGGGTAAAACTTAAAATATAATATATAAAATGTATATAAATTAGTTAACCGTCGATTTTTAAAAATAATAACAATAATTCTAAATTTTCGATTTGATTAATTTGAAATTGATTTGATTTAGAATTGATTTTTCAATTAATCAAAAATTCCTTTTTTTTTCTCACTCCTATATTTTGGCACCATATGATAAATGTTGAGGGAAAGATGCATTATATTTGAAAAGTATCAAATAAAATTCCTACATAGGAAATATTTTCTTGTTTTGTTTAAAGAAAATTTTGCATAAAAATATAAAATTTAGAATTTTAGTCAATGAATACATTGGATTAGGATATTAATTACATCATATTATTAATTAGTTTTGAATATTCAATTCATTTAATTTTATTTATATTTTTTCACTTAGAAATATAAATATTTACTAATTAGAATATTTTAGCTAAGTAGTATTTAATTTAGTTTAAATATCTAATAAATATAAATTTATTATTTAAGATTACATCATATTATTACCTTTTCTATTTCAATTTGATGGGTATATTCCTTTTTTATTTATATTCGTTTCACGTTATCCCTCACTTAAAAATTAAAATTAATTGCTTAATTTTTTTAAATATACACTTATTTAATTTCTTTTTTGTTACCAACAAATATTGATTAATATTTCATACTCTTTATCCATATATCACTAATAAATGTAGGAATAAGAAAAAGTGATTGCAAATAAATTATATAGTTTAAGAATATTTATTAATTAAAATTTTTAAATGAATGCGATATTGAAATTTGAAAGTGTGGTTACGGGACGTAGTAAATTTATTAGCAACTTGGTAGACTTGTAAGAAAAACTAATTACGCTTAATTTTTTTTTCTAATTTTTCCTAGTAAAAAATTATTTGGTGGTTCAAATACTGAAAATAAAAAATAATTACTATATATTTTGAGAATTTAGAAAAAAATGCACTTAAAAATTTTCTTCATAATACAAAAATGCCCCCAATATTCTCATTAAAGTACTATAAAACTCTTTAACATCTTTCTAAAAATACTAATACGCCCTCTACTTTATTTTAATTGAAAATACATATGATACTAAAGTGTTGATAACATAACATATTTTATCACGTGTAAATGGCATGCCAAAGCCGTTAACTCAAAGTTTGATTAAGAGATATTTTAATAACTTTTTATTTATATAAGTGGGCCTTCCCCTCCCCCCCCAAATTAACTATATAGGCATTTTAGTAACATGGAGACAATTTCAAAGACATTTTATTAATTTTTTTCTTAATTTAAATAAAATATAGTTATATTTGGTGGAAGTGTGAAGTTTTTTGAATTTTTTTTTAATTATATTATAGAGAACAAAAATTTAAGTGCAGATGAATTATATAGATAACTAGTTATATATGAGAGGGCGTGGTGGAAAGAGAAATAAGCCTTGGGATTATCCTTGTGGTTCTTGAGAACCATTTATCAACAGCTGCATTCAACCATAGAAGGGGGAGAAAGATTTCATGTTAAACTGAAATTACTTTTCCTTGCAAATTGCATAGAATAACAGATTTAGGAGAGAGAGAGAGAGTTGTGGAAAGCAACACAAAACTTTTATGTTAGAAAAATAATTTGGATCCAGTGTAATATCTGTAGACAATGGACATACACAACTACTATATGGCTGATTCTATACTGCTGGCACACCCTACTTTCCAGTAGTTCCTGCTCACTCATACATACAAAAAGAGAAATAACTGCACAGCTAACTCAATGCTTTACACATGGGAACAAATTTACACAAGAAAGCAATCACACCTGGGCTAACGAGAAAGATAAAGCCTTTCATATGCACGAGTTTTAAAATCAAGAAGCAGATTCGTGGGCCCAAAAAGCATCTGGATCTGGACAGAACAATGAAAAATCTTGCATTTCCAGATTAGCAATGTGCCAATCTACAAAACGAGCTTGAATTGCCTTGAGTAGGAAAAGCATTGTTGGCAAGAACCACCATTTATCGTTCTCCCTGTTCACAAATAGAAAGCACAAATGAGACCGACTCCAAAAGAAAATTTAAGGATAAAGGCAGCCTAAATTTCTCCAATAGTACGCATGGGTTGCACAGATGGGTACAGACAAAAGAATAATAAAAAAAATTATGTTCACCCCTGCAACTAATGAAGAGGAATACGAGGTGGTTTACTAGAAGATGTGGTTCCTTTTACTAAAATGGCATTTGGTTCCTAGTACTTAGCACGAACAAAGAATAATTTGAAAATCTTTTAACCAAATATCTTTTAGATTGATTTAAACCACCAATAACACAAGGGATTACTTTCTTTTTTCCTTCCTTTCTAAAGACATCATTTTCCAAATATTACATAGTTTATAACTTGGCTGCTAACTTCCGTGATTATCACCAGCAATTCTTTCTAAAGCAGTTAGTTAAACAATATGACATACATCAGAACTGTTTGAAGCTTAACTGCTCTTTCCACAAATCTTCCTTCTCAATTTAGAAACATTTTGTAATAATTAACCTAACCTACATATTAACATTTTAAAGGCTGAAACATCCAAGAAGTTACATATAAATCATATCAACCATACATTCCAAAGAATCTCAGGTAGATTTTTTTATAAAATTTGTTTTGCTAGAGACCGTCTTAAAAGGAATTTGCAGTGTGCTATACTGCAATGAGATTGGTTTTAATCCTGTCTCAAACGTTCCTTAGGTGCTACCATTTACCGAAGAAAGAGTTTTTGCTTGAAAAGGGTGCGGGACAAAATATTTCATGCTACATGGGACAATATGTCCTTCATTAAGCATACCTTTCCAGAATTCTACAATTATTGGGACAAGAATATTTTCAAGGAAAGGGTATTGTTACATATAAGAGGAAGGGTAGAAATGGAAAAGATAGCCAAGTTAATTATCTGGTACTAGGAAACAAGGTAGTTAGGACATCACTATCAAATATCAATGTATCAGTACAATCAATTCCTTCTCTCTCTTCTATCTCTCTTTTTGTACTATCTTCTTCTAATTCTTCTCCTCTCCTAATACTTCTATACTCTATCAATATCTCTAAAAGCATACTTGTTAGGATTTAATCTTAACAAAGTATGACAGACTAAAAAAATAGAAGATACAGGATTTACTTCTTGTTGACTGCTATGATTTGTTTCCTTATTTAGATGACCCTTTAATTATGTATTGACTGAAGACTAGTTGTATATTTCCTAATTAGTCGTATGATTTATGTATAAAAATCCCTTGTACAATGGTTGTTTATACACAAGTGAGGTAATTAATAAAATATCCTTTCTCAAATTCTTCATGGTATCAAGGGGAGTGCTCTCCCTGGAGGTTTTTTCCCTCCAAAACCAGGTTCTTTTCAGTTTTTTGGAATGCCACAAGTGCCAAGAGGTTGAATTTTTCTCCCTTTCTTCTTTCACCACCACCATTGGAGGATAGCCTAGGTCGAACATTGGCTTGTACCCAGAAGAGTCTTGTTGTCTACACCTGCGCGTGTCCGGACTGATGAGTATTAGTGGGTGTAGCACTCTTTGGTTGCCACCTTCTATCGGTTCTTCCAACAATCTTGCCAGCAGTTTCCGACTCTGCCTTGGTGTTTTCCGGTCTCAATCTGAAATCTCAAATTTTTAGCCTCTTTACAAGTTCTATTTTTCTGTTTTTGCTCCTTTAAGGGTTCTTTGCCGCTACTTGTGTTTTCTTTATTGTTCTTGTCAATATGGCAGAGGAAAAATCAATAGAAAAAAGTTTCCATGTTAATGACAGTCTTTATTCTCAAATGAACCCTATTAAACTCGATCGTAGTAGTACGTATCTAATTTGGTCTAGATCATGTTTAAATCAAATCTAGAAAATTACAGGGTTATATTAATGGGGACAGCCCAGTAACACTAACACTACCTTCAACCAATGGACTCCAACTACTCTTTTGTTATCGCTTGGCTACTGAAATCACCTATTCATGCGTGATAAATGATGCTCGGATTTTTGAACTCTATAACAAAGTCTATGGCACAAAACAAGGTGAGATGACAATTTCTTATTATTTTTCTGAGTTGGGTAACTTACGGCAAGAACTGAATTATTATCAAGATTTTTAATATGATTGTTGGTGATGCAGTAAAATTTCAATAATTGCTTGAAAAAGAGCGGGACTATGAATTTTTGGCTGGATTAAATCTTGAGTTTGATCAGTTGAGAGTGCAAGTTATTAGCAAATCTCCTTTTTATTCTCTTGAGAAAGCACATTCATATATCCAATAGGAAGATACTAGAAGGAATGCCATGCTCTACACTGCACCAATTGAAAAGTTGGGATTGATTGCAAGTATTACTCATGAGCACCCGAAGGGTAATACATCATGAGAAATTTTAGAATAAAGAAGAGAAAAGAAGAACAAAGAGAGATGAAAGCAGATAGAATTTTTCCGAATTTTTTATTGCTTGCATGAAACCTCTACACACGAGCTTATATACAAACTTCTACATCTACATATGGAAACATGTAAAATCAAATCCCCTAACCAATCCCTAAATCAAAGATATTTACAGTTGCAATCAAATCTCTCTATTGACACCGTTCCCATAGGAAGGAAGCCCAAGCCTTGTTTGGCCTGTCCTCGAAGTCTCACTGCCGTTTGACACACATGTGGGCTCACACACTACATTGAAGTTTTGGTGACACGACTCACGTGCCGGCACATGACATTACTTTCAACAACTTTTTGTCGTCAACTTTTGCTCCTATCCTATCACCTCCTCTTTCCAATTCTATCCAGGTGTCTTCTAGTTTTGATCTATCATCTCAGTTTTTTGGTCTCCTTTCTAGGTTTTCTGTTTGGTTTGGTGAAGTTTCTTTTTGCTGTCCTAACATTATTTTTTTGATACTATGATGGACATAAGGTAGTTAATTCACCTAAAAGGAGAGAAAATCCACTGCCTTTCATCCAACATTATGAAATTAGGTGAACCATTTCCTCTCAATCATAATACATGGATTGCAGCTTCTGGTGCAAAGAATCATACGGCAAGTCCTTTGAGAGATCTTATTTCTTATTTTCCAACTAAAAAATGAGATAATATCCGAATAGCAAATGGACCTCCTTAGAATAGGTTCTATTGACCATAGCTAACTTCCACTTAGGATCTATAAAAGCTTCCCTCCAATCTTATGGAATAGAAATAGAAGAAATAGACAAAGCAAATACTCTATATGAAGGAGATAAGGAATTATATGAGACAAAGTTCAATAGAGGATGTTTGGTATAAGATCTAACCCCTTTTCTGTTGAGCAGTAGGTATATCCAAATTATTAGTGGAATCAAAGTTCAAAAAAGACTAATCTGATTGACCAAACAAAGAAAATTCTTTATAGAGTAGGCTGCATGATGGCTTCTTCTGTTCTGTTTCTCCTTGAATATCTTATCAAATCGGGTCTATCCAAACGTCCAATATTCTCCCCTTGGACAGCAGTATCCTCCTGAACTCCAATACTCTCCTCATGAACTTGTTCTCTCACAGAACTCTCCTATAGGGTAAGCTTAGGAGTCTGCCTTAAATAACTCTCTCAGTATTCTCCCCCCGAAGTGGTGATTTGATAGTATCAAAGTAAGATTCATTCTCTAAAAGTCACATTCACACTGACAAAATACTTTCTCGATGGAGGATGGTAACACTTGTAACCCTTTTGTGTTAGAGAATACCCAATAAACACACATCTAAGAGCTCTCGGATCTTGTTTGACAACATTCCTACTATGAACAAAACAAACACACCCAAACACTTTAGGAGGAACAATATAAGCATTTTTCCCTTGCAATACTTCTACAGTATTCTTAAAATCGAAAGTTTTGAGAGGCATTCTATTGATAAGATAAGCAGTTGCTAGAATTGCATCCCTTCAACACGGCTTTGGGAGATTCATAATAAACAAAAGAAATGTAGCAACTTCAACCAGATGTCTATTTTTCTTTTCAGTTACTCCATTTTGAGCGCTAGTATAAGGACAACTAGTTCGGTGTATTATCCTATTGTACTCCAAGTAAATACCAAACCTAGTATCGATGTATTTTGTACCATTATTTGTTCTCAAAACTTCTACTTTAGCATCAAATTGAGTATAAACCATCTTATGAAAAGATTGAAAACAAGAAAAAATATCACTATTTGCTTTTATTATATACATCCAAGTCATTCTAGTGCAACAATCAATGAAAGTAATAAACCAACAACTATCCGATAATGAAACATTTTTAATAGATCCCCAAACATCATAATGAATGATAGCAAATGGAACACAACTTCTATTATTACTCAAGTGATAAGAACTCCTACTATGTTTAGCAAGTTTATAGGCATCACAAACTAAAGAATCAAACTTAGCATTCTTAAACAAGTTAGGATATAATTTCTCCAAGACAAAAAAGGATGAATGTCCTAACCGTCTATGCCATTAAATAATTTCTGTATTCACATCATTACTCTCACCCAAAAAAGCATGCCTCTTACCAAAAACTAGGCTACTACCATTGTCCAATATATATAAACCATCTTGCAACCACCCGTTACCAATCCTCTCTCCTGTGTTAAGATCCTATAAAATACAATGTGCAGGAAAAAATTTCACTTTACAGTTAAGAGAATTAGTTGTAGAACTAACAAAAATGAGATTGGCAGGAAATTGAGGTACATCAAGAACAAAGGATAATTTAATTGTGGGAGTGCAGTCAATAGAACTTGTTCCAAATATCGAAGCAAGAAACTCATCTGCTAGTCGGACATTATCTCCATTTTTTGTTGGAGAATAGGAAATAAAATTTCTCGAAGGACCTACCATATAACTTTGCACCAGAATCTATAATCCAAATATTAAAATTGGATGAAGAGGTAGTGGGATTTTCTCTCTTACATAAATTAACTGTTGTACTGTCCATCAGAGTAGACAAAAAAATGCTAAGACGGTGAAAAGAAACAGAAACAGAATTTGGAAAGAGGAACCCAAAACACCAAAATTTCAAAAGTGACTGGAGAGATGCTGATTAGAGTCGCAGGAGGTCGACGAACAAATGAAGGCAGGATCCGGTGACAGACGGTGGCTGGGGGAAGCTACACGTGCCAGTGCGTGGATGGAGTTGCCGAAATGTTCTGGCGACACATGTACTCACATGCTTGGTTTGACGGCATCGGAATTTTGTGGACCATCCGAACTTCGCTTAGGCTCTTCTCCTGTGAGGGTAGTGTCGTAAATAGAGGAACGAAACGTGTCCTCTTTACATGTGTCGAAAAAGTATCTAAACCCTATGTTAGGTATAACCGGAGGGTAAAGATGTAAATTTGCCCTAAGTTAGTTAAGTTAGTTATGGATATTAGAAGAGATTTTCAGAATTACTTTAGATTTTCTTTTTTTGGTGCACACGCCATTTTGGCTGTTTTTGCACCTCAGCAAAAAGTTTGTTGCTCATGCTTTGCTTATGCCTATTTGTACTAGTCCTTTGGGACCACTAATGATTACCAAAAATCAAAAAGCATTTCTCTTGATTTTCTCTTTCTCTCTTTTCTCTCTCTCTTTTCTGCTCTTTCCCGTTCTAATCTTCAACTTCTTCTCTTCACAACTCTACTCTTAATCACTACTCTGAAATTTAACCCAAAAGTTATTATTCGATTCATCTTTGCTGGAATTAAACCTAACACCCTACTGTTGTCGAAAAATGTCTATTGTAACCCTACTGCAGAAGGGGAAACTCAACTTTCAAAAATAGTAATATGGCTCTGATACCATGTAGATTTTGAGACGTTTTTATTATTATCAATATTTTCACAATGAAATTTACATAGGTATTTATATAAAAAAAAAAAATTTAAACCTAACTAAAAGGGCAAAAGATAACTATTACAAATCTCTACAAATAAGAAACTAAATATAGCTGTCAATTGGATCCAAAGTATTTTGGATTTGACTAACCAATTTATAATCCTCCATTAACCATTTCTTTCAAGCAATAATATCATCCTTAGATGGTGGATTACTAGTTAAATGATCATTCAAATCTACACAAGTCATAAATCTACGAATACTCCTTTTTCATTGTGCATAATTGTTAATTTCAACAATTTTCTATCAATAATTTTGTATGAACCCAACATAATTTTAATAATAGTTTTCTTATCACCACCCAGATTACTACTCTTGGCCATTTCCATCAATCCCAAATAACCTAAACAATAAAAGTGACAGACAATGCAATAACGGAGATCCAATATACCCAACACAAATAAATACCCAAACTTCTCAACAAATCACCTAGAAAAATAAAAGAAGGCCAAAAGAGTAGAACCTCGTCGGAGCAGAAATCCGAGAGAAACCAAATACCATCAAAAGAGGAAACCACCTCAAGAAGACATCAAAATCTGACAAAAAATGACTAGGCGATGCCAGAGAAGAAGTTGGAGATCCAACAAACAATCCATTCTTTCCCACTCACCGGTGCGTGAGGAAGTAGCGGTCAACTTCAATCGATGCATTAGATCCACTCGCAACTTCTTTGGGCACCGAAAAACGTGGACTAGCCAAAATGGGAGGCGAACCTCCCTGTGGTGGTGGTGAGACAAAAAATAGTCACCGGATAGTGATTCAAAGCAAAAACGTTACTGACCCGAAAGGAATAGTAACCCACAAAGAAACCCATATGAGCCAAAGGCTCTAAAAATTCAAATAAGAAATCCAGAAACTCGATTAGGCTCTGATATTATGTGAAAGCAGAGAAAATAAGAGGAATAATCTCATACTTTTATTAGAAAGGATACAAGTATTTATCCAAGGATACATAATCTAAACTAGAAAAGAAAATAGAAAATTCCTATGATTATGCTATAATCCTTGTTTACATTAGCTATACAATCGGTAATAGCCATTTACAATACTATATTCTGTAACAAGTTCCACAACTAATTCTGTTAACTATGAAATGCAATTTTTTCATACACGTATTTTACAAGATCTTAAAATAGGAGGATGGCATTGATAGGTTGCAAGATGATTTATATATCTGGTACAACAGTAGTTCCCAAAATGAATAATATCATCCGTAACAAGAATAATATTTTTTTTTGGCTATGAATAATGCCATTTGAGACAAATCCGAAGATTGAATTTAAGGCAAAAATAAATTCATTCAAGGTGCTTGAAACTAAAATTAAAATTTGGATCACGGTTTTGTAGTGAATAGTAAAATATTTGACCAAGTTTGACTGACGGTCAAAATTAACTCAAGGCACAAAAAAGTCAAATTGACCTGACACACCGAAAAAGTCAAAATCGAACTGATCAAATAAAAATTAAACCAAATATATCAAATAACTTATGGTTCGATTTTTAACTTTGATCCAATTTTTCAGTCCTAATTGCGACTAGAGGCCTGCCTGAATAATAAGTGACCCGACTCGAAATTGACTTGGAAAAAAATGATAGATTCAAAAAACTTGAAAGAACTGACCCGAATCAGAACCCACCCGACTTGACCCATTTGCTAGGTCTAGGACTCTATTAACCATTTGCAGTTCAATTAGATGCATCAAAGAAAATTAAGTAATCAAATCTCACCTTCTAATGTTCCGCATGTTTTCCTTGTCCGATGGCTGTAAAACAGAAAATCCACAATAAATTGTGCCACAAATGAAAGCTACAGCCTGCAAAATGAAATTCAATTTCAATGCTCAATAGAAGTCAACCAAAAGATTAATTCACAAAATAATCATGCAGACCAAGCTGGATACTTTCATAAAGTTTAAAATATAAATTATGTGCATAATCAGATCATGGATGCTGTCTTCAATCTCATGAATCAGAATGCGCCGCCTTAAGTCAAACAAGCTAAAAATAAATTTCATTTGAGAATCATACTGCACAATGATTACAACGTACGATATTAGATAGAGATGTAGCATTCCACAATGCATATACACGACAAAGTGAAGCTCTTCTAGGTTCTCTGCTGAATAAGGCATTCAGGCCAGCTGGAAATGGAGAAAGCAAGGATAGAGGAAGAACAAGCAGAACTGCAAGGAAGGCTCCAAGAGAAATCCAATAGAACTGAAGCAAAGTGAGAAGTGTAATGGAAATATCTGCCAAAAGCATGATGGTCATGAAAAGCTGAAGAGCATCCTGAAACTCGAGCATCTAAACATTAGATGGCAACAATCAAACTTTGGGCCTTGTAATAGGTGCTAAATCTTATTACTAATTACCTGTCGCCCAACAGGTCTTGTATTCTGCAAAAGGAGAGAAAGTGGGAAGAGAAAGTCCCTTTTGAACTCCAAAGATTTCAAAGTAGCATTGTTTATGACACCTCCATTAATTCCTCCAGTCATCTTTTTACGAGATAAAACTTGACTCATGTGTGGCTGATCCTGTAGCAGCTGCTTAAGACTTCTACTTGTACATGAGGTACTTTTCCTTGAAAACACAAAAGAAAAAAAAACATGTGAGGCATTTAAAAACATCTGAATAAAGGCATTTATGTACATCACAATAAATTGAAAACAACCTAGGATAATCAAACCAATAAAAGACTTCCTACAAGGAAAGAAAAAGCTCTAAAATCTTAAGTTCAAAAATTGATGCATTTTTACTAAATATTTTGTAATCGGAAAATTAGATTTGTTGGAGTTAAGCTATACTTTGCTGATTGGTTAAATAGAGTATGGCTGCTGTTATCTAAAACTCTATAGAAGAGATTAGTTCTCCTGCATGTTGTGGAGCGTGAGAGCTCCATTTGCTTTTCGGTTCCTCCTCCGACATCGCCATTGTATTATTGGCCATATTCCAGAGTCGTTCTGGTTTGTCGGACTTTGCTGGGAAGTTTCTTGTCTCATTCTTTGTTTACCTATGGCTACTATGTTTTCAGAACATGTTCTGTTTCTAGAGACCTTTTTTTTCTGCATTGGTCGAGTCTGTTCCTTGTGGACTATGTTTTCTGGAATTCAATTGTCTTTGCTGCTAGAATTTTGTGATTGATACTGGTACTCTGATGACTGCCTTTTTTTTTTTTAATTGTTATCATTTGAAATGGCTGTAACTGATGTACATAGTAGTGAAATGGTTTGTGTAATGCCTGAAAATTTTGTTCGGGTTTTTGCAGATGAATATGACTAGTTTATCCAATATCAGAATGCTCTAATAACCATCTATCACTACAATTGCTGGGTCAGCACCAAATACATGCCTTTTCTCTTCTTCAGCTCAATGGATAATTGATTCTAGTGCTGCGGATCATATGATTGGTAAGAAGAATGATTTCAGTACTTTACAGCCACATATGTCATCTCCTCCAGTCACTATGGCCTATGGATCAGCTTCTTATGTTCATGGTTTGGGTAGTGTTACCCAACTCCACCCATATGCCATCTATATTAAACCTGCCAAAGTTATCATCCAATTTGATCTCTACAAGTAAACTTATACAATACCTTAATTGCAGTGTTTCTTTCTTCCTTGACCACCGTGTTCTTCAAGATCTAGTGACAAAGTAGATTATTGGTGAAGTATATCAGTTGGGAGGCCTCGTATGAAATTTGCTGGATTTATCATTTTCTCGATGAAATTGGTTTGAAGCCTTTATTATGAGCAACACTCTGCTGTAATAATCAAGCTGCTCCTTAGATTACCTTGACTGTGTTAGGTGGTAGTTGGATGTTTACTAGTACTTAGTAATTAAATAACCATGTAAAAATACATGTATTAAGCAAATAATACAATAGACGAAATATTTTCCCTTTTCTTTCATCTAAAACTTCTTCATGGGTAAAGGTTAATCTTGAGGCGGCGCTCCTAATAGGACTGGCGATGAGAATAATAGGCCCACTTAAGTGCTCACCTAAAGGAGTATGGCTTTTCGTATTACTACCCTTGAACAAAAAAAGAGAACACAGGAGCCGGGACTTAATAGCCAAGCTCTGATACCATGAAATATTTGGAGATAAAGAACAAATATAAGAGAAATACTTAATCTCTAGCTTATTTTTTAAGTAAAAGAAGTATCTATATATAGTTAGGTATTTACCAAGTACCAGCTAACTTCCAGCTACCAACTACTACCTAACACCTACTCCTCTAATTACAACAGTTAACCACCTTCTAATCTTCCTAATTACACTAGACCTGTTAATGGGATCGAGTGCCCGCCCGACCAATTTGTTTATAAGTCGGGCCTGACCAGACCTGCATAGAAGGCCGCTTTCGGGACAAGATCGGCCCGCGAATCATAATACATTTATACATTATCCATGTTGTGTATAAATTTTCATTAGTTACATAGTTTAAAACATGTATGAATATACAAAAAAAAAATTTATAATAAATATCAAAATCCGTGCATTTATTAACATATTAAATATTTTTTATTTATAATTTTATAATAATATAATATATCCTTTTATAAGTTAATATTAAATTTTTTTCTTTAAATATTTTTAACAAGTTAGCCTAAACCATGCCAAGTCCGCTTTTCATTTATGTGTGCTTAAGATGGGTTTGGACAAGGGAAAATATTCCAAAGCCCATTGGACTCAACCCAAACCCAATGATAAACAGGTCTAATTTACACCAGTTGAACACTTATAATCTTAACAATATCAATCTTAACTACCTTATTGAAATTGATAACTTTTTAGTGACTCAAAAAAAAAAACATTATTTTTATAGTTATTTCTCTTTATTTTATTAAGTTTGTTTTTTCTTTTTTTCTTTGAGATCATTTTTATTAACTTTATTAGCGTAAAATATATTGACTTGTACGTGTTTATGTAGTTTTATTCAATTTTTTAAAATGGTAACCAATTTTCCTTGACTTGCAACAATGGTAAAAATTTTGCCAAGCTAAAAGAATGTAGACAAATTCTACTTCTACAGTTGAAAACCAACCATATTTGTTTTCTTTCCAAGAAAAAAAAATGGATTAAGTTCTAGTTCCAGAAATATCAACATCACCTTCAAAATAAATTATAGAGGCACAAAAATCAATAGTTCTAATTGTAGTTGCCATCACCCTATACTAAGCGGAAAATATCAAACTTTTTCCTATCATCAAATCTGCTGCCACTAGCTTAGCCAGTAGCTCTATGATAGTTGTGACAATGTTTTGATAAGGCACACAATGAAAATCAAGCCCAAAAACAATGTCATAATACTACTAGTTTGTTACCTTGTGCATTCCCCATTGCTTCTATCCATAGAATCAGACTGGCACATAATTTGGAGAGAATATTCACCAAACATCACCAATATACCCAACTGATAGTAACCAGAGGCAGTAGCTTGGAACCATCCAACCTCTATCTTTACCCCATGAAACTCAAGTTGGGGATTGGCATGAGTGTTCACCCAATCAATAACAGGAAGCAATGCAGAACGGATGGACCCATGTCTCACAGTCCTCAGCTGAGCATTTAAACCAGCCACCAAACGATTCCAGACTGATGCTGGGACATGCTGACAATGATAAAGCTCTGTGTCAAATAAATATTTGAGAAGGAATGATGACAGTTGCATGATGAGATACCTGTCCAAGAAGATTGGTTAACAATGTGTCACTGTGAAGACTGTAAGGTGACATATAGCTCCCATCCCCACCAAAAATTATGCACATTGGGAATCTCTTCTGTATTATAGAGACAATGTCCAAGCGCTTCTCATCACCACCAAGGAAAAAATCAATGTATGAAACCATCAAGTCTGGTGTTGCTCCGACCTGCACCAATTTGCATTCATTAAGAGAATAAAAATGAGGATCTTTACATGTCATACGAATATAAAAAAATAATCAAAAGAAAAGCCACAATATCATTTAAATGATCCGAAGTCAAGCAAAAACCTTACCAGAATCCAAGTGCTAGTTGCTAGTTGGATCAGATGATTAATATCTCTATATATCCTTCACATAATGCATGAACTCTAGAGAACAATAAAAAATATTTGATGATTTGATCTTAGTATTGTTTGTTGATGACTGTTGGTGGTTTTCCAAGTTAAGTTAGGATTCCCTTTTATATTCGTAATTAGAGTTCCTTTTATATTTCTAATCAGAGTTTATCTTTGTATTTCCACGTTAATTTTTCTTTCCTTATTAAAATAGGACTAGAACTATTTTTGTTCTCTATAAATAGTTTGTACTTTTTTATATTATTTAAATTGAGAGAATTAATAAAATTTTTATTCTAAAAAATATTCATGGTATCAAAGCCTTGAAAAGTACCAATAAGTTGAGTTTTCCTTCTGCTTACATCAGTCCCATAAAACCTGTTTTTTGGTTAAAAATTTCTAATTTTTTTTTTCTTGGTGTGGTTTGAGAACCCTAAAACACCAAAATTTGGTTAAAAATCCCTAATATTCTTTGTGTGGTTTGAGAACCCTGTAATTTGGAAACCCTAGAACACCAAAAATTGATTAAAAAATGTTGGATTTCTGAGTTAGAATCAGGATTCTTTGATTAGAATTATATATTATGTTCCTAATTAGAGTTTATTTCCTTATTAAATTAGAACTAGGACTCTTTTAGTTTTCTCTATAACTAGCTTGTAATTATTTAGGTTTGTTAAGATGAGAGAATTAATAAAATTTTTATTCTAAAAAATTTTCATGCTATCAGAGCCTTGCTTTTTATAGAAGTTGAGTTTTCTCCTTCTAAGCAATAGGTAAAATACCCTTTTAGAAAAGTATCAAGAAGTTGATTTTTCCTTCTTGTTACAGAAAAATTTTTAATTTTTTGGGGTGGTTTGAAGACCCTTCAGCATCAAAAATTTTGCTTAAAATCCCCAACTTTTTCTTGGTGTGGCATAAAAAACCCTAGAACACCGAAAATTGGGGATTTACTATTTAGAGTAGGAGATGACCCACACCACCATCACCAAAGGGTGCGCCACCATCAGATCAGCTAGCCAACCAAGTCCGGTCACCGCAGGAGCCGCGAATGAAGTACACATGCCAGTAGAAGACAGTTCGGTACTGTTCATGCACAGGCAAGTGATGCGCATACCGCTCTTTCCAGCCACCATCTGATCCCGATTCTTTGCAGGACCTTCTTTCCGGCATTTTCCGACCCTGCTTGAGGATGTTTCGGCCCTGAACTGTCATCTCGATTTTTGGATTTCTTTCCGGATTCTACTGCTTCTCTGGTTTGATTTTGGTCATCTCTTTTGTGTGGTTTGTTTCTAAAATGAGGGACAAAAGAGAAGCAATTGAAGAACAACCTATTAATGGAGCTTTAAAAACTTTCAAGGGCTGCCAACATTTAATCTTGTACAAGAAGGACCTCATGAGAAATTATAAAATTTTATATTATAACAATTTCTTGGGGTTCCATTTTATCACACCTTATTTTGCAAGTTGAGCATGTATGATATCTTTGAATCAACTTGAAGGGGAGTGTTGGATTTCTGATTTAGAATTAGGATTCTTTGATTTTTTTTTATAAAATTTAAGTTTCCTAATTAGATTAGAATTCTATATTATGTTCCTAATTAGAGTTTAGTTCCTAATTAATTTTCTTTCCTTATTAAATTAGGACTAGGACTCTTTTATTTTTCTCTATAAACAACTTGTTATTGTTTAGGCTTGTTAAGATGAAAGAATTAATAAAAATTTTTATTCTAAAAAATCTTCAAAAAATTCCTAATTTTCTCGGTGTGGTATGAGAATCCTAGAACAAATTGGGACTTTGCTATTTTGAGTAGAATGTGACTTACACCACCGCTCCCAAAGGGTGCGCCACCTTCAGATCAGCCTACCCAATAAATACGGTCATCGGAGGACCCTCGAGTGATGCACATGCGCCGGCTGAACTGGGTACTGCTCTACTCTGGCCACCGTTTGATGCCGTTTCTTCTTCTGACCACTTCATCTACAATTTCCAACTCTGACTAGCTGTTTTTCGGCAGTGATCAAACTTCTCAATACTTTCATGGTGTTTTCTGCCTCTCTGTCACCTTAAAATTTATGTTTTCTGGTTTCTTTTATTATCCTAGCATTTTTTAGCTACTATGGCAAACATTAAGGCAAAAGAAAAAAGTAATCTAGTTAGGAATAACCCGTATTTGCAAATAAGTTATACGAAACTTGATGATAGCGGTTGAAGATTTTGAGAACTCAAGAGTTTTTATTATCTCAAAATTACCCTAAAATGATACAGGGGTATATTTATAGGTATACAAGTAGTAAAAAAAAATTACTATTCTACCCTTAATTATAACT
Organism: Excoecaria agallocha; assembly: GCA_037975025.1. Classification (NCBI taxonomy): domain Eukaryota; kingdom Viridiplantae; phylum Streptophyta; class Magnoliopsida; order Malpighiales; family Euphorbiaceae; genus Excoecaria; species Excoecaria agallocha. Next base: position 62,122,454 of record CM075810.1, on the reverse strand, counting down.
TAATATCTAACAAAATACATTAACCAACACTCCCCCTCAAGTTGGTGCAAAGATATTACACATGCCCAACTTGCAAACTATGGCATGGAAAGCTCGACTACCAAGTCCTATTGTAAAAACATCAGCTAATTATCTGTCCGACGTTACATGAAATAAGCTTAAAACACCATCAGATAATTTTTCTTTGATGAAATGCCGATCAATTTCAATATGTTTTGTTCTGTCATGTTGAACTGGATTATGAGCAATACTGATTGCAGCTTTGTTGTCACAATACAAAAATAGTTGGTCCCATTTAGCCAAATTCAACTCTGCTAATAACTTCTGCAACCATAACAACTCACAAACACCTTGAGCTATAGCTCTATATTCTGCTTCTGCACTTGATCTTGCAACTAAACTCTGTTTCTTGCTTCTCCAAGTGACTAAGTTACCTCCCACAAATGTACAATAACCAGAGGTTGATCTTCTATCATCTAAAAATCCAGCCCAATCTGCATCTGTGAAAGCTTCAATTCTTAGATGACCATTTTTGAAAAAAGAATACCTCTTCCTTAAACTGATTTTAAATAGCTCAAAATGCGAAAAACAGCCTGTTGATGAGATTCTCTTGGATCATGCATATACTGACTCATCAAGCTAACTGCATAAGCAATATCTGGTCTAGTGTGGAATAGATAGATAAGTCTACCGACCAATCTTTGATATATGCCCTTATCAACTGAACCTTCAGTCACTGTTTGTAACTTATGGTTACTTTCAATGGGTGTATCTGCTGGTTTGCATCCCAACATACCAGTTTCATCCAAAAGATCCAGAACATATTTTCTTTGAGAAATGAAGATCTCTATGGTTGATCTGGCAACTTCAATTCCCAAGAAATATTGTAGCTTTTCAAGATCCTTGATTTCAAACTCCTGAGTTAAGAGCTTTTTCAGTCGAACCATTTCTTCTTTATCATCCCCTGTCATCACTATGTCATCAACATAAACAATGAGAAGAGTGATCTTACCCTTGGAGTGCCTCATAAAGAGGGTATGATCAGCATTACTTTCCTGATAACCAAAGGATATCATAGCTTTGCTGAATTTGTCAAATTAAGCTCTCGGAGATTATTTCAACCCATATAAGGCTTTCTTCAGTCTGCACACCTTTCCTTGTGTTCTCCCATCATCAAAACCAGAAGGAATCTCCATATAAACCTCTTCTTCCAGGTCCCCATGAAGAAATGCATTCTTCACATCAAATTGCAGCAAATCCCAATCCAAGTTAGTAGCACAAGATAGCAAGATTCTAATGGTATTCATTTTAGCAACTGGTGCAAATGTCTCCTGATAGTCAACTCCATAAGTCTGGGTGAATCCCTTTGCCACTAATCTAGCTTTAAATCTTTCAATTGAACCATCAGCTTTGTGTTTTGTTGTGAACACCCACTTACAACCAACTACCTTTTTGTCTGAAGATGCAACTAGTTCCCAGGTTTCATTTTTAGAGAAGGCTTTCATTTCTTCAACCATAGCTTCTCTCCACTTTGGATCCTTGATAGCTTCTCTCCAATCCTGTGGAATAGACATAGACGATAGAGACAAGGCAAAGGCTCTATAGAAAGGAGACAGAATCATAAGAGACGAAGTTAGAGAATGAATGTTCTGTACATGACCTGACTCCTTTCCTTTGAGCAATGGGCAAATTTAAATCAGAATCAAGAAATAAATCAGAATCAAGAAGTGACTCACCCGAGGATTCTGGCAGTGTAGAATGCATGATGGCTTCTTCAGACCTATTCTTCCTCGAGTATCTCAACAAGTCAGGTCTATCTAAACGACCACCAACACCAACAACATTCTCCTCCCCCTGAACGTCAACATTCTGCTCCTAAATAACAATCCCTTCGTTTTTCCTTTGAACTAGATCCTGAGGTAGCACAGGTACATTCATCACCACTTCTTCACTATTCTCCCCCTGAAGAAGTGATTGGATACTGTCAAAATAAGGTTCAGACTCCCGATAGGTAACATCCATACTCACATAGAATTTCCTAGATGGAGGATGATAACACTTATATCCCTTTTGAGTTGGAAAATATCCAACGAACACACATCTCAGTGCTTTGGGATCTAATTTCCCAACATTCCTAGTATGAACAAAGCAAACACATCCAAAAATCTTTGGTGGAACAGTATAGCCAATTTTTCCGGTTAAGACTTCTACAGGAGTTCTAAAGTTAAGAGCTTTGAGAGGCATTCGATTAATAAGATAGGCAGCCGCTAATACAGCATCCCCCCAATATGACTTTGAAACTTGCATGGTAAACATAAGAGATCTAGCAATTTCTAACAAATGCCTATTTTTTCTTTCAGCTACATCATTTTGAACACTAGTATAAGGACAACTAGTTTGGTGAATAATCCCATGAGACTCTAAATAAGTACCCAACCTACTATCCATATATTATGTTCCATTATCAGACCGCAAAACTTTTATTTTAGCATCAAATTGAGTGGCAACCATTTTATGGAAAAATTGAAAACAGGAGAAAACATCACTCTTTACTTTAATCAAATACACCTAAGTCATTTTAGTGCAACAATCAATGAAAGTAACAAACCATTGATTTGCAGATAAAGAGATAATTTGTGTAGGTTCCGAAACATCAGAATGAACAATCATAAATGGCTCACTGGCTTTATTATCACTCAAAGGATACGAGTTTTTAGTATGTTTAGCATACTCACAAGCATCACAAGATAAAAAATCAAACCGAATTCTAGCAAATAAACTAGGATATAGTTTTTCTAAAACAAAAAATGACGGGTGTCCTAATCGCCTATGCCACTGAATGATCTCCTGGTTGACATCCTGATACTCTCCAAAAAGAGCCAACTCTTGACTGTCTTCTAGCATATATAAGCCATCATGCTCTCTATCACTGCCAATCCTCTTCCCTGTTTGAAGATCCTGAAGAATACAAAAATCAGGAAAAAATTCAACCTTACAGTTAAGAGTTTTAGTGATAGCACTGACAGATAAAAGATTGACAGGAAATTGAGGAACATGAAGAACAGAAGATAATTTAATATTAGGAGTACAAACAACAGAACCTGTCCCAGAAATAGGGGTTAATGACCCATCAGCTACCCTGACACTATCCCTTTTTAAACAAGGAGAGTAGTTAAGAAAGCCTTTTGAAATGCCTGTCATGTGTCTATTCGCACTAGAATCAATAATTCATGAATTATGATGAGAGAAAGTAGTACCTGACTTGAACAAATTAGAGGCAGCACTGGAGGAAGGAGTAAGCTGAGACAGGAGACGCCTGAAATGCAAAATCTCATCAGAGGAGAGTCTCTCAACTGAAGCCGACTCCTTAGATGATTCCACTGTTTCTAACACATGTGCTTGAGCCCTTGTTGGATTAACTTGTTTTCCCCCACGGCCCCTACTAGGTCTCCCATGCAACTTCCAGCAAGTCTCTTTAGTGTGCCTTGGCTTACCACAGTAATCACAGAGCAAATGATCTTTATCAAAAAGAATCCCTTTTGGTTGCTCAAGAGAGGTATGGGCAGTCAAACCCGACTTGTCAATAGGTGCAGTATAAAGCATAGCACCTCTCCTGGTCTCTTCCTGCTGAATTAAAGAATGTACCTCCTCAAGTGAAGGGAAAGGAGTTCTGCCAATAACTTGAACAAGCACTTGATCAAATTCAGGATTTAAACCAGCCAGAAAATCATAAACCATCTCCTTTTCAATCATCTTTTGAATCAGTACCGCATCATCAACACATTTTGCTTGAAAGTTCTGATAATAATCCAATTCCTGCCATAAACTACCCAATTCAGAGAAATAATCAGAAACAGTAAGCTCACCCTGTTTTGTACCATGAACTTTGTTCCTGAGTTCAAAGATACGAGCATCATTTCCCATTCGAGAGTAGGTGGTTTTGCAGCTTTCTATATCTTCTCTGCAGTATCAAGCAATAAATACTGTCTAGAGATCTTAGAATGCATCGAATTTAGGAGCCAAGACATAACCAGTGAATTATCTGAGTCCCATTGATTAAAATTAGGATCGTTGACAGATGGTGGTTTTTTACTTCCATCGATATAAGCTTGCAACCTTCTAGCATTGATTGATAATAAATACGATCTAGACCAAGCTAAATAAGTACTACTCCCCTCAAGTTTAACTAAGCTAATTTGAGAATAAGAACTGTCATTCATGGAATGATGTCTTTCAACCTCCTTATGATCATCCTTAATATTTGACATAATGAAAAAGCAAAAAAAAAAGGATAAAAAAACAGCAGGAAAAAGTTAACCAAGGAAAACAGAACCTGTTCGCTCGTGACCTAGAAACCGAGGTGGTCGGAAGTCACCGGAGATCAGTGGGTTGGAGGCGGAAAAGGGCGGCGAGAAGGTCGGCAAAAAAAACGGCAGCAAAAGGTCGCCGGAGGTGGTGTCACGTGCCACGCGCTGGTGCGTGGGGAAAGGGTGGAATCCTTCGATCGGCGCGTGAGCTCACGTGTGGCTTCTGACGGCGCCGAAGACTGGGACACCGGCCGATCTTCACCCGATCTACCTTCCTATGGGGGTGGTGTCGAAAGAGGAGGTCTAGAACACGACCTTCTAGACTCGCCAGAAAAATAGAGGTTACCGAAAACGAACCGACTGCGGAAGGAAGTTAACTCGACCTTCAAAACGGCAGTGGCTCTGATACCATGAAGATTTTGAGAACTCAAGAGTTTCTATTATCTCAAAATTACCCTAAAATGATACAAGGGTATATTTATAGGTATACAAGTAGTAAAAGAAAAATTACTATTCTACCCTTAATTACAACCTAATATCTAACAAAATACATTAACCAACAACGGTACATATTTAGCTTGGTCTAGAGCTTGTTTATTATTTATTAAATCCATAAGGTTGCAAGGTTATATTAAGGGGATAAAAAATAACCAGCTGCTTTTGACACCACTTACAGCTAGTGGAATTCATAAAACTCGAGTTATGACATGGCTCATCAACTCTATGCAACCTCATATTTCTAGATAATATTTACTGCTTGACACTGCAGAAAAAATATAGAATGCAGCCAAAATCACCTATTCATACATAAAAAATGATGCTTGAATCTTTGAAATTTGAAATAAAATTCATGGCACTAAACGATTTGAAATGTCAATTTCAGATTATTTTACTAAACTGGGTAGCTTATGGCAACATTTCAAAAAATTGGTCGAAAATGAGAGTCTAAGATTTGTTGGCTGAATTGAACAATGAATTTGATCAGATGACGGTTCAAGTACTGGGTAGAACTCCTTTTCCCTCACCTGAAAAAACACATTATTACGTTCAACACGAGGAAGCCAGAAGAAGTGCTATATCCATACAACACCATTTGAGAAATCTGAATTTTTTGGAAAATTTTCTCAAGAACAATTGAAGGTTACCAATTCTAATAAAAATCATCTACATTGTGATTACTGTAGGAAGTCACACCATACAAAGGAGTCTTGTTGGAGATTACATGGTCGTGCTACTAAAGGCAATGGAGGAAAACGAGACAATTTCTCAAGAATTCAACTAAATTTGCCAAAGATAGTGGAGACGTCAAAGGAGACAACCTCTACAGAACCTTTTTCTTGAAATGAAATCCAACATCTCGGGTGTTTTCTATCTAAACTTGGCTCTTCCTCCAATGCCAATACCAACTTTGTTAAGTTAGGATCAGCAAAAAGGCAAGAAGATTGGCAATGGTGGTAGTTTACAAGATCGTCTAATAAGCTGCCAACATCACACCATAATTTGCAAGTTGGGCATTTGTAATATCCATGCACCAACTTAAAGGGGATTGATGGTTTTTCTAGTTAAATTAGGGTTTTCTTTTATATTTCTAATTAGAGTTTCTTTTACATTCTTAATTAGTTTTTATTTTTATATTTCCTATTTAGTTTTTCTTTCCTTACTAAAATAGGACAAGAACTATTTTTGTTCTCTATAAATAGCTTGCATTCTTTTAGATTTCTTAAGATGAGAGAATTAATACAATTTTTATTCTCAAAAATCTCCATTGTTCCACCACCATTCTACCAATAAGCCAAAGTCTTGGCTATTGTGATTTAAGAAAACTGAGATGTCAGTATACAACTTAAAGCCTCCATGTAGTGCATAAAAGGAAAAATTGAAATTGATAGTTAAATGGAACACAATACATTAAATACACTCTATCCAACTTGGCCAAAATTAAATGCCCTATATTCAGTTTTGCTCCAAATAAATATACTAGTTTTCAAATTGAACTCAAATTCAATCTTTTTTTTTAATTAGAATTGAATTTGTAAACTTAATTTAAATTGGATTTAATCTATTAATTTAATTTTAATTGAATACTATACAAATTGAAATTAAATTGGATTTTAATCAATTTAAATTGCCAAATTTAATTGAATTAATTCATTTTTTTTTAATTTGGATTTCATTTGAATTCACATTTTAATTAAAATTATCAATTAAATTAATTAAGATCAAATATAATTAAACTAAGCAATTCGATAATTTGATAAGTGAAAAAAAGCTCTCAAAAAATAGGTATTTTTACTTTTGCCCAATCTCCATATACAAATTTTGAAAATTGTGTTGGCTATTTGATCAATCATCATTCACAAAGTATTCATTGCATATCTATAACTATATCCCTATTAGGTTCAACTGTAAGGTGGGAATTTTAATTTAATTTTAAATTTGATGGAAATAATCAATATTAAAAAAAGTAAATAAATAAATTTAAAATTTATAAAAAATAAAAAGAAAAAATTTATTTTTGAAAATAAGAGGTGCCATTCAATTAAAATAAAATAAAATTTGAGTTTGATTTGGATAATTGAACACAGTTTATTCAGTTTGGATAAAAATAAATATAATATATTTAGTTTAGTAAAAATGAATTTAATTTTTTTAGGTAAAAGTGAATATAGTGTATTAAATTTAGATAAAAGTAAATTGAATGCATTTAATTTCGCTAAAAATGAATGCAATATATTTAGTTTACATTTAGGCAATGACGTTATCGATTTTCTTGCTTTTACATTTTTATAATGTATAAATTATGGTGCTAATGCTATTATAGTGTATAAATTATAAGAATTATACTCAAAATCAATAGAAAAAATATTTAGAAGTACAAAATTGACAAATTTAAATTTATATTTTTTTTTAAGTTGAATACTTTTTAGGAGATATTACTTTTTTCACAATTAGAACTCGACAAAAAGATTAAAAAATCACTAAATCGGGGAACAGGGGACAGGGATCCTCGCGGGGCAGGGAATGGGAGGAATTTTCTCCTCGTTCTAGAGTCGGGGGCGGGGAATCCCCAACGCCGGTGGGGCAGTGAGTGGGGATGCAATCCCCGGCTCCACCCCGCCCCGTGAACACTCCTACTAAACTCTTTAGATATTTAAAACTGAATCGAGCTTGAATTTGAGTAGCAAGTAAAGATGAGTTCAACTATGATACCCAACTTGAATAGGTCATGAGTTGGATTAGGCACTCAATTTTTTATAGCATTTTGAATATTATCCATGGAACCTATATTCAAGCTCACTCCAGCTTATTTGGGATTCAATTCAAAAGAAAGATGAAACATGGAGCTTCTATGTCAAAATATACCACCACTACCCCCCATATAAAAATAACTTGATGGCTTTTTGATAGAGTGCATCAGAGCCAAAAAGGTTACAGCACCAAGAAAGTTTAAGTTGGCTCATCTTATAGAAGCAGCAGCAAAAATTAAAAGAACATAGAGCATCAAACCTTCATTCCTTTGTACAAGGCACGTGAACGGCAAGAGCGGAGACATGCATGGTCATATTCAGACTTGACATATTCCTGAAGTCGATGGACCTTCTTTTTCCGTCGCCACTGTTTCCAGGACCAGGCAAAAGGATAAGCAAGGATTGAAAGTATGCTGTGTACTGAACCTTCCCACCAATCATATGCAGCAACTGCGTTTATCTCATCAATAAATCTGTTATAAGCATCTTCATACCTGCAGATCAAAATGACTTGCCCACTATAAGTGAAATGTATATTAATGATGTAGAATAGAACTAACAGACCCAACATTTTCCCTGTGCTGCTAATATTAAGGACTTAAAGGGACACAATTATGTGCATAAAGACTTAAGAAAGTGTGGCAAAACTAACAAATTTTTAGACAAACATGTCTTGTGAAAAGCAGTATTTATCTTTAAATGTTGACCCTATAGAGGGGCTTTTCCCTCCCATATTGTACAAATTAGGATTTTCCTTCCTAGGACTAATCTTTTTCCTTTCTTTTCTAGAACTCTCTTGTACAAATAATAGCTGGAAAATTTTGAGCAATTATCAATGAAATACAGAACTCTCAATTCAGTTTTCCTTGCGATATCTGAACCTCACCCTGCTGGTAAGGGAAAAGAGTGATGACAGAGACCGCTACGACTGGATACAAAAGTACCAATATGAGTGGTACTATTGCAAATCTAGTAGTGCAAATTAATGGGTTAGACAATCCATCTCTTCAATTAATTGTGTACTTAATGAAGTCTAAAGATATCAATCATATATTCCAAGAAGAAGGATTTTATTCCACCAAACGAAGATTAAATGCATGTTTTGTCTGGTGGTTTATGCAAGTTATCCATTTGTTGATCTTAATAACCATAACTTTACTAGGCAATCACAAAAATATGTTGTTTTAAACAATTAAATAGTTTGATGATCAACAAAATAATGAAGCCAGTACTTCAAAATTGCGGAAAACTATCGACATAAATACCAGTCAACTTCGAAAAATAAATAGCACTCGAAATGAAATAATGCAGAGATTGTGGTTGAATTATGATAATTGATATTTATATTGTTATTTTCTTAAAGAATTATTGAATTTTTTTTGTAATTATGAATTTTTTTTAATGGCAATAAATTTTAATTTTTGTATTTCATTAAATATTTATTATTTAATATTAATAATTAGATGATATGTAATATTTATTTATGGATATTATAATATTATAATTAAAAATTATGAGATCGTTTTTAAATTTACAAAACAGTTTATGAAAAACAAATACAAAAAATTAAAAATAATTTTTGGATTAAAACAAAATAAAAACAAAAAACACTGCCAAACGCACCCTTAACTATCATCAAAACGCTTTTTATGCCAAAAAGTGGACTTACACAATCTCAATAATTGCATTGGGAGGAGAGTAAGGAAGATGCCAGGGTTCTCTAAAAGTATTGGGACCCATAAAATACATTCTGTAGACATGACTTTGCATTTCTTCAGCTCTTGTTCCCCGACCTAGAGTGTAGAAAAATGTGATACATAAAACACAGAGAATACTGAACATTTACCCTGTTATAACTATAGACAACATGAATTGAGAAAATGAATGTTATCAATGTTGTACCTCAGATAAGGAAAGTAGATGTGGAAGATGGTGGTGACTCTGGTGCTCAATTGAGTTCACACAATAAGAACCTGATCCGACCAATTTTATTCTGAGTGTACTCAAAAACAGAGCAAGGAGCACCAAGAAGCAAGACAGTAGAAGAGCAAAAGGCCAAGGGCCTCCAAATGTATTCATCAGCTCCTCAAGAGGAGTAAAGCAATTTGGCATCCTGTATTTGTCGGATATACATTCATAGGGACAACGAGGCTGAGTAACTCCGCCTGCAACAAATTTAATTAGGACTATGTAAGATGAAAATGTAATGAGACACAGACCACAGTTCAAAAGCAGTATGAGTGTACCTCGCACATGTATGAAATTTGCACGGAGAGGAAGATGGTCTAGAGAGCAAGGAGTGCATAGACTTTCATCAGAACCTTCATCAACTTTATAAGTGCCAACAGGGCATTCCTTAGATGAGTGCACAACTAAATTAATAGAAGAAGCAAAGATCTACTAAACAATAAAAAATACCTATAGCTCATATAAAATGGGAGAAAGTGTGGGAGTCTCTGTTATTTGTTTTTGGCACAAAATCAAGGTATGTTGTTTAATTTACAGCGTGAGCATTTTTGTTTTTAAATTTCTTTTCCTTTTTTTTTAGGAAAAGATAGTGAGGCGAATGAAGCCCCCCACTAATTTAGTTGTACGCTTCACATCACTCGTGCCTAGTACACACGCTTCCTGTCATCTGCATGACTCCAACATGCCTGAAGCAATCCACCTAACGGCCTGGGCCCCAGGCATGCTTTTAACAACTATGCCTTAGTTTCCCTTATTTTTACGTGGTTATCTTCTGTCTGGAGGTTATCTGCACACCATTTGTGCCTTTCACGGATCATACTTCATTCAGCATCAGGGATCATTGCTGAGGTAAGGATAGTTTAGACCCGAATCACAGACATCAGTGTCAACTACAGAAGGTAATGCTCACGTGATACTTCTTTAAGAACGTAAATCTCACAAGCACAACAAAATATCAGCCCCTAGACTCTTTAACAGCTAATTAGGTGCTCAATAATAACAAGTTTCCAAAGGATTTAAGTTAGGCGGATCTTATAGTATAAATTTTGTTTAAAAAGTAACCATTTGTGCAACAGTAACATTATCTATCATAAGAGAGGTTCGGACAGTTCTGCCTATGTTCATTTTGTAATGGGGACAACTGCTGGTAACTACCCACACCAAATTTTGGAATTGCTAGCAGAAGTAGTCTCAATATGATAGAATGAACAAGGATTGGGTTGTTAAACAAATAGACAGAAGAGTATGACGCTAAGAAGAAACACTAAACTTGCTGCAACTCAGGTAGGCTATAAGCTAGCAAAATGAGGTTTAAGTTCATTGCTTTTGTAAATCCTGTCTGCTGAGCTAAGTAGATACTTAATTATGTTTATTTGGTTTTCCTCAAGTGAATGAGATCAAGATATCCCACTCACAATGAAGTGGCTATGTCCTTGGAGTCTGGATAATTTTTGAGCTCAAGTTGGGTTATCGTGTTGGCTCAATTTGTTTCAAAAAAAAAAAAAGAAAAAAAAAAGATTTTTGTTGGGATAATAATGAAATCTTAAACAGTAGATATTCTTTTTCATTTTAGATGAACAATTGAAACAAGATATAAATTCCATAATACAAAATCACAACATCATAAAATGCAAAGATTTTCTTTTAGGTTTGGTTATTTTGGGTAAGTTAATGATGGGAGAAAAATCATAATTTCAGAGGGGGAAAAAAGTAGAAATAGAGAGTGCTAACTAGGATTGTGAAAGAAATTACTCTGCCAGTTTGTTTAAGTATAGATATAGATGGCTAGTCCGTTATTTCTTGTTCTATTTAGCGTTCATAATTGGAATGGGACAAGGAAAAGCTTTATGAACTGTAATTTCCCAGATTTCTTTGGCTTTGTCAAATACAATATGAATTGTAATTTTTCTCTCTCTAGCTGGCTAACTCTTTCCTCCTGGAAACTTCATAATTGTGCTCTGCTATATTTTCTAAGCCTGCTGCAACTTTTTCTTTAGGCAATATAAGTAAGCAGTGTAATACCTTGCAAAATGTACCACAAAGACCTTTTGGGCACTTTTTTCCAGTAACAGTCCCTGCTTCCCCAAAAAGACCACCGTTGTCTCCGGAACCTCCACTGTTAAAGAAAAAGAAGTAAATTGCTTGCATGAAGCAAAGTAACATGCATAATCAGAAGTTGTGTCCCTGTGGATAAGAATATGAGAAAATAAAACAAGAAGGTAATTCATTGTCAATGCAAGCAATTCCACATACATTAGTTGTTGGAATCCAATATATGAGATATCATACTAAACATAACAAAATTTAATTTAAATTTCCCCCTTGCAGATCCTGGTTCTAGTTGCATCTCATCCAAGGTCATAAGCACTTTCATATTCCAAAAAGACATACCTGCTGTTGATTGAACCGCTTATACTTGCAACAGGAACATACTCAGCTCCACTATTTATCTTAGACCAATGAAAATGAACTCTCCCACCTCCGCCTCCACCACCACCAAGACGACCACCGCTACCCCAAGAACAGATAAAGTTGAGTTTTCTACGAGTACGAGCTCTTGAAGGAAAAGAAGGACTGTCCCACCAGAACCTCCACCAAGGCCGCCAATCAAAGAACCATTACTATTTGCTGATGCTTTGTCAAAGCTCTGACCGTCAGCCGTTAAGAATCCATAAAGATCAAGCCTTAACAATGGCCACTGAATGGAGCCCATCACTGGGAAATATTAAAGATTAATTGGTAAGAATGGTCTAGTGAAAAAAATAACAATAAAAAATAAAAGGCCAGAGAGTATGCAGTTTGAAAAGAACACTTGAAGAAAAAAGCACGACATGGCAAATACTGCCCACACATCAGCTACTTTTCAGAAATATTCATTTCAAACAGTATATTCTCTAGATATGTGTAAAGTGTAAAAGGCCAAAATGCATTAATTGAAGAAATATCATTTTATTTTTAGAACTCATCATCTACGGAAATGTTACCAATCATTCCCCCTCCAATCACATTTCCAGAGGATTGATCAGGACCCTCAGCTCCACTTCCCAACTCACAAGGAAGGTCAGCATCACCATATTTATTACCACCATCACTCACAATTCCATTAAAATATCCTGAGCCACCTCGTCCCCCATGCCCAGCACCACTGCCAGCTCCATGTGAATAGTTTCCCTTTCCCATTCCTTCACTGCAGCCTGAAAAAGAACAGCCTATCACAATTAGAGTCTAAACATATGGTTGTCTATTTTCCCTAAAAAGTGCAGAAATTGTTAGAATGGCATAATAATCACGGGAAAACAGAAGCCAGACAGCAACACATGTTAAGATTTGAGAATAAAATTAGAGGAAAAGGAGGTTCAAACATTAACCAACTTAAATTTATTTCTTAAAACTAATATGTTTTATACACACACACACACTCTACAAGAACAAAGCCTTTATAAAACCCAAAATTTACCCATTACCTTCACACCTATAACAACAATAAGCTAGCTTGCTTCACTCGTAAAAACTAGCATGTGGTATTTTAGCACTCCCCCTTGTCATTGCTTGTTATAACAATGTCATCTGCATAGACAAAAAGATGCATTTACCATGATCATCGTGTCAAAAGAACACAGAATGATCGGTTGGACATCAAGTCATTTCAAATTGCTAGAGCACTAAATTGAACCGTCCAAGCCATTCTCTCAAAGATTGCTTCAAGCCATGTAATGATCGTCACAGTCATCAAACCAATATGGACTTCCCTTGAGAAATAAATACAGGAGGTTGCTCCATATTTACTTCCTCATATAGTTCTCCATGGAGAAAGGGATTTTTAATGTCAAGTTGGTAAAGAGTCCAGCAATTCACTGATGTCAATGAAATGAAAAGCCAAACAGAAGCATATTTAACTAGAAGGTATCACTGAAATCAAAGCCATAAACCTGAGTGAAGCCTTTCGTAACAAGACGTGTTTTTAGTTGGTCAATTTGGCCATTAGATACAACCTTTAAAGTAAAAACCCACCTACATCCAGTAGCATTTTTAACATGTGGTAATTGAAACGATTCTGAAGTATCATTGTATGTAAAGCAATCCTTTCCTCTATCATTGCATCTCACTACCCTGAATATTTTAATGCTTCACTAATAGTCTTAGGAATAGAAACAGGGGATAAATAAGAGATAAAAGAAGAGTAAGAAGCTGGCAGTGATAACTGAAAAAATTCTAAATAGGATGAGGATTTTGGAAAGAATGGATCCCTTTTCTAATGGCAATGAGTTGACAAGAATCTTCAAGCATGATCAGTGCTGGAAAAGATGGTTGAACAGAAGATGACTAACCTATAGCAGGATTATTAGGTGTATATGTAGGAAGTCGACAAGAGTAGACTTGAAGAGCTTTAGTCTGTCCAGTCAATCTAACAAAACTGGTCACATGGCATTGAGCAATTGCAAAAGGAAGATCCCATCACCTTTACTTTAAAGAGACCCATATGAGTAATAACAAAACACAGTCCTTCAGATAAAATCTCAACAGAAATTCACGAAGAGAGCATTGATGTTTCTTCCAAGAGGGATGATCAGATATATGCGAGACAATCAAGAACTCGTTGGAGAGCAAGCCAATGTCGAAGGAGAAAATCAAAAAGCCAGCCGCCAATGCACACACTCCCACACATCGGCTCATGAAGAAACCATCAAAGAGCACCCATGATGCATAAGGTTCACATAATGCCATTTCAGTGACCAGATTTAAAGTTGTGACAGATTTTCCAATGGTGCACCCTTTTAGGCTGGTGATAATTCTAATTTCCAAGTCTACAGAGAGGAAAGAGAGCAAAAAAGAAGAGCTCAAGAACAAAGTGTAAAGGAAGGATTCGCAAGTCAGGGTCACTCATAGCTCCTCTGGTGACCAGATTTTAAGAGGAATCCAATCTTGTGTCGGCCTTTCTTACTGGGTTGGCAGTGAAGAAGAATATCATTCTTTTTGAGTGGTTTCCAAAAATTAAAGGTGAAGGGATAGATTTAAATTAGGAACCTGGGGACCAACTGAGCTCTAATACCAAGTTAAGGTTTGAGAAGAAAATTAGAGAGGAGGTTCGAACTTTAACTAGCTTGAATTTATTTCTTCAAACTAATGAAATATAAATATACACACAAAAAATACAAGCAAATAACTTGTATACAAAACCCGTTAGCTTCATACCTATACGCTAGTATCTTGCACCTATAAACCCAAACAAGCTAGCTTGCTCCACTCCTACAAACTAACATGTGGTATCTTAACAATACACAAGACGACTTTTGAGTTAGAGAGACATGATGCTGGAAGTACACTTCATTACCTAATCCTGATGCAGTAATCAAACCACTAGTATCAACAATTATAGTTCTTGCCCTGTGGATATGGATAATACTTCCTTTGACAACGCCACTCACGAGGAGATCCTCAACACGACAAATCTGCCAAAGTGAACGGAATATGCCTGTTCAGTAGAAGAAACTACATCCAAAAATATGTTGAGTTCATAAATCCATTTAAAACAAGTGTATCCAGAAAGAAACAAGGATGACAAATTAAAAACTGAACCATAAACAAACAGATAGTGCAAGACATGTATAACATTACTTGATTAATGATGTTTCCTTGGTTTCATAGTATGATTGTACAAACAATTAAGACAATGTTAGTTCTCTAGACATGATGGAAAATTTCAGTGTATCTAAAACAAACAACAATCCCAAGCACGATTACCTCAAAATTATATGTAAACATTTAATTAGCATTAAATTGGCTTCAAAGCATTGTACAGCTGTAGAATTACCTCTGCTTCGTAGTTTAGCTCGATTATAGGTAGCTGATTTTAGTCTTAACATATATTTATATATATACCTATCGTTTCTTGATTATAATCATTAGAAAATCTTCACTATTTTGAGTTTAATCACATGGTATCAGAGCCTTTTTTGGCTCATCTGCAACTTTGTGGGGTTTTCAGGGCAATTTTGTTAATGATTCTCAGTAATTATTTCTTTGGGTTACATTTTCAAGCGACTGTTTTGCTTCACTGCCACATTCGTAAGTTGTGCAACCCTATTTCCGACAATTACCCCTTTTTTCGGTGACCAGGTTCTCAGCATGCGAAGCATGCCATTTTTGTTTGTTTACTGCTCCTCATTATCATACGCTGACACGTGTGACAGCAAATTTCGTTTCTATCTTCATCAACATCGACTTCTCGTTTTTTCGGCCACCCTTTGGTGTTTCGGTGGTCAATTAGTGCTTGTTTAAGGTACTTCCTCATTGTTCTCATTTTTGGAATATTAAATTTATTGTCATTAAGAATCTTGATTCATGATTTTGGATTACAATATTTAATTAGTTTCATTTTGTGTTGTTTTTACAGGATTTGGTAGTTCAAGTCTATGCCGAGTACAAGAAGTTCTCAATAAGAAGAACCGTTGAATCCAGAAATAGAAAGATTTATTTCAAGTAACCGTAAATCCAACAAAAAGAAGAATAAGACTAAAAGATTAATTATGGTTGAAGAAGAGAATCCACTGAGATTAATGGACTTTGCCACATCTGCATTGAATGGTGCTCAACAAGAGGTGGTAAGACCTACGATAAATGCTAACCAATTTGAAATTAAGCCTTCTCTTTTGCAAATGATTCAAAATAGTATTCAGTTTTATGGTTTGGCAAATGAGAATTCCAATGCTCATTTGGCAAATTTTTTGAAAATTTGTGATACCTTTAAGATTAATGGAGTTTCAACGAATGCAATTAAGCTTAGGCTTTTCCCTTTCATTTTGAAGGATAAAGCAAAGGTTTGGTTGAATTCACTAACTAGAGGATCCATAACAACTTAGGATCAATTAGCCCAAGTACTTTTATCTAAATATTTCCCTCTAGCCAAAACTGCAAAAATCATAAAGGATATTACTACCTTTGTTCAATATGATAATGAGTCTTTGTATGAAGCTTGGGAGCAATTTAAGGAATTGCAAAAAATTTGTCCACACTACAACCTTCCAAGGGAATTGCTAATGCAAATATTTTATAAGTGAATCCCACCACTAGAGGTATCCTAGACGTCGCAGCTGGTGGTTCTCTTATGAGGAAAACAACGGAAGCTTCATTTGAATTGTTGGAAAAAATGTCCATGAACAATTGCATGTGGCCAACCGAAAGAGTAAAGGAGCCTAATTCTAATGCTAGGGGGGGTACATTCATTAGATTCTATTGTAGCATTGCAAGCCCAAGTAGAGACATTAACTCAAAAGATTAATAGCCTATAAATGGGAGGAAATTCACAAAATGCATGCACCATTTGTGGCCAACAAGTCATACAAGTGAGATATGTAGTTTGGGAATGAGTAGTACGGAGAAACAAGTTAGCTTTATACAAGGGCAAGGGCGATATTTAAATACCTATAACCACGGTTAGAGAAACCATCAAAATTTTTTATGGGGAAATAATAGCAATCAAAATAGGGATATAGGATTTCAACAACCTCAAGATAGGTTCGAAGCTTTGGAGGTTAAGATGGATAGATTCTAGGAGGGGATTAATTTAAAGTTTAGTTCACAAGAAGAGAACCAAAAGAGGCTGGAGACAAAGTTTGATCGAATCACTAAAAATCAAGCTTCATCTATCCTTAACTTGGAGGTGCAATTAGGCCAAATTGCTAAGGCTTTACCTTCCCGATTACAAGGGAATTTGCCGAGTAATACGGAGGAAAATCCACAAGAATACTTGAAGGCTGTAAAATTGAGGTCAGATAAATCCTATTCAAATGAGTTTGTTACTACTAACATTAATGATGTCGTGCAGAAAACAAAGATAGAGGAGGATGAGTTGCCTGTCGCGAGAGCAGCACCTGTCACGGGCACGACAGAAGGGGCTAGTAAGGCCACTTCTCCGCAAGTGTTTCAATCTCATCCACCGTTTCCGCAACGCTTGAAGCAGCAAAATCAAGATAAGCAATTTCAATCTTTTCTTGATAAGTTAAAGCATTTGCATATTAATTTGAATTTTGTTGAGGTTATAACATAAATTCCTAATTATGCAAAGTTTCTTAAAGACTTAGTTTCTAAGAAAATAAGTTAGAAAGATGTATCTATTGTTGAGTTAACAGAGGCATGTAGATCAATAATTACTAATAATTTGCCTACTAAGCTTAAGGATAATGGTAGTTTCACTATTTCATGTACTTTAGGGGATGTTGAGTTTCCTAAATGTTTACGTGATTTAGGGGCAAGTATTAATCTAATGCCCTTGACTATCTTTAAGAAGCTGGGGTTGGATTATGTTGAACCTACCTCAATGGTATTACAATTGGCTGATCAATCAATTAAAAAACCATATGGCATAGTGGAATATGTGTTAGATAAAGTTGATAAATTCATATTGCCTGTTGACTTTGTTATTTTAGATTTTGCATATGATGTTAAATGTCCATTGATTTTAGGAAGACCTTTCATGAGAACTGGCAGGGCGTTAGTTGATATTTATGAGGGCACTTTGATTCTAAGAGTGGGGAAAGATCGAATAGAATATCATATGGATAAAGTACTAAGATACCCCATGGATGAAAATATATGCATGAAGATAGATGTCATTGATGCTTGTGTTTTGGAAGTATTAGACAATGCAGGTCAACAGGAGGTTAATATTGAGGAAGAAGTTCATGAAGAGGTGGATCAAGAGAGTTCAAAGCTAGAAATTCTGTATAAAAATGAAGCACCTTTACCACCATCTATTGTAAGTCCTAATGTGGAATTGAAAGAATTACCATGTCATTTGAGGTATGCATTTTTTGGTTCTAATCAAACTTTACCCATCATTGTTTCTAACAAGCTCGCTACTAAGCAGGAGTCTTCATTATTAGAGGTTGTTAGAAAGAGGATAAAGCGTATAGGTTGGCAAATTTCTGATTTAAAAGGAATTAGTTCTAATGTTGTCATGCATTGAATTAATATGGTAGATGAGTGTCCACTTAAGGCTGATAGACAAAGGAGACTTAATCCAAATATGAAAGAGATAGTTAAAAAAGAAGTCATTAAACTGTTAGATGTTGGGATCATTTATCCAATTTCGAATAGTGCATGGGTAAGTCCTATTCATTATGTGCCTAAAATATGAAGGTATGACTATAGTTAGAAATGAGAGTGGAGATTTGATTCCTATTAGAACCACCACGGGTTGGCAGGTGTGCATTGATTATAGAGAGTTGAATTTAATCATTAGGAATTATCATTTTCCTTTACAATTCATTGATCAAATGTTGGAAATGATAGTTGGCCATTCTCATTATTATTTTCTAGATGGTTATTCGGGGTATTTTCAAATATTTATTTTCTAAATGGCCATTCTCATTTATCCAATTTCGAATAGTGCATGGGTAAGTCCTATTCATTATGTGCCTAAAATATGAAGGTATGACTATAGTTAGAAATGAGAGTGGAGATTTGATTCCTATTAGAACCACCACGGGTTGGCAAGTGTGCATTGATTATAGAGAGTTGAATTTAATCACTAGGAATTATCATTTTCCTTTACCATTCATTGATCAAATGTTGGAAATGATAGTTGGCCATTCTCATTATTATTTTCTAGATGGTTATTCGGGGTATTTTCAAATATTTATATACCATAGTGATCAAGAAAATACCACCTTTACTTGTCCATATGGGACTTTTGCCTATAGAAGAATGCATTTTGGGCTATGTAATGCACCAACAACTTTTCAAAGGTGTATGACTTCTATTTTTGGGGATATGATAGAAGATATCATGGATGTGTTTATGGATGACTATTCTGTTTATGGTGATTCATTTGAGTTATGTTTAAGTAATTTGGATAGAGTATTGGCAATATGTGAGGATACTAACTTAGTACTCAATTGGAAAAAATGTCATTTTATGGTTGAAGAGAGAATAGTTTTAGGCCATAAAATTTCGAGTAGAGGGATTGAAGTAGATAGAGCTAAAACGGAGTTAATAGAAAAATTACCTCCACCTACTACTCTTAAGGGTGTTAGATCTTTTCTAGGACATGCTGGTTTTTATAGAAGATTTATAAAGGATTTTTCATTAATTGCTAAGTCTTTAACAAATTTTTTGATGAAAGATGTGCCATTTGAATTTTCTAATGCATGTTTAAAAGTTTTTGACACATTAAAGGAAGCTCGGAAGCTCCTGTGAGTGCACCCATACTCATTTCTTCTAATCTGGAATTACTTTTTGAAATCATGTGTGATGCAAGTAATCTTGTTGTTGGATGTGTATTAGGACAAAGACAAGGTAAAATGCATGTGATTTCTTATGCAAATCATGTATTGTCACCACCTCAAGTGAATTACACTACAACTGAAAAAGAAATGTTAGTTGTTTATGTATGTGATAAATTTAGATCTTACTTGTTAGGATCTAAAGTCATAATCTATACGGATCATGCAGCTTTAAAGTACTTATTTGCTAAAAAAGATGCTAAACCTAGGTTAATTCATTGGGTTCTATTCTTGCAAGAATTTGACCTTGAGATTAGAGATAAGAAGGATTCTGAAAACTTAGTGGCTGATCACTTGTCAAGGTTAGAAAATGATGAAGGACCTATAGGGGATAGCAATAAAATTAATAAATCCTTTCCAGATGAATCTTTAATGTCTGTTGAACAAATGCATGTAAAATGGTATGTGGATCTTGCTAATTTTCTTGCTGCAGGGATTGTACCTCATGGTTTATCATGGCAACAAAAGAAGTTCTTTAGCTTCTGTTTGGATGAGAGTAGATGGGGATAGATGGAAGTAAAGTAGATGGGAGTAACTCTCATTTACTCTTACTTGTTTGGCAAATCTAAAATAAATATAGAATAGATGGGAGTAGATAGGAGTAACTCTTTAAAATTTTAGAGTAAATATGGAGTTGCCCTCATCTACTCCCAAATTGGAAGTAACTTTTTTTAAGGATATAGAGTAACTAGTTACTCTCATCTACTCTCATTTACTCCTATCTACTCTGCAATTTTTACAAAACAAACAGAGTAACTAAGTTACTCCAATCTACTCTACTCCCATCTACCCCCATCTACCTCCATCCAAACAGAGGCTTGATGATATTAAACATTACCTTTGAGAGGAGCCTTATTTGTTTAAGATAGGGGGAGATGGTGTAATTCAGAGATGTGTAAGTGAGGAAGAATATGTAAACATTTTGACACATTGCCGTTCTTCTTTGTATTCGGACCACAATGGTAGTCTAAAAACTGCTTCTTGAGTGCTTGAATGTGGTTTTTATTGGCCTATCCTATTTCATGTGATAGGTGTCAAAAGGTTGGTAATATTGGAAAGAGAGATGAAATGCCTTTGAATAATATTTTGGAAGTTGAGATATCTGATGTATGGGGGATAAACTTCATCAATCCTTTTCCTACCCTATGGTGTGCATCATAGGGTAGCTACTCCATATCATCCCAAAACTAGTAAAGTAGAGGTTTCTAATAGAGAGCTCGAGTGGATATTAGAAAAAACAATTTCTAATTCTAGGAAAAATTTGGCACATAAACTTGATAATGCATTATAGGCATATCGCATTTTATTTAAAACACCTATTGGAATGACACCATATAGGTTGGTGTAAGAAAAACCATGCCATTTGCCTGTTGAGTTAGAACATAGAGCATATTGGGCCATTAGAACCTTGAATTATGATATAAAAGATGCAAGTGATAAAAGGTGTTTACAATTAAATGAGCTTGATGAATTACGGTTGTTTTCCTATGAAAATGCAAGGATTTATAAGGAACGATCTAAGAAATGGCATGATGCTCATATTAGACATAAAAGCTTTAAGGTTGGGGATAAAGTTCTTTTCAATTCTAGGTTCAAATAATTTCCTGGAAAATTGAGATCTAGGTAGAGTGGACCTTTTGAAGTAACACAAGTTTTTGATCATGGGTATTTAGAACTTAAAAATAATAAGGGAGACTTGTTTAAGGTTAATGGTCAAAGATTTAAGGTATATTTTGGCGGAACAATACAAGACCGAGCGGTTTTGTCTATATCTTTGAAATAGGATTGACAGTTATTTACATATTTTGTTATTGTTTATTTTTCAGTTAATTTAGGATACTAACATAATTTATTTTTGGTTTTACAAGTTCTATTACTTAGTATGTCATTATAAATTTTAGAAAAAACAAAAAAAAAGGAAAAAACTAAACAAAACTAATACTTTTTCTTCATTGTCGCAGGAGGATGCATGTGCAGGTAACAGTTGTGATTGCGCTAGGCGTGGCACTCGCTGCTGAAAAATTTTTAGATTGGGCATTTGGTGTCTTTCACGAGCAAGATATTTTTTGCGAGCGCGATGCATTGGGAGTGCCAGCTTTTTTTAGCGAGTGCAGGGTTTCACAATCAGTACATACGGAATTTTGTGTCTATCGTGAGCGCAACAGGCCACGGAATTTGAAAATTCTAGCCATTACACTCCTCTTCTCAATTGCCCTATAAATAGATTCATACCCTAATTGCCGTTCACTCTTCCTTTTTTATTCGTTTTTCAGTTTTTCTTAGGTTTTTCTCTCCAACTCTCACAAATCTTTCTTCTCTTCTCACTTTACTTGAGTTTTCAGGTTTGTTCTTCCATTGTTTTTTGGAGTAATCTTGCTGGGTTGAGTTGTTCTTCCTAATCTTCACGATGATACGCACAAAAACAATGGGAGGAAAGGACAAGAGGCCTGTGGAGAGTTCTAGTTCTCCAAGCCATGCTTCTGAATATCTTCAAGACAGGTTGGTGGTCCAAGTATGGACAAGGGAAAAGGCAAAGCTCCTGAAACTTTCACAACAGCAGCATCCGTTGATTCGGATGATTTGGATGATGAAGATGTTGGTGTAGACGTTGGCGAGTCTTCTACTGGACAAGGTGATGCTACTGGTATGTAGCAGATTTTTTCTCGCTTGGATGGTATCAAAGCAGCCAACCAGAGCATGGCTGCTCGTATGGATTCTCTTGAGACTTCTATGCATGCAATGCATAAAAGTCACAAAAGTTTGAGCCAAAAGTTGCTTTCTTTCTCCCGACAGCAAAATGTGAAATTCAGTCCTTCACCACTGGAGTCCCCTAGTGGACCGGATGAGTAACAATTCCTTTAACTCCTACTTTTTCGTTTTATTTTGTGCTTGTGTTTTTGCATTTATCTTTTTGTTTCTTTTTCTATTATAGTGTGTTTTGTAGTGTCTTTCTTACACAATGAGGACATTGTGTATTTTAAATGTGGGGAAGCTAGTTGCTAGTTTGTATATAGGTTTAGTTTTAAATTTTTATGTAGTTTTTCTTTTTGAGGTAATCACTTAGTAGCATATGTAGATAATCCTTACGTAGTTAATTTTGAGTCTATTGGATACATTTACTAAATTAGAATTGTTGGTTAAAGTATTTTGTTAGATAATAGATTGTAATTAAGGGTAGGATGGTAATTTTTCTTTTACTACTTGTATACCTATAAATATACCCTTATATCATTATTTTATTGTAATTCGAGATAATAGAAACTCGAGAGTTCACAAAATCTTCATGGTATCAGAACCACTACCGTTTCGAAGGTCGAGTTAACTCCCTTCCGCAGTTGGTTCTTTTTCGATAACCTCTATTTTTCCAGCGAGTCTAGAAGGTCGTGTTTTAGTCCTCTTTTGACACCGCCCCCACAGAAAGGTAGATCGCGTGAAGATCGGTAAGTGTCCCAATTTTCAGCGCCGTCAAAAGCCACGCGAGAGTACACGCACCACCCAAAGGTTTCTGCTCTTTCGCCACACGTCAGCGCGTGTGGCGCGTGCCACCACCTCCGGCCACCTTTTGTTGCCTTTTTTTCCGACCTGCTCACCGCCCTTTTCCACCTCCAACCCACTGATCTCCAGTGACTTCCGACCACCTTGGTTTTTGGGTCATGCGTTAACAGGTTCTGTTTTCCTAAGTTCAACCACACACATCATCTTATCCAGTTAGTGTCCGATGTATCAACTTCTCAAGTTCATGGTTCAGGTACTATTAACCTAACTTCATCGATCTTTGTCATTGCTATTCAGCTAGCCAGAGTTATCATTCCACCTGATAAACTTAGATGGGACCTTAATTGTAGCATCTCCTTCCCTAACCACTATATTTTTCAAGACCTTGTGACAAAATAGATTATTGGTATAGATGATTGTACAAGGGTAACCTGGATCTATCTTATGAAAAACAAATCTGAAGTTGGTGAAATTTTTTCAAAGCTTTTCCAAATGATCGAAAACCAATTTGGGGTGAGAATAAAAAACCTACGAAGTGATAATGCAAGAGATTACTTCAACCAAAATCTTTCATCTTTCCTTCAAAAAAAGGGAATTGTTCATTACTTATCTTGTGTTAATACACTACATCAAAACAGGATAGCCGAGAGGAAAAATAGATACCTCTTAGAAGTCACACAAGCATTATTATTTCAAAATGATGCTCCTAAGTGTTATTGGGGGGAATCGGTTCTTACTGCAGCTCACTTGATAAATAGAATGCCCTCTAAAGTTCTCGGTTTATAGAGCAATTATTTCATGAGTATTTCCCACATTCACAAATAGCTTCTAGATTACTCCCAAAAGTTTTTAGTTGTATGGTTTTTGTCCATATCCATGATGTTAACAAAGGAAAACTTGATTCAAGGGCAATAAAATGCATCTTTGTTGGTTATTCTTCTACAAAAAGGGGGTTATAAATGCTATCCTCCTGCTTCCCGTAAATTTTTCACTTCAATGGATGTTACTTTTGTTGAAAAACAACCTTTCTATTCAAGTTCTAATCTTCAGGGGGAAAGCGTGAGTGAAGATAAAGAACATGAGCTGTTTTTCCCTGATTTACAAGTTACTATTCAACCTGAAACCGTCCAGCCTAAAACCTTTGCCCCACCACCTTTTGATCAGCCACAAGACTAGCACACTGACCAGCCACATAACCAGCCTCTTAACACATTAGAATCAAGCCTCAATATACATCCAGTTGCTGAAAAATCTATCCTAATCTACTCAAGGAGAAAAGAGCCGAATTCTATTCAATTGCAAGTTCAAGATTCGACACCTGAACCAGGTATGCAGTCACAATTATCCTCTCCATTGATTCATGATTTGGATGTTCCTATAGCTGTTAGAAAAGGAGTTCGAAATTGTACTCAAAATCCTATTTCTCACTTTGTTTCTTATGATAAAATATCTCATAAACACCGCTCTTGCTTACTAATTTAGATACAGTTTCTATTTCCCAAAACTTCAAAGAGGTACTTAGGGATGAGAATTGGAAAATTGCCATTAATGAGGAAATGAATGCACTCAATAAAAATAATACCTGGGAAATTGTTGATCATCCAAAGACAAGAAACTTGTAGGATATAAATGGGTGTATACAATTAAATTTAATGCAGACGGGTCTTTAGAAAGGCACAAGGCTAGATTAGCAGCCAAAGGGTACACTCAAACACATGGGGTAGATTATCAAGAGACTTTTGCTTCAGTAGCTAAGATGAACACAGTCCGCATTCTTTTATCCTTGGCTGCCAACTTTAATTGGAGTTTACAGCAATTTGATGTCAAGAATGCATTTTTACATGGTGATCTTGAGGAAGAGGTGTACATGGAACCTCCACCGGGTTTTGAAAAAACATCAAAGATAATCAAATGTGCAGATTACGAAAGGCACTTTATGGGCTTAAGCAATCACCACGGGCTTGGTTTGGAAAATTTACAAGGATTTGATTGCTATTTTTGCTAGTTTACAGGGATTCAATTATTAAGTCTTTTGTTATATGTACAGCAAAAAGGTACATATAGAGAAAAGGATGATATATAGAAGATTTTTTATCTAGGACTCCAATAAACAATCATCAAACTTAGAGAAACATGAAGCAAACATTTACAGCCAAATGCTATGAAATAATTCTACCATTAAAAATCTGCTAGGTAGAATTCCTCAATAACCCATTCTACCAGCAACCATTACGATGCTTCACGACAATTGCTTACTGTTCTCATTATTGTAACACTAATGCATTCCTAGACTCTAGGAATTCAGAAGGCTGATATATGATCAATGGAGCCAATCCACATGATAATAATTTCCAAAACTATTGTAGGTGCTGAAAGAAACTATGGTAGTTATAACTGTATTTGGTTCTGTACTGGTGCCATAGTATATCATTCTAGCTTTCTCAACCCTTGCCTAGAAACTTGTATTCACTTTAACATTTTTGTATTTACATGATCCCCAACCAAAGTCAGGATCATACATATGTTATTTTTATTGATTGATTAGACACAAATATGAATTAGAATCTGAAAGAACTCCCATTTAAAGGAAACACTTACTTGAAGTGAAAAGGATAGTGTATAATTGAAATGACAATCATCTGGAGGAGTTATCAAATCCATTGGGCATGTTCGACTGTGACACAGAGATTGTGTAACCCTATGGCAAAAGAAATAGAATCACAGGAAGGAAATGTCAGACCACCCCTACAATGAATGAACATCAGATATCCTAACGCTCAAAATAGAAGTTCATACTCACACATTTCTGCTAGTATGATCCCCCAGAGGAGCCTGTAGGATAGAACCTGGTCCAACCTGTGATCCACATTTAGTTGTAATTAATTATGTTCAATTAGAGAACTCAAATTTCAAGTAAAAAGACAAGTACAAGGAATAAGCAAAATTAAGCTCAAATTTCAAGGAATTCATGAACTGAGAGACTCTCAAATAGTAACCAGTATGAATTATCTTCTCATGATTCCCAGAAAGGAAAATGACAGACCTCTGAGAACATTATTATTCCCTTTGATGCTAAATAGAAATCCCAATCCACATCCATAACTCATGCCTTTCATTCAAATAGCCGCAAAAAAAATAAAATAAAATAAAAAATAAATCCTAAATTTCTAGCTCAAAACTGATTTCAGATGCAAAAGAAACCGGCGCATAAGAAGCCTACAAGAAGCACTCAGCATATGACCGAAGTATATGTAAAAATATGTCTTCTAGCATAAATTTTGTAGCAACAAATCAATATTTGAACCCAAATTTAGGTTTTCGATGTTCATAAAAATATACTTTCATAAAAATAAAATAATTTATAGGCATACATAAAAATACTGCAACAGAGTAGCAAATTATTATTGAGTGTTTCTAACACATTAAACAAATGAAAACTAAAAATAAATTACATTCTCAAAAAAACTAGTCCAATCCAAAGAATCTCATTTTCCTTATGAAAAATGTAGAATTTGATGTACTATAGATTTTGCAAAAATGATTTTTTTTTCCTCAGTGTCTGTTTACAAGGATGAGAAGCAACATATTTATACTGAAAAATTAGACCTAACAAGGAAATTTACAGAGATTTACAGTGAATACGCTAGTTTGAGTACAATCAACAGAATAAATACATGATCAAAATAATAGCCTAAGAATATGTTAGTCAATACTCCCCTTCAAGTTAGTGAAACATATTTATACAGAAAAATTAGGCCTAACGAGAAAATTTACAGAGATTTACAGCTAATATCATAGTTTGAGTATGTTACAGACTTTAAATAGAGTAGCTTAATCTTAGGAACAGAATATAGGTTACCTTAGTTAACTACAACTCTAACTCTTCTTTACTGTTCTTGCTTTGTTCATTAAATTTTTTGCTCCATTACTATGTCACATTCTGCATGTGAAATCTTATGGATTCATCATTTGCTTGCTGAGATCAGTTTAAATCCCTCGTCTCCAGCAAAACTTTGGTGTGATAATCAAGTTGTTCTTCATATTGCCTCCAATTCAGTGTATTATGAACAAATCAAGTATATTAAAGTTGATTGTCACTTTATTCGTAAAAAGAATCAAGATAATATCATCCCAACGGGATATGTAAAGACAGGAGAACAGTTGGATGATTTGTTCACAAAAGCTTTAAATGGAACTCGGTTGAATATTTGTGTAACAAGCTAGGCATGATTAATATCTATACTCCAACTTAAGGGGAGTGTTACAAACTGTAAATAGAGTAGCTTAATCTTAAGAAAAAAATATAGCTTTCCTTATCAAACTAGGTTACCTTAGTTAACTAAAACTCTAACTCTTCTATGTTTGTATATATAGATGTACCTTTCAATACAAAAAATGAGATGATTATTTCTCCCATCTTATGTTTCATTACAGATTACAATCAACAGAATAAATTCATGATCAAAATAA
Organism: Excoecaria agallocha; assembly: GCA_037975025.1. Taxonomy (NCBI): domain Eukaryota; kingdom Viridiplantae; phylum Streptophyta; class Magnoliopsida; order Malpighiales; family Euphorbiaceae; genus Excoecaria; species Excoecaria agallocha. The sequence continues at coordinate 62,094,683 of CM075810.1, read as the reverse complement.
TAGCCTAAGAATCTGTTAGTCAACACTTTGATAAAGAATAAACTCAAAGAAAAATTCTAGATCAATCAAATAGTGAATCAAGTAGAGAATAAAGTGAAGGAAGTGACTTATTTCATTGATAAAATCTGGAAATACAGGAATACAATCCCCTAGGAAGGTAACTTCCCTCTCCAGGAAATGGAGATCTGCCTTACGGTAGCAGAAAACAAATGATCAACAGATAATTCCCTTCCTCATTCCCCAGCTAAAATAACAAAACAAAAGTCAAAACCGTTTCTCCCTAGTGTCTAGCTAGGCACTAGGTGTAACTATTTTCTCTCTCCTGCCCTTAACCAAATTTCCTACCCAAAAAGACAATGTCTAATTAAATCCCCTCAATACCCCTGCTGCGTTGTTGTATCCTTAACCCCCTGCTGCATTTGTTGTTTCTTCTTGCGAGTATACACTTACAGTTTTCTTGGCCCAAATGCATCCGGATCCAGGAGCCTTGCTTGTGTAGCAGACTCCCTATCAACGCCGCCCTCCTAAAATAAAGTCATCCTCGAGACTTAGCTGGGGTACTCACTCTTCATAACAAATTCATCTTCCCAAGTTGCATCGTCGATGCTCTTTGATTGCCATTGCACCAACCATTGGGACAAACTTTCCCCTTCTCTTTGGATAACCCAAGTTGCTAGCACTTTCTCGAGGACAGGACCATCAACATGTTCTATTTCTAACTCAGGGGGCAAGTTGCTAGAACTAGATTGGTTTCCAATAGCCTTCTTAAGTAGGGAGACATGAAAGACGGGGTGAATTTTAGAAGATTCAAGGAGTAAGGGATAAGCCACTAATCCTACCTTGGCTGCAATCTAATATGGCCCGAAGTAACATGCTGACTTCGGGTAGAGGGTGCGTTTGTAAGGTCAAAAGGTATTACTAAGAATTCATAGTGGCCGTTGTGTGTCCGAAAAGCAGTCTTGGGTTCATCTCCTTCCCTCATCCGAATCTGGTAAAAACCGGACTTCAAAACCAACTTCGAGAAATACACAACCCCATGCAGCTCTTCAACTACTGGAATCGGATATTTGTCAGTCACTGTTACTTTGTTCAAGGCCCCATCATCTATACAAAACCTCCACATCTCATCCTTCTTGACTAAGATAACTGGACTAAAAAAAGCACTCCGGCTTGGGGGTATAATCCCTTGTTGTAACATCTCCCCTACTTGTTTTTGTATCTCAATCTTCTGTATTTGGGAATATCTGTAAGGGCGGACGCTAATAGCCTCTTGGCCCAAAATAAGTTGGATTGTGTCTAGGGGGCAGCCCTGTTAAAGGAGCGAAAACCTTAGAAAAGCGAACCATGAGGTTGTCAACATCGGAAATCTGAGCGGAATTGAGCCCTTGCACTATGCCTAGGGGTAAATTAGGTTGCATGGGATCCCTGCACAATTGCTTTAGACTTCCCCCTCCTAACCACACTTGCAACGCATCCATTTCACAAAGAGTACCGTCTACGCCTGCTAGCTCAACTAGTTTGCCCCTGTGCTCAAAGCGCATCCACCTTTGATCCCAATTGTGCACTACATTGCCTAGAGCCTTCAACCACTCAATCCCAAAAACAACATCCGGTGGCCCTAAATCAAACAATAACACATCCAAATGCAATGGGATGGACCCCAATTGCAACTCAATATTTTGGCACTTCTCATGGACCGTAACACAATAGCCATCCCCCTAATTAGCTGTAGGTTCTCTGCATAGAAACCTTTATACACATCAGAATAAGAAAATCTCATTCTCAAAAATCTCCATGGTTCCAAAGCCTGTGCTCTTTGAAGTAGAGTTTTCTCCTTCCAAAGAGATCGAATTTTCTCCCTCTTGGTACTAGGTTCTATTTCGGGTTTAAAAGGTTACAATACCTGTTTTTCGGAGATAGAGTTTACTACCTCCAGCATCAGTTCCATCTTTCTAGTCCACATCAAACAGCTTTTGGAAAAGTCTCAAGAGGTCAAATTTGGCTCCCTCTTTATTGTCACCGCCTCCGTAAGAAGAAAGCATAGGGTGTGTTCAGCTTATCCCTAGAATCTCACCGCCATCCACCAGCACACGCATGCTCAAGCACCGCCTAAAGATCTGGTTCCCCCCTCACGCCGGCACATGTAAGAGCATGTCTCCAGTCGCCATTCATTGCTAGTTCTTCTCCAACCAATCCTTGGTTGACATTTTTTATTTTTTGAGCCTTTTCCTCTACAGACTGATTTACTTGTGCGATTCAAACCTACTCAATATCAATGCCTTGATACCGAACCTTTCCAATGTTGAGCATGTGATGGCAAAAGCTTTAGAAAACTTCAATAGCTACTGCTATTTAGTTTTGTAATACAAGGACCTCATGAGAAATCCCAAGATTTTATCCAATGCACAACAATTTCTTGGAGGTCCATTTAGACAGCAGCCGATGCAAGTTGAGCATGTGTGATATCTATGCACTAACTTCAGGGCAATATTAATCACAATTGGATTTCCTAAGTAAGATAGGACTATCTTTTTCCCAGTTAGAATTTATCTTTCCTTGTTAGGATAGGACTAGGACTTTATTTTGTTTTTCTTTATAAATAGCTAAGCGAGTTTGCTCATCTAGTCCCTCAACAAAGACAGTGAATTCTTCAATGGAAGGACCCTGGTTTCTTGGTTGTGTTTGTTTTACTCATTAGAAACCCAAAAGAGTCTATGCAACTTTGATACCAATTTGTTAGGAACATTCCTAACAATTATATTTAATTAGTGTAGTTCTAGGCTTTTGAGAATAAATTAGACAAAGAGCAAAAGGAAGAAGATAAAAAGAATGTAATAATCCCTCCATTGCATTCAACATGACAACTTTCAACTCTTCACACAAACCAAGAAAATTATTAATTAACATCGATTCTATAAAATATTTGTTTTAATTTACTACAATAAACTTTTACTAGTTCTCCATAATTATACATTCCCACCCTATTGATTATCTTTTTTTCGTGTATACATAAGGATAAAAAAAAAATACATAATTCATGCATTTTGTAATTTGGAAATTGTCACTTGGCAAATTGCCACGATGAATGAAAAGGAGGGAGAAGAAGATAGAGAGAGAATTGGAGGGAGAAAATGAGAATGAGAAAGAGGTTATGGCATGTGAGCTTTGTGAATAATCTCTGCCAGCTTTATGTAAAAGCTGATACTAACTTAGGCTTAAAAAACAAAAGAAAAAAAAAATTACACTCGCTCTTTTACAATTTTACCCTTACACCTATACTTAAAATCAATTTTGACCTATATTAGTAATTTATGAAGAAAATTTAAATGGAAATCTAGCAAAGATTTGGAATGATCTGTCTGATAGAACAAGAAGATTTTAATTTTATTCACACAAATACACAATTTATATATGTGTGTGTGTGTGTGTGTGTGTGTGTAAGGAATTCCACAATTTATAAAAAAGGGTAATTTTATTTATTTAATAAAATAATGCATTAATTTGGTTATAGGCCAGAAGTTGCATGACCAGCATCTACATAAAGGTAATTTTAAACTAAATTGGATTTTGGCATCAAGTTTATGGGGTTATTTTACCCTCAAATTTTTATATTTTGTTTTGACCTTAGTATTTCTATCAACATTTTATTCGTATTCTATCACCATATTTACAATTCCACTTCTGCAGCTCAAACGGGTGTTTTAACAAAATAGAGAAGCTTGGGAAATGTAAATTTTTTGGAAAAGGAAGAGAAGAAGACTAAAACAACACATAACAAAACCTGTAAAATAGTGAACAAGAATATGAAAACAGAAGAATAGCAACTCCATATCTTAATGGCTTACAGTTATATTGTAAAAGAGAGAGAGAGAAAGCCGTTGGGCCTTGATTACATCACCATGACCTGTTAACCTTAATAGCCCTTGCCCATACACCCCCAAGTTTGCATTTGAACTAATAACAGAATTAGCCTGCAAAGATAATATCAAAAAGCAGCCTCAAAAATTTTCAAAGACTACAAGGATACTGCTAAAACCATCATACCCGCAGAACAATAAGATTTCTGACTTCAAGTATAGAAGCAGTGACAACAGTGTTTCCACCTCCATCAATTTCAATTTTGGAGTTCCACATGAGTAACATCTTAACAGCAACTCTAAATGCTCCAAAAACCTTCATATTGGAGGCAGAGCATAGTTCATCAGTGGTAAAAAGTAGGTAACTTAACAAAAATTTTAGGAATAGAACATATATATATATGTGTGTGTGTGTGTATTATATATATATATATGTGTATGTATGTACGTATATGTATAATATAAAATATACATACAAACATGCCTATGTATGCGTATGTATATGTATGTATACCCTAGTTTTCTATATGGTTAAGGCCACAACATAAAAAGGCCTACAGACGCTTGGTATCTGAACTCTAAGGGCTTAGCAGCAAGTTCTCTAGCAAGTGCTTCCTTTTTGGAGGATAATTCTTATAATAGATCTTGCGGAAAGAAGTCAATCTATATTGGCTGTAAAGGACTCCCAAGAGCTGGCAGGAAAGCCAGAAGGACTTGAATTTCATTGGCTGGACTTTTTCTTCAACTTGGCATTTCTGACCGGTACTGGCCAGGGTATGTATGTATGTATACACACATATATATATGATATTTGATATATAGATATAAATATACATACATACACATACACACATATATAGAGGAGGAAAATTTTGACCCAACTCAATAAAAGTGTGACCCAAGCCTAACCCAACCCATCTGACCTGCAAAGTCAACCAACCCCCTTGTTACTAGTTTATATTATTTATGAACATTTTTTTTTATAGGTTCTAATGCATAATTTTCTATTTTTAACGAAAAAAAATTGTTGGATTTCCTAGTTAAGATTGGACTCATTTGTATTTTCTTGTTAAAATTCATATTTTCTAGTTAGATTAGGACTCTCTTTTATATTCCTAGTTAGAGTGTATTTTTATATTTTCTAATTGGTTTTTATCTTTACTTATGAGAATAGGACTAGGACTCCTTTTATTTTCTCTGTAAATGGCTTGTACATTCTTAGAATTGTTAAGATAAGAAAATTAATAAAATTTTTATTCTCAAAAATCTTCAAATATAAAGTCACATATCATTTAACAATAATCCATTTGTATTTTAACCCAACCCGTTTATGACCCACAAAATTTTAACCTGTTTATGACCCAACTAGTCATGACCCACCCCACCCATTTTCCAATATATATGGAAAACGTATTAAAGATTTAGTAGAACGAGATTTTTTTTATTATCTCAATTACTCTAAAAGAATAATACAAATAGGTTTATATATATACATCGAGTATATAAGGAAAAAATATTATTTTACCCTTAATTACAAAACTAACTAAAATAAATAGATTAACCAACACGTATTATTTTACCGTCAATATTTTTCTCAAAGTTCTATTTTGCCCCTCAATTTGTTTTTGGAGTTAAAAAAACCCTATAGTGGTTGAAAATAATCTAAAATACCCATATAGTTATTTGAAATAGTGCAAAAATACTCCCATAGTTGTTAAAAAGGGTGTTAAAATGCCCTACTTTGTCACTTTTTCCAGCACCTATAGGAGGACTTTAGCTCAAAAGATAACTTAAGGGGCAAAATAGAGCGTTATACAACTTTTGGAACGCATTATAGTACCTTTTTTCCTATATAAATATAGGAACAGATAATACAAACTCTTGATACATTAATGACAGCAAAAAACCACTTACAACCAGAAACAGAGAAAAGTTTGCATATATTTTGCCACAGAACAGTATTTTAGGCAATAACAATGCGTCTATTTGCATGTGAATTTGTGTATATGGTGGTGAGAGTAACATCACTTTGCTTTGTTATAAAAATTATGTTTATTTGTTTTCCCTTTTATGAAACTATACATCAAATCAGTTATATGAATCCTAAGCTATCAATTATACATTCTGCTCTAACTAGAACGGGTAACAAAAATTAAAGAAAGCAATGCACTCGTTGTACTTAATAGGAACATCACAGTTCACCTTTATTACGGAATTACTCATCAGAAGTTCTTCTGCCACAAGCTCAAATTCTGATACTGGATATGCAGATAATCCGAAAACAATGCTGCCTCCGCAATATAATCCAATTTGACCTCTAACCTTCACATGGAAAGAAAACAAAATTTAAGATTCAGGCTGTGAAATTCATTAAGCAGCAAAGAACAGAAAAACCATAGGAAAGATGCATAATAGATTCCCCAAAAGAAATTGATAAATCACAAGACAAAAATGTAAAATGGCTATAAACAAGAATATACTCCACAGAGCATGGGAGAAGTAATGTCCAAGAATCAAACAGCTATCCAGCATTCAAGTTGATGACAGTGACATCTGGAAAAGAACAGAAAATGAAGAGTATATTTTCTGATATATTATTCAAAGGAATCAATGGTATTTATATAAGTATAGGAGAAGCTAACTAAGGAAACTAGCTACAAATTAGCCTACCAACTAGCTGCATATTTTATCTGCAGCTCATATAAAATCAATAATATACTCTATAACACTCCCCTCGAGCTGGAGCATGGATGTTAATCACATCCAGTTTGCTACAAAGATAGTTAACCCATGTCCCATTTAATGCTTTCGTGAAAGTATCTCCTAGTTGCTCTCTTGTCTTCACATAGCCAATGGAAATTAAATTTTCTTGAATCTTCTCACAAATGAAGTGTCAATTAACCTCGATGTGTTTGTTTCTTTTATGATACATTGGATTCAAGGCGGTGTGAATAGCAGCTTGATGATCACACTAGAGTTGTGCTGGTGACGAACACTTTAACCCAACTTCAATGAATAGAAGATGGATCCACAAAATTTCACATGTAGATTGTGTTATAGCTCAATACTCAGATTCTGCACTAATTGAGATAACACTCTGCTTCTTGCTTCTCCATAACACCAAATTTTGATAAAGAACAAATTCGAGATAACAATAAATCAACCAAACAGATAATCAATTAGGAAATAAAATGAAAGAAGGGAATGATTTCATTGATAAAAAGACTGTAAATACAAGATTACAATCCCCAGGAAAATAATCTTCCCTATCCAGAAATGGAGCCCTGCTCAACAGCAGCAAAATATAAAATAATCAAAGATAAAAACCCTCCCCCCTATCCCAGCTAAATAACCAAGCAAAGGTGGAAACTGTTTCTCCCTAGTGTCCATCTAGGCACTAGGTGTAACTACTTTCTCTCTCCTTCCCTAAACTTGATTTCCTAACCAACTAAATTCCCTCCATGCCCCTACATTGCCATTTCCATATTGTGTTTGTTGTTTCTTTTTTGTGTGTACACCTGCAATTTTCTTGGCCCAAATGCATCCAAATCCAGGAACCTCGCTTAAGTAGCAGCCTCTCTATCAAATTTCCACTAACAAAGACATAATAACCTATAGTAGACTTTCTATCAACCTTGGATCAAGCCCAATCAACATCTGAAAGATATTCAATGTGAGTATGATCGCTAGCATGCCAAGTCCAAGAGCTCCTTCCAAGTAGCATAAAATATGTTCCAAAGCTACCCAATGTTAGACTGTAGGCGTAGATATAAATTGACTAACAACAATAACTACATGAACACTATCCGTATGAGTCACTGTGAGGTAGTTTAGTTTTCCAACTAACTTCCTCTATCTCTCCAAATCATCGAAAAGATCACATCATCTTTTGTAAGCTATGCAATTGGATTCATCGGCATGCTACAAGGCTTAGCTCCCATCTTTCTAGTTTCCACAAGTAGATCAAGTACATACTTCTTTTAAGACAAGAAAATCCTTTCTTGCTTCTTGTTACTTCCACTCCCAAGAAATATTTTGTTGGTTAATGTATTTTGTTAGATAATAGATTGTAATTAAGGGTAGAATAGTAATTTTTCTTTTACTACTTGTATACCTATAAATATACCCTTGTATCATTATTTTAGATTAATTCAAGATAATATAAATTCTTGAGTTCACAAAATCTTCATGGTATCAGAGCCACTACCGTTTCGAAGTTCGAGTTAACTCCCTTCCGTAGTTGGTTATTTTTCCGGTAACCCTTCTTTTCCGGCGAGTCTAAGAAGTCGTGTTTCAGCCCTCCTCTTTCGACACCGCCCCCATAGGAAGATAGATCGGGTCAAGTTCGGCTTGTACCCAGAATTCCGGCGCCGTCAGAAGCCGCGCGTGAGCACACGCGCCGCCGTCAGTTTCTGTCCAGTCTCCATGCGCCGGCACGTGACTCCACCTCCGGCCACTTTTTTGCAGCCATTTTTCTTCCGACCTGCTCGCCGCTCTTTTCCGCCTCCAACCCACTGATCTCCGGTGACTTCTGACCACCTCGGTTTCTGGATCACGCGTGAACAGGTTTTGTTTTTCCTGGGTTTCTTTTTCCTGCTGTTTTTTATCCTTTTTTGGCTTGTTCATTATGTCAAATATTAAGGATAATCATAAGGAAGTTGAGAAACATTATTCCATTAATGACAGTCCATATTCTCAAATTAGCCCAGTTAAATTTGAGGGGAGCAGTACTTATTTAGCCTGATCTAGATCGTGTTTATTGTCGATCAAGGCTAGAAGGTTACAGGCCTATATCGATGGAAGTAAAAAACCACCACTTGTCACAGATCCTAATTTTAATCAATGAGACTCAGATAATTCACTGGTTATGTCTTGGCTCCTAAATTCTATGTATCCTAAGATCTCTAGACAGTATTTATTACTTGACACTGCAGAGAAGATATGGAAAGCTGCAAAAATCACCTACTCTCAAATGGAAAATGCTGCTCGTATCTTTGAATTCAGGAACAAAGTTCATGGTACAAAACAAGGCGAGCTTACTGTTTCAGATTATTTCTCTGAATTGGGTAGTTTATGGCAGGAATTGGATTATTATCAGGATTTTCAAGCAAAATGTGTTGATAATGCGGTGCTGATTCAAAAGATGATTGAAAATGAGAGGGTTTATGATTTTCTGGCTGGTTTAAATCTTGAATTTGATCAAGTGCGAGTTCAAGTTATTGGCAGAACTCCTTTTTCTTTACTTGAGGAGGCACATTCTTTAATTCAACAGGAAGAGACCAGGAGAGTGCTATGCTTTATATTGTATCTATTGACAAGTCGGGTTTGACTATCCATACCTCTCTTAAGCAACCAAAAGAGATTCTTTCTGATAAAGATCATTTGCTCTGTGACTATTGTAGTAAGCTAAGGCACACTGAAGAGACTTGCTGGAAGTTGCATGGGAGACCTAGTAGGGGCCGTGGGGGAAAACGAGTTAATCCAACAAGAGCTCAAGCACGTGTTAGAAACAGTGGAATCATCTAAGGAGTCGGCTTCAGTTGAGAATCTCTCCTCTGATGAGATTTTGCATTTCAGGCGTCTCCTGTCTCAACTTACTCCTTCCTCCAGTGCTACCTCTAATTTGGTCAAGTCAGGTACTACTTTCTCTCATCATAATTCATGGATTATTAATTCTGGTGCGAATAGACATATGACAAGCATTTCAAAAGGTTTTCTTAACTACTCTCCTTGTTTAAAAAATGATAGTGTCAGGATGGTTGATGGGTCATTAACCCCTATTTCTGGAATAGGTTCTGTTGTTTGTACTCCTAATATTAAATTGTCTTCTGTTCTTCATGTTCCTCAATTTCCTGTTAATCTTTTATCTGTCAGTGCTATAACTAAAACTCTTAACTGTAAGGTTGAATTTTTTCCTGATTTTTGTATTCTTCAGGATCTTCAAACAGGGAAGAGGATTGGCAGTGGTAGAGAGCATGATGGCTTATATATGCTGGAAGACAGTTAAGAATTGGCTCTTTTTGGGGGGTATCAGGATGTCAATCAGGAGATCATTCAGTAGCATAGGAGATTAGGACACCCGTCATTTTTTGTTTTAGAAAAACTATATCCTAACTTATTTGATAGAACTCGGTTTAATTTTTTACATTGTGATGCTTGTGAGTATGTTAAACATACTAAAAATTCTTATCATTTGAATGATAATAAAACCAATGAGCCATTTATGATTGTTCATTCTGATGTTTGGAGGCCTACACAAATTGCCTTTGTTTGGAAATCGATGGTTTGTTACTTTCATTGATTGTTGCACTAGAATGACTTGGGTGTATTTGATTAAGGCAAAGAGTGATGTTTTCTCTTGTTTTCAACTTTTTCATGAAATGGTTGACATCATATTCGATGCTAAAATAAAAGTTTTGCGGTTAGATAATGGTACAGAATATATGAATAGTAGGTTTGATACTTATTTGGAGTCTCATGAGATTATTCACCAAACTAGTTGTCCTTATACTAGTGCTCAAAATGGTGTAACTGAAAGAAAAAATAGACATTTGTTAGAAGTTGTTAGATCTCTTATGTTTACTATGCATGTTCCAAAGTCATATTGGGGGGATGTTGTACTAGCGGCTGCCTATCTTATTAATCAAATGCCTCTCAAAGCTCATAATTTTAGGACTCTTGTAGAAGCCTTAATAGGGAAAACTGGCTATATTGTTCCACCAAAAATTTTTGGATGTGTTTGCTTTATTCATACTAGGAATGTTGGAAAATTAGATCCGAGAGCACTGAAATGTGTGTTCGTTGGATATTCTCCAACTCAAAAGGGATATAAGTGTTATCATCCTCAATCTAGGAAATTCTATGTGAGTATGGATGTTACCTTTCGGGAGTCTGAACCTTATTTTGGCAGTATCCAATCACCTCTTCAGGGGGAGAATAGTGAAGAAGTGGTGATGAACGTACATGTGCTACCTCGGGATCTAGTTCAAAGAAAAAACGAAGAGATTGTTATTCAGGAGCAGAATGTTGATGTTCAGGGGGAGGAGAATGAGAATGTTATTGGTGTTGGTGGTCGTTTAGATAGACCTGACTTGTTGAGATACTCGAGGAAAAATAGGTCTGAAGAAGCCATCATGCATTCTACACTACCAGAATCCTCGGGTGAGTCACTTCTTGATTCTGATTTATCTCTTGATTCTGATTTAAATTTGCCCATTGCTTAAAGGAAAGGAGTCAAGTCGCGTACAAAACATTCCATTTCTAACTTTGTCTCTTATGATTCTTTGTCTCCCTCCTATAGAGCCTTTGCCTCTTGTCTCTTTCCTCTCTGTCTATTCCACAGGATTAGAGAGAAGCTATCAAGGATCCAAAGTGGAGAGAAGCTATGGTTGAAGAAATGAAAGCCCTCTAAAAATGAAACCTGGGAACTAGTTGCATCTTCAAACAAAAATTTAGTTGGTTGTAAGTGGGTGTTCACAATAAAACACAAAGCTGATGGTTCAATTGAAAGATTTAAAGCTAGATTAGTGGCAAAAGGATTCACCCTGACTTATGGAGTTGACTATCAGGAGACATTTGCACCAATTGCTAAAATGAATACCATTAGAATCTTGCTATCTTGTGCAACTAACTTGGATTGGGATTTGCTGCAATTTAATGTGAAGAATGCATTTCTCCATGGGGACCTGGAAGAGGAGGTTTATATGGAGATTTCTCCTGGTTTTGATGATGAGAGAACACAAGGAAATGTGTGCAGACTGAAGAAAGCCAAGGGGTGCAGACTGAAGAAAGCCTTGTATGGGTTGAAACAATCTCCGAGAGCTTAGTTTGATAGATTCAGCAAAGGTATGATATCCTTTGGTTATCAACAAAGTAATGCCGATCATACCCTCTTTATGAGGCACTCTAAGGGTAAGATCACTCTTCTCATTATTTATGTTGATGACATAGTGATGACAGGGGATGATAAAGAAGAATTGATTCGACTGAAGAAGCTCTTAGCTCAGGAGTTTGAAATCAAGGGTCTTGGGAAGCTACAATATTTCTTGGGAATTGAAGTTGCCAGATTAACCAAAGGAATCTTCATTTCTCAAAGAAAATATGTTTTGGATCTTTTGGATGAAACTGGTATGTTGGGATGCAAACCAGCAGATACACCCATTGAAAGTAACCATAAATTACAAACAGGGACTGAAGGTTCAATTGATAAGGGCAGATATCAAAGATTGGTCGGTAGATTTATCTATTTGTCCCACACTAGACCAGATATTGCTTATGTAGTTAGCTTGGTGAGTCAGTTTATGCATGATCCAAGAAAATCTCATCAACAAGCTGTTTTCGCATTTTAAGGTATTTAAAATCAGCTCCAGGAAGAGGTATTCTTTTTTCAAAAAATAGTCATCTAAGAATCGAAGCCTTTACATATGCAGATTGGGTTGAATCTTTAGATGATAAAAGATCTACCTCTGGTTATTGTACATTTGTGGGAGGTAACTTAGTCACTTGGAGAAGCAAAAAACAGAGTGTAGTTGCAAGATCAAGTGCAGAAGCGGAATATAGAGCTATGGCTCAAGGTATTTGTGAGTTGTTATGGTTGCAAAATTTATTAGCAGAGTTGAATTTGGCTAAAGAGGACCGACTATTTTTGTATTGTGACAACAAAGTTGCAATCAGTATTGCTCATAATCCAGTTCAACATGACAGGACAAAACATATTGAAATTGATCGGCATTTCATCAAAGAAAAATTATCTGATGGTGTTTTAAGCTTATTCCTGAACCACCTCACTAAACTTGTCAAACCAAGCACAAGAACTCTGCTTCAAACCATAAAGAGATTTGTTTAAATTACACAATTTCCCATTCTCCCCCGAGCAACAAACCCAAGTAGTTGCTCCATGTACACTTCTTGAATGTCTCCATGAATAAAGATATTTTTGATGTCCAACTAGTGTAAAGAAACTATGGAAATAAACAATCAGACAAGGGTGAGTTTAGCCAATGGAGAGTATTTGAATAATTCACCCCATATGTTTGGGCATATCCTTTTACAACAAGCTTATCTTTAAGTCTAACCACAAAACCATTTGGATTAACTTTTATTGCAAAAACCCATTTGCATCCCATCGCCTTATTCCCTTTAGGTAAATTAACCAAATCCCAAGTGTGATTTCATCCAAAGCATTTGTCTCTTCTATCATTGCATCAAGCCAACCGGGATGAGACAAAGCTTATTTAACAGTACGAGGAACAAAGACAAAGTCGAGAGAAACAATAAGAGAGCATGTAGAATGAGATAAATGATCGTAAGAGACAGAGTTACTAATAGGACAGGTACAATGGCATTTGCCTTTTCGTAGAACAATTAAAAGATCAAGATCACCTGGGACTGGATTCGATGATGAGTCTGATCCAAGGGATGCAGAGAGGGTTCCAAGTCTCCTAGCATAAACCTATACAATAGGAGGTTTTAGTGGAGCAGAAGCTAGGGGAACCAAATCACAAGTATTACAAAAATGATCACTCCAAGCAACCGGAACTGAATCACCAATAGGAACAAGATCATTTGGTGGCCTTGTAGGTGGAGTAACAGCATAGATCAACCATCTTCGGCCCTCATAATTGTAGAATCAGAAGATGGGTAAAAAGGTTTATTTTCCCAAAAAAAAATAATAACAGACACAAAATATCTATTAAGTTCCAGACAATAGTTTTCATACCCCTTTTAAAGCAAGAATATCCCAAAAAGACACTTCTGGAAGAAATCGAAGAGTTGCTTGGGAATCCTACAAAATCCATTCGTTCTTTCTTCTCTAACGTATCATCAAAACTTCATCTAGGTTTGAATAGCAGGACCGGTGACTTTGGATCCAATTTAGTGATATGAGATCGAACATCTCAAACAAAACAAGTGCTTCCAAATATTGTTGGTTCTAGAGGAAATGGCAGCTTGGTTGGAAAAATAACACTATAGTCAATCTCACACTATAGTCAATCTCACCAGTAAGTACTCAAGAATGCATGCAATTAATCGGGAAGCAAGCAGTGGACACAACATTGGCCCAAAATTGTTTAAAAACCTTCATCTAAAATAAAAGAGTTTGTGTTGTCTCAAGCAAATATATATTTTTCCTCTCAGCTACTTCATTTTGAGATGGTGCATCAGAACATGAAGATTGATGAAGTATGCTATTCTGAGTCATGTATGTCTTGAAAGAATCAAAAAAATATTTTTTGACATTATCACTTCTCATGTGCAAATAGAAATACTAAATTGAGTTTCGATCTCAGCACAAAAATGAGCAACTAAATTAGAATCACTTTTCATAAAGAATACTCGAGTCATGCAGGAGTAATCATCCACGAATGTCATAACATACTTGAATCCAAATTTAGCCACCATAGAACATGGTCCCAAAACATCCAAATAAACCAATTCAAATGCAAAACTAACTCGTTTGTTAGTCCGTGGACTTGAAGAGTTACAATGGTGCCTGGCAAACTGACATGACTCACAATTAAGGGAAGAGAGATTGGAAAATTAAGGATATAATCTCTTTGGTAACAGCAAATAAGGATGCTCCAGTCTAAAATGTGCTTCAAAAGAAGATAGACCACTAAAACAAGTAACAGGTATTAGTATCTCTGTGTTAAGAACATAAAAACCTCTTAATAGGTTACATTTACCAATAGTCTGCTTTGTCACAAGCTATTAAAAAACACAATGATTAGTAAAGAAAGAAATATTGCAATTAAGATCATGTGTAAGCTTACTTACAGAAATCAAGTTGAAAGAAAGCTTTGGTAAATTTAGTAATGATGACAAAGGAATTGACTGAAACAAGATTAACAGTGCCAAAGCCATTTACATGATAAGTTATTGCATCTGCCATTGTAACGGGAGAAGAAGATACATGTGACAGAAAAGTAGAGAATACACACGATATTCTTCCCACTCATCACCATAACTAAAAAGAGGAGCAACTAATCAATTCAGTCCAGCTTAATGAAGGAAAGCTTTTTAGATAGATAGATAAAACGATGAAGCAAATATATACTTGTATAACTTGGCATATATAGCTATGTAGTTGATTAGGAATTACAGCTGTAATATTCTTGTATAGTTGACTTGCCTTAAATAGTTTTATGTACTTAAATAGGTGTATATCTTCTGTATAAATACCTTGAGACATAGAGAATAAAAAAGAGCCTATTTTTGCCTCTCAATTGTCAATTTGGTATCAGAGCAAAAGAAAAATTCTTCCGCTGCCTTTCTTTTGTTCAAACCCTAGCCGACATCAATGTCTACTAAAATTGACAATGAAATTTTGGATAGCAAAAACCCAGATGGAAAAAACCTTCCTACTGTGACTATTCACGAGACAACACCTTCTCCAATCCATATCAAATTGGATGGTACTAATTATCGTGTTTGATCCAAGATTCTAGAGATGCATATTGCTGGCAGAAAGAAGAAGGGTTATATTACTAGAAGAAAGGCTGCTCCTGTAGAGGATGATCCAGGCTATAACGAATGGGAAGCTGGAGATGCTCTTGTCAAGTCTTGGCTAATTAATTCCATGACTGATAATCTGATGTCACACTTTATGCAGTGTGGGACATCTAAAGCAGTTTGGGATGCAATTAAAAGGAGCTATCTTGATGTTTCATACTCTTCTCAAGTCTATGAACTGATGAAAAAATCATTTCAATTGCGTCAGGCTGGCCGATCTCTAACAAAATATTACAATGAGTTGAATTCAATTTTCATGGAACTTGATTATCGAAGGCCCAATGACATGACATGTGCGGCTAATATTGAGAAACAAATGCAGCATATTGCTGAAGATCGAATCTATATGTTTCTTGCAGGTCTTGACTACAATTTGGATCAAGTTTGTAGTCGTGTTTTGGCTACTTCACCTTTACCCATCCTGGAGGAAGCTTATTCTTTAGTTCGTTGCGAAGTGCAAAGACAAGTCACCATGGGATCAGAAAATTACTCTGAGGCATCAGCTCTGGCTGTCCAAAAGAGCACCCCTCAGACTGCCTCTGTGGATTTTGCCACCTCTAATTCTCGCTTCTGCACCCATTGCAACGGCAACCGACATACAGTAGATGTTTGTTGGAAGAAGCATGGTTATCCGGAGTGGTATAAACTTAAGCAAGCTAAGAAGAAAAACAAAAAATCTGCTCAGATAGCTATTACTAATACTTCTCTACCTTCTGCTTCTCATGTCTCTCAAGTGTCACCTCAAGCAAGTCTAGTTTGACATGTACTTATATTGCTTCTAACACCTTGGTTATTGATTCAGGGGCTACTGACCATATGACTAGTAATTCTTTCATACTTACCTCTCTCATGTCGTCTACTGTTAAGTCTGTACAGGTTGCTAATGGGAATTCTATGCTCACTACAGGGGTTGGGAATGTCTCAGTCTCTCCTACACTATCTATGTCATCTGTTTTACTTGCACCCGCCCTCTCTAATAATCTTCTTTCCATTAGTAAGATTACCAAAAGCCTGAATTGTTCTGTAACGTTTAATTCTTCTCACTGTGTATTTCAGGACAATCATACGAAGATGATGATTGGCATTGGTAAGGAAAGAGGCGGCCTTTATTACTTAGAGGGGGTTAAGGAGTTTAAATCTGAACCTAGTCACGGCCTTCAAGTAGAGAGAGACGTTTGATAGAGAAAAGATTTTTTTATGGCACTGTTGTTTAGGACATCCATCTTTTACTTATTTAGAACATTTATTCCCCAAGTTATTTCGCAATGTTACTACCTCTAGTTTAAAGTGTGAACAATGCATTTATGCAAAAAACCATCATGTTTCTTTCAAAAACAGTTTAAATAAAAGTTCTATTCCTTTTTCATGTGTTTATACTGATGTGTGGGGTCCTTTTTCTACTCCATCTGCTTTGGATCACAAATATTGTGTCTTTTATTGATGACTGTACTAAAGTGAGTTGGGTCTATTTGATAAAATCTAAAAATGATGTTATACATGTGATTCCTCAATTTTATAAAATGATTGTCACACAGTTTCATACTCAGGTTCAAGTCTTTCATTCTGACAATGGCCGTGAGTTTGTTAATCAGTCTCTCGCTAATTTCTTCCCAGAACATGGCATCCTCCACCAAACCACCTGTGCCTATACACCTCAACAAAACGGTATAGCAGAACGTAAAAATCGTCACATTCTTGAGGTTGCTAGGGCTTTAAGCTTTACCATACGTGTTCCTAAACATTTTTGGGCTAAGGCTGTCATGACTGTTGTCTTTCTTATTAATCGGATGCCTACTCGTATCATTGATTTTCAAACTCCTTTGAGAATGTTGTCAAATTTCACTCTATCCCTTATGCTCTAAATATTTGCCCCAAGGATTTTGGTTGTGTATGTTATGTTCATGTGCACTCTATCTATAGAGATAAACTTGATTCGCATGCTCTTAAGTGTGTTTTTCTTGGTTACTCTAATTCTCAAAAGGGCTACAAATGTTTTCATCCTCCTACCGGTAAATATTATGTTTCCATGGATGTTCAATTCTGTGAACAGATATCTTATTTTTCTGGAGATATATCTATGGTTCCCCTTCAGGGGGAGATTAGTTGTAAGGAAGAGGAACAATTATGGTTAGCAGAGAAGAAGTTATGGATGTCAGGTAAGGGGGAGGATTCAATTGTTGTGGGGAATAAGGAATCCTTAGATGATACTTGTCCTATAGATGATACTTGTCCTATTGAAGTTGAGTCTGAACTTGAGGAGATAAAGAATGAAAGACCAGCTCAATTATTCCAAAAAAGGTATACAAGAAGAAAAAAGACTCCTAATTCTAATGCCCCTCTTGATGACATTACCATGCCATCGAATGACTCTTCTACTATTAATCCTGAGGTATGTGTTCCCTCTCCTAAAATTTCAACTTCAGATATTGATTCTAGTCTTGTCACATTAGAGAATGCTGCTCTGAATCCACAAGTTACGGATGACAATCATGGTAGAAGATATCCCCTTCGTGAATGTAAAGAACCTGATAGGTTGGATTTTTCCAAATCATCTTCTAATGTCGCTTATCCCATTTCTGATTTTATCTCTTATCATCGCTTGTCAGAAACTCACCTAGCTTTTGCTCTTCAGTTGTCTTTTGTGTCTATTCCTAGTCAATTTCAGGAAGCCCCTGGAGATACTAAGTGGAAGGCTGCCATGGAAGAGGAAATGAATGGACTCCAAAAGAATTCCACTTGGGAGATGGTTGAGTTACCACCGGAAAAGAAGACAGTAGGTTGCAAGTGGGTGTTTACAGTGAAGTACAAGTCAGATGGGACAGTTGAAAGGTACAAGGCTAGATTGGTGACCAAAGGTTACACGCAAACCTATGGGATTGACTATCAAGAGACTTTTGCTCCTGTGGCTAAGATGAACATCGTTCGAGTCATTTTATCTCTTGCAGTCAATCAAGATTGGCCATTATGGAAATTTGATGTAAAAAATGCTTTTCTCCACAGCGATTTGATAGAGGAGGCGTATATGGATCCTCCTCCAAGATTTCCATTAGAAGAAGGTAAAGTATGCAAGCTGAAAAAGGCTTTGTATGGACTGAAACTGTCACCAAGGGCATGGTTTGGCAAGTTGAGTTAATGAAGGAGTATGGTTTTAAGCAAGCTTTAGCATACCACACTTTGTTTTATAAGAGAGATCATTATGATATTACCTTGCTTATTGTTTATGTTGATATGATTGTTACAGTTAGTAATGCTAGTGAAATAGAGAAGCTTCGAAGCTATTTGGCAAAGGAATTCGAGATGAAAGACTTAGGGGCTCTAAAATATTTCTTGGGTGTTGAAGTGTCTAGGTCCAAACAAGGCCTTTTCCTTTCCCAACGGAAGTATATTTTAGATCTCTTAGCTGAAAATGGAAATTCTGCTTGTGAACATGTAGATACTCCCATTGAAGTGAATCGTGTTCTATCTATCTATCCTGATCAAGTTCCAACTAACAAGGAGAGATATCAAAGAGTAGTGGGAAAGTTGGTCTATTTAACCCATACTAGACCCGATTTGTCGTATGCAGTTAGTGTTGTCAGTCAGTTTATGCACAATCCAAGTGATCGACACATGAATGCAGTAAATCGTATTATGGCTTATCTGAAGTCCTCTCCGGGCTAAGGTATTATGTTCTCCAAACATGGACACTTAGATATTGTGGGTTACACAAATTCTGACTTTGCTGGCTCTAGATTAGTTAGAAAGTCAACTTCAAGATATGTGTCATTCGTTGGAGGTAATTTGGTGACTTGGAGGAGTAAGAAACATAATGTGGTGCCGTTGTCTAACGCCGAAGCTGAATATCAGGCTCTCCATCATGCAACCACAAAACTTAATTGGTTAAAAATTCTCTTAAAAGAACTCGGATTTGGTCCAAAGAAACCTATGGTACTTTATTGTGATAACACTGCAACTATTGAGATAGCTAATAATTCGGAACAACATGATCAAACTAAGCATGTTTAACTTGACAGCAATTATATCATGGATAACCTGGATTCTGGTATGATA
Organism: Excoecaria agallocha; assembly: GCA_037975025.1. Lineage (NCBI taxonomy): Eukaryota > Viridiplantae > Streptophyta > Magnoliopsida > Malpighiales > Euphorbiaceae > Excoecaria > Excoecaria agallocha. The sequence continues at coordinate 62,075,265 of CM075810.1, read as the reverse complement.
GAGGTTCCTTACATTAAGAGTGCAAATCAACTAGTTGACATGATGACCCACGCTGTTGCTAATGGTCAGTTTTATGCATCATTATCCAAGTTGGGCATGTGTGATATCTATGCACCAACTTGAGGAGAAGAATTGGCATATATAGCTGTGTAGTTGATTAGGAATTACAGCTGTAATATTCTTGTATAGTTGACTTGCCTTAAATAGTTTTATGTACTTAAATAGGTGTATATCTTCTGTATAAATACCTTGAGACATATAGAATAAAAAAGAGTCTATTTTTGCCTCTCAATTGTCAATTGTTTATAATACTAATAAGCATAAAATATTTTAGCTGTAACTTTTAATTTCATAAAATATTTGCAGTAAATTTTTCAAAAAATTGATCAATAACAATATAATTTATTTAAAATACAAGTAAATATTGCTTATCAAGATTATATAATAAGTTTTAGTGTAAATTTGTTAAATCTAAGAACAAATATTACAAGATTGGGTTCAAGAATGAGAAAAAAAAAATTCGGCTAGAACTTTTTTCGTCATTATGCTAGAAAGTCATAGTACCAACACACTTTATGGTCCAAAATCCATAAAATTAGAATATGGGATACAACTGACACAAGTGCAGAATTTTATACTAATAAATTATAATACTAACACCCTATACAGCATAGATATGTTCATGAAAATGGATTAATTCATGCAAAAGCGATGTATTCGAGCAAGGGAAAGATCAGCTAACCTGCACTCTGGTCCAAAGAAGTGGAACCAAAACTTTTGCATTATTCTCCACAAAAACATTTGACCACAAAGGTGTAGTGGGAAAATCAAGCAAAGGGGTCTCTGTTTCAGTTGTCACATTGTCATTGCCAACTCTTAAACTCAGCAAATCTGCATTAAAGAATGTACCAGCTGCACCAGCATTTGTAGGACAACCAATACTTGAGCCGCCTGCCCCACAAATGCAGAAAGTTTAGCCAAAAAAAAAGACAACCATACAAAGGCAAGTTCTTGCTAGAAATGTCCAGAAAATGAGGTAATTGTGCAAATGATAAAATTGTTGTCACTGCATTGGCAAACCATGCTTTCTAAGGATTCCTAGGAGAAAAGAAGTACCAACAACAATGACATGCTGACTACATACAGACTAGAAACCAATGCGAGGAGAAAAAACCATAGTAATATTCAGCTCGATTCAAAGCATCCTAGGGTACCACCTCTCTATGATTCCACAATACGCTTTGCTCTCGGATTAAAAAGGTACCACGGCTAAAATGATACATAAAAATACGAAGTCCATATGCACCAATAAATTAGATATGGAACCTATTGTCTGTAAGTTACAATCAAAAGAACACAATAAGCTATAATCAGGAGCAACATAGTCCAGGATATTCAACAATAATGGACAACTGTAGCCGCAGTCCTTGATTTCAGGACTTCAGTAATTAACCCCTTTGTTTTATCGGTAAATAAGGGAACAGCAATTCAGTAAATGAAGTATCCCTTTAAAAATACTTTGGCATGCACTTTTAAGATTTATAAATCATGTTGAAGACTCTTAGACAAGATTGAAATATTTAGCACCAACTAATCACTGTTTCAACCACCAAATATTAATGCATAATCAACACAAACCGTGAACAGTCACTTTAACAGTTTCCTGTATGCTGTAACAATCAAGAGAAATTCTTCCACCGCCACCGCCACCTCTTCCCCTCCCACCTGCTCCGCTGATAATGCCATAACCCTTCCTATGTAATTCAGCATTGTCAAATCTGTTAAGCAGGATAAGCAACTCCGATGCATAATCCTACTAATATGAAATAGGATGAAACTAATTTCCACTTCTACAAATGCATAGGGTCACAGTTTTGGAAGATATTTGGAAAGATACAGCTAAACAAAACTATTTTACAAGTTTTTGAAAGTAAAGGAATTAGAGCAACTTACAAACTTGAACATAGGAGCTTTTAGACTGCAAAAAATAATCCTAGTTATTTACAACAAAAGAACTTTATTAACAAAAACTCAGATCATAAATTTAAAACCAAGATACCCCATATACTACTCAAAATTAAGTAGTAAGCATCACCAAAAGATGCAATAACCACAAATCAAGCAGGACAACAACTAAGGAAATTCCTTGAAAAACGCTTGAAGCAAAATTCAATAAAGAAGCCTGGAGAACTAATTTATCCAAGATACCACATATACTACTCAAAATTAAGTAGTAGGCATTACCAAAAGAAGCAATAACTGCAAATCAAGCAGGAACTAAGGAAAGTCCTTGGAAAACCCTTGAAGCAAAATCCAATGGAGAAGCCAGGTGCACTAGTTCATCCAAAAAAAGATTGAAGGCAAGAACTGGTTTGTGAAAATATGCTCCTCTAAGGCCAATACTCCAAAATACCGGAAGGGGAGAGAGAAAAGAACAAAATTTCAAAGAATCCAGCTTCTTCTCAACCACTGAATTCTATCCATTTCAAACAAGAATAACGTTTAAAGAATCTGGATTTGCCCAATATCTCCTGGTGAATACCATAGTTGGTTCCTTACAATTCAAGAACAGGTTTAGAATTAGTTTTACTTATAGGATTAGGACTATTTTAGTCTGATAACTATCAAAAGTTTTGAAACGTTCTATTCAGTCAATTATAAAGAATTTTTACAACAAGTTTACCATTCAATTGAGTGATTCAATTCCCCCCATTGGTGAGACTCCTCTGGATCCTTAAGCGTTATACCTAAGTTTTAAGAGTCGAGCTAAACAGTTCCAACAGAACCTCCTAATTTCTAACATCCTTAAAACCCTAAATTCGCATACTTAAAAGTCCTGCACCGTAAGCCCTTACCTAGGCATGTCCACAAGGGACCAACAGAAGGCCATCAAGCAATGAAAGCCCATCCAGTCCCGCTTATAGACAATTTTTAGGGCATTCATCACCTAAAAATACTAGGACCAGGAAGTCAAAAGGTAACATATAATGAGGCTCAAAAAAGAGGTTAACAGTCAAAATTTGGTTTAGGGATGCATGTGATGTATATGTAATGAGCTTATACCCAAAGTTGAAAAGAAACAAAACAAAAGGGGAAAAATACATGAGAAAATATGCTTTCAAAATAAAAATTCAAATCAACAAACTCAATACCATTCAATTGAGTGATTCAATTTATATTTTGTCCATTAAGAGAGGGTGAACTCACAGCTTTACAGCATGTATAAAGATACTTCCACCAGAACCACCTCCGCCATTTGGACCCCCATTACCACCTTCAGCAGTGACAGACCCATTCAAGTACAGAATTTCCTTCACTTGAAGCTTAACACGTCCTCCACCATTCCCTCCAAACTTGTTCTTTGGAGATGTACCACTACCCTTGCTCCCATAGCTCCATGGCTCAGCTAAAGTTGACCAAGCATAAACATCACCACCCCAATTATTTGTCTTATTCTTTTTCACACAAGAAGCACCTCGACCACCATGACCTCCCCCAGCTCCATCATACCCAACTGGAGTACCACTAGTTTGAGGAGGTGGTGATCCACCAAAGTCAGTTGTATTAATAGAAGAGCCATGTTCCATAGTCAAGTTGGCTGCAGCAATAACAACTGAACCAGCAACAACAGTAGCATATCGACCAATATTAACATTGCCAGTCATATTAAAAGTAATCATACAGCCTTCCACAGGGCACACAATTGAAACATGGGAGAGTATCTCCAAATTTCCCAAGCCATAAATGTAAAGATCAGAATCCAAATACAAGTTTGATTTTAGTAAGCAGGTGGTGTTAAACAATCCGACTCCTTCTAGATCCTCACAAGATATAGAGGTCTTTAATGGGAACGAAAGTTCCATGGATTTGACATGGTAGAAAATATCATTTATAGAATTATTATGCAACACTGATCTAGAGTTACGCAGCCAATTTCTATACCAAATGCTTCCACTTCTATACTGCTCTGAACTTAGAGAAAGAGAGGATATATATACATGCCCCAAAAGAATGATCCAGCAAAGGTATCCTTTCAATGAAAAAGGATGCATTACCACCTCAAATAACCAAGCACAGGTACTTCTATTATCTCCACAAAAATTTCAGGTTCCAAAGCCCCAATTGACTAGGTAAGGTCATGCAAGTGGCTAGTACAGTCATGAATGCCTTGGCAGCCCAGATTTATGAATTTTTTCTAGCGGCCATGCTTACAACCTATTCCTGGTAAATTTTAACCTGCCAATAAAGCCATCAGCTTATAGTTAGATTTGAACATGTAGAAATGGAGAAACATTTATCTCCTAGAGAATGTACCTTCAAACTTAGCACACTATGGCATGAAATTATAACAGCTTCAATTACATGTTCCTGATAGTAGAAACAAAAATTAACTCTTCAGTCAGAAGCTCACTAAAGCTAATGAAATACTATAGAAATATGAAACAAGAAGCAGCTTTCAAAACAAGCAATGGACAGTGCCAGCAATTAGAAAATAGTATAATATCATAAGCAAGTTAACGTATCACTGTTTTCTTCTTCTTCCTTATCATTTTCATAGTCTAATACAGATCTTGTACATAAAAGGAAACATTAACACCTGCACATGGTAAATGGCAATAAAATTCCACCAAGGTCCAAGAGACATCTTCAACCACATAATTTCCCCCAGGTAAAGATTTAACAATTCTAATCATCTGCTGTGCCAAGAAATAAACTTTAATTATATATATTCTCCCTTACAATTAGTATAAGATCAAAACTTGATATTTTATCAGATATTTTACATTAGTTTGGCCCTCACTAAATTGCCTTTTTCTACATCCTGATTTAATATACTCTTGTTCAGAATTTTACATCTTCATCTTGCACATTCAATGTATCAAGGACAGCTCTTGTATAACATAATCATATGTGAATGTCCATTTAACAATTCTTGATGAAATTCAATATCCTGTGGGCAGTCAATATATATGTTCTCTCTCCGAAAACTATATTCGCCAGGCAATGCACGTTGCATATGGTAATTTGAACATCATTGGTCACTCAACTCTACAATTTATGATATTTCACAATATGTCATAATATAATTAACTTCAATAATCAACCTTTTTCAAACATTTTTCTCAACTCCTATCTAATTCTTTCAGAGCATCGTCAAAACTTCAAGACCAGTTTCCAATTTTTGCCTTTTGATTCATACCATATTTCACAATTTTGCGTGGACTCAAACACATGAATTCTCTTTATTTGAGTAGAATTGAGAGAATTAAAATCATTTCGCGTATTCAATCACTCAAGCGAAAGAGGCGTTTGTTGAAAAAATAGGCTAACGCACATAGAAATACTTGCACACAATTGTATATACATGCAAACATTTATGTACAAGTCAAATTCTTACTAAGCTCAAAACAGAGCATGTGATACAATGGTGTTCTAAACAGAAAATGACTTCGATCTTGCTAATAACAACATGAATTCACATTTCCACAAGGAAAACCAAACATAGCAGAGTCCAAATCAGAACCGAAACAGATAAAGTTTTAGCTGATTTTCCACACCCAAAACTCAAAGCTCAAAGTTAACTCCAAGTCAGACAGATGGAGAAAAAGAGAGGAAGTACCTTTTGGCGAAAGAGTAGAAATGGAATTCTGCTGAATCTAAAAATGAAGCTTCGCTTTTCTAAAACGGTTTCTACTTCCTGGTTTGTCTTTTTCCTCCCTTTCGCTTCCTTTTGCGTAATTTAATAATTTGTTTTCTTATGCATTATTGGGGCACAGAGGCAACTTAGTAAGAGAGAGAGAGAGAGCAAAAAAGGACTAAGCGGAGATTGACGAAAGGACTGAGCAAACAACTACGCTTTTGCACAGCTGGGCTGCGATGAAGATTGACGCGGACTTCTATCCCTGTTGCATGTATTACGAATTTGCCATTTTGATTTTTTTTTTCTTGAAAAATTTGAAAATAAATAATTGATTGGAAAATCGGTTCAAAATTGAATCGATTTTTTCGGATAATCAATTTAATAAATTTAGTTATAATTTTTAATTTATATAATTTTACTTTTTGATAAAAATTTGAATTTTATGATACTGATTAATCATTAATTTATAATTAATCGTTATATATATATATATTTAGAAATTTTATTTCTTATTAAAATTTATATAAAATAATATTTTAAAATATATTTAAATTATATTTTTATTTTTATACCTTAAATTTTTATATTTTTTTATAAAATTTTTATAATATTTTAAATTAAATTTATATTATGTTATTTTTTTTAATTATATAATAATATTTATATGTAATAATCAATTAACTTTTATATATATTATTTTTTATTATATATAATAGCATTTAGTTAAATTTTTTATATTTTAGAGTTTATATTTTAATATTTTAATATTATCTAAAATTTTATTTGACTTAAAATCAAACATGTTAATTCTCAATAAATATCAAATCTATTTTATAATATTAGCTATTAATTTATTATACATGAATTTTGGCTATTAAATTATATTTATTTTGTAATTTTTATTTTAAATTATTTTGCATATTTGAAATTTAATTGAATTTTATAAAATTTTTTTATAATTTTATGTTATAAATTTTAATGATTAATTAAAAAATATTGATTAACCAAACTGAAATCGAAACCAATGGATTGATTAACCAAATATACCGAACTAATTAATTATTCATGATTTTAAAAATTTGATATTAATGGACTGGTTAATTTTTTTACTCATACACCGGTTAAGCGATTCATACTCACTTCTACTGATCATGAACCAACGAGCAAAAAAAATCGGTGCATTAATATCGATTTTTTAAAACGCTAATCATATTAATCAATCCATTAATAACGGTTAATAAATTTTTCGATTTTAATTTTTTTAATTTGATTAATCAATATTTTTGGATTAACCACTACAAAATGCAATCATAATACTGTTCAAACTACAAACACAAGTTCTTAAATATTAAAATTACAAATCCAACGCTACGATAATGTTGAGAGGGAAAAAAAAGATAAGGTATGTTCGAACCAAACACATGAAGCCGGTGCCAAAGGAATAAAAGTAGTATTTTTCGTATCCTCACACTAAATTTGCAACAAATGAGAATTATTATTCTTAGTTTGTTGGCGTTAAACTACATATATATATATATATATATATATATATATATATATATATATATATATATATATATATATATATATATATATATATCAAATGGAATTAATACAGGGAATACAAAAACTAGACTCCTTAAACATAAGGAGAGTACCAATACCAACAAAAGTTCAGGAAAATCAAAACAAAACAACCTAAATTGTAACACCCTCGTACCCCATGAAGGAGTATGAGAGCGCAACAACATTCTAACAATTTCATCTCATTAAGTTATCTCCTTGAAATGAGATTAAACAAAAGTAAAGCATATTTTTAGATTCTTTACACATAACTTCATTATTCTTTTTGCATTATTAAATTACTTTCTTAATTCCACATGCCATTTTCATATCATAATATGCAAATATATATGCAATCTTAAAAATATTTATAACATTTTTACATTTCTTATTTATTACACATATTACATATCTTTTACACCATACAATTCAAAAATGATTATATACCAAAATAAAACTTCAAGCTTCATCCCTAATAGCCTACATATGTTGACTTGAAAATTCGACACTTCTATTTTACACGTGTATCTGCACAGGAAGTACACCCATGCTAAGCAATGGCTCGGTAGAAAACAAAACAATGAAATTGACTTTTTAATGATGTCTCAAATATAAATAATGCAATATGTCAATATACATTACATAATAACTTTTAATAATTAACATACCTTAATATTCACATCATTACACACATACATTCATAGTAATAGTTCTATGCATTAAGTAACATCTCAATACCATTATCAATCATACTAAGAATATCAATAAGAAACACTAGCATTACAATGAGGCACTAAAGCATTTACATTATTAATCTTTTATTATTATTCATCAATTAAATTACTTTTATTATCCGAATTTTCATTAATGGTATATAATGGGAACAAACACTAAATACTGATAAACAGTATCAAACACTAGATACAAAATAGTCTCGAGTCACTATATACCATAGGTATTGAAACACTAGACATCTTCTGGTGCCAACACTAACAGTTGCAATTACTATCCCTTATAGACATGCCTATGTATCCACTACTATGTGAAATTCAGGCTCTCAAAAAATCTTTAATCACTCAATAATATTACATTTAATGCATTTATGATTATAGAGTCGATATGCACATTAAAGCATGCAATAATATTAATATATCATTTATATTTAATTACACTTAAGATATAATTCAACATGATTATCATTCATCTTATAGCATATAAAACTATCAATACAACTATTCACATTCATTTACATTCATCATAAGTGCATGAAAAATATATGTAAATATATACACTTATAAATCATGAGTATACATATTAATAAGGTTTATGACCTTATTTACTAACCTTGCACATATGATTTTAAGGTTTGGTGAACATTCAAATTTGTTTGGTTTAAGTTCAGAAGTTTTTAGAAGCCTAAACTCATTAATGTACTTATAGCATGTCTTATGTACATAATTTCTCATATCTATGTTTAGCACACATTTTATATTTTAATGTAGAATCATGCATTTCATGTATATTATGTCATGTTACATCCCTATACACGTGCGTATAAGATTTTAGAAATATTCGAGAAAATTCGGATAAGTTTCGGTAACATTTCAGGGTTTAAAACTCAAGTATGGGTTGGAATAAGGGTGGTACTCGACTAAATTAAAGTCAATTCAGTTAGGTGGATTGCAATTTATCCAGTTTAAAATGATTTTACCCGGCTGGTTTAAAAATCAACCCAGCCGAGTTGATTTAAAAACCTGGTTTTTTAGCAGATAGCTTTTTAGTTTCAAATTATGCAAGATTTTTGGCATAGAAGATGTGATTTCTAGGCAAAGTGGTCTTTTAAACAATCGTTCCGCTATATGTTTAGTTTCCATATCATTAAAAATTAGGCAATCTGGACTTCTAGATCAAGAGATATACCTAAATAACATAAGTTGTTGTAGTTGATAGGGCAGCAACTATCACTCTGCTTTGGACTAAATTTAGATGCACTTAAAGGCGAAATCAGTTTTATTCTCTTCATAATAATTTTAGGTCTATGACTCTATTTTATTATCAAATTGGAATAATTCCATTTGTAGCTCTATAACTCAATATATCAACAAAAAAACTCTATAGGTCTTATGGATCCTGCATCAGAATTTTACTTTATTAACATTTTCACTACACTACCTTGTTTAATACCTAGTTCGCATTCAAAATACATATTCATATCATTTAAACAATCAATTATACATTACAGCAACCAAAACTCACAAATACCAAAATATGCAAATATTCTTACACATTACCAAGCTTGTTCTTCTATTCCTTGTTCCCATATTCTCATTTCCTCTATCTCTAGCTTCTTCTTTCACTTAAATGCTATAGAATCAACCCAATTTACATAATCCCCTTTAGGTGAGATTATAGGCAAAAAGAGTGGTATATAAAGGGAGAGAAACTGCTGGAGACTTCTGGCCCTAAAGTGGTTGGCCAAGCTACCTTCAAAAGGGCAAATTTTTCATGGCCTAATGAATAAAACTTAACTCTAGAAATGCATGGTGTTGAATTCTTTATTTATTCTAAATATGAGATTTTGGTAAGTTTTATGAGATTTTGGTTTAAGTTTAATTCTTTATTTATTCTAAATATGAGGAGCTGAAATCATAGATGGGATTTGTATATTGATGTGTGTTTATAAAATCATAGACTATTGTTATAAGTGTATGTATTTTGTAATGTGAAAAGGCATGCTATTATGTTATTTGTATTTGAGACTTCGATAATAAATCGATTGCATGATTTTACTTCCCACTGAGCCATTACTCAGCACTGGTGTTCTTCTTATGTAAGTATATAGGTGTAAAGTAAAATGTTGATCTCAAGTCAACGTCTACAAGCCACTAAATAGTATAGGAAGTGAAGACTAATTTTAGTGTAAAATTTTCTGTAAATGTTCAATGTAAAGGATTTGAAAAATATGTAATGAACTAATTTGTAAATATATTATAAAAATGTTAAATTTATTTGTATTTATGTGTGTACTTGTACAAGTAATTTTATAAAGAAATAAGTAAATAAAAGGCAATTAGAGCGAGCGTTACATGTTTAGTTCTAGTTGGGGAGGAAGAAATATACAATGACATTTAAGGACTTTACAAAGCACCTTAGCTTTCTTGTGGATGGTGTTTGAGGTCTACCAAATTCTACACCGAGGAGGAATTGGGAGGTTATCAAGGATGATGTTGAGCCCACCCGTTACGTAGCTAGGAACACTAAGACTCATTACCTCAAGAATCATGCCATGCGTACCGTTCATTAATTTTTAGCGGTGGCTTTCTTTGGGCACACTAAAGGCCTTAGGGGAGTAAATGTAAGGAAAGTTTTAATCCTCAAATGTATGGTTGAAAAAGGTCAAATTAAATGGAGCATACCTTTTATAGAGAAAGATCGAGGATTTGTAAAGAAAACCTTATTTTGTGAAGAAGATACCTTTGGATGGCATGGTAATGATTCTAACATGGGCGGTTCGTCACCTTGATGTGGGCCCTTCTCTTGGTCTAGCAGTATATATGGACCATAAAATGTTCAAAAATATAAAGATCTTATTTGAAGAGCCTCACTGGCATTAGACCTCGTGTGAAGAATATCTTAATTTAGTCATTACTGGTAGTGCATGTTTGCCTAAAGCTGTTCAGGTAAATGATTCAAAGGAGCATATTGAGGATGAGGCAGATGATGTTAAGGCTGCTAAGGGAGATAACGCTGCTACTATTGAACTTAAGGTGCACCCGACCCCTCAGATGGTGGACTTTGTAAATAGTGTAAATATGCATTTAGACATCCAAGTCAATCAAATTAATAAGTTACAACATAGCATTGAGGCCATCCATCTACATTAGGAGCACTTTTATCATCATTTTTGGGAGTGCTTCCCATTGCCGTAACTAGGAATAAAGAATCATATGCATAAGCATAACTAGGAATAAAGAATCATATGCATATTCATTCATATGCCATCATTCAATTCTTGTATTCTGGTACATTAACATATATATTCTTATTCGTGAAATAGTTATAATAATATAACATACTTATCTTCATATTACTTCAATAGTATAAACACACACACACACATACACACACACACACACACACACATATTTATACATATGTGCATTATCTTATTGAAATACCATAATTATATGCATTCATTTGGGCCTTTATATATATTCATACACAACTTAAAGGCTTCATATCTCTTGGTATTAGTGTTTATTCTGTAACTTTATTCTTATATTCAAATATTCTTTTTACATGTTTAATGTTACAATTCATTTTTAGTTTTATACATATAAAGCTCTAACAATATTTAGAACTTGTCAATACAAGTTCAATGTTCCTATGTTATCATTCATAATTTACATGTACAATATACTTTACTTTTTCCTATATATATATCATTATATCTTTCACATATTTAAGGTCCCAAATTACCTTTATTTTTATGGTTAGAATGCTTTAAATAAGTTTAGCAGGGCTTGGACTAACTTTGATAACAATTTGGGACCTAAAATCAACTTTAGGAATAAATAGGGGAGGGTCATAGTCATTAGGTAATAGATGATGACCATGACATAGGTTACATCTCGATTTCGGACTAACAACAAACTACCTCACGGTTAATATCAAAAGAGTACTGACCGTGACCTAAGTTATGGAAGAGGGTCATGGTTATTATGTAATTCCTGCTGACTGTGACATAGGTTTTATTTTGGTTTTGGACTGAAATTGAACTATGTCATGGTTAATAAGTTATATCTGCTGACCTTGTGGTCTATTTTGCCCAAAGGAAAATTTTTTATCTCGGTTTGTATTCATTTTTAGACCTATACAAAGTCATTTTTAGCCAAATTGGCCTCTATAAAGTTGTTATCCTATGTCTCTAGTTTTGAAAACATCAAAAATCACTCCAATCTGACCTATAAATCTCTAGATATTCAAAAATAACCATAGACTGCTCTTAATGATAGGCAACGACCACAAGCAAAATTCAAGCTAAATTTTCACTATCATGCAAATAGATTTAGCTTTTGAGTTCTTCATATAAAATTAAGATATATGAGTATAGTTTATGCTTCAATTAGAATTTCTTAATTTGAGTTACTGTAGCTCAAGATATCATTTAAATAGTATAGACTATTCATTTAAGCCCTAAAACAGTTTTTAATATATTCAAGAGTAGCTTTCCTATTTCGGTTTTAAAGCATTCTTGAGCTAAATTTCCATAATGCTAACCCATCGTAACATCTTATAATTAATTTATCATATCACCAACTCAAACATGTATAATCAAAATAAAAAAAGTTCCTATACCTCAAAATGTGTCCTTAATACTCCTTTAGCTCCTTTCTATTATCTTTGCCTCCTTCTTGCTATTATCTCCTTTTTTCATACAACAATTTACATGTATGAATATCTATATAACTCATCAATTTTAGTTCCCAAAATAAGGAACAAAAAGAAGTAAAAAAGGAAGGATAATTACCTAAGAATTAGCTAAACTCTAAATCCTTTCTCCTTTCTAACCATATAGATGAAATTAGGGTATTATTTTAGGGTGGAATATGGTGAAATTTTGAGAAAATTTTTGTACTTTGGGACTTATGGTGGTTGGCCTCTTCTTTTCCTCTTTTACACCTTGATTTTTCTCCGTGTCTCTTGACAATTCTAGAGAAATCTAGGTGGCTTCCTCCTATTGGTTCATTAGTGTGACTCTTGTTAATTGCACTTAACTCCTTAGTCTCTCTTTATTTCCTATTTTTACCACAATACTTCCACTCTTTCTTTTTCAATTAAAACCCCAATTTCACACTCTTTCTCAATTTATACATGTTAGTGTAAGCCCTAGCCCCAATTCATTGTAATAAAATACTTGAAATTAATAAAATGAGGCATTTGTTTTATCTTTTGTATTCCTGTGCATGTCAATTGATAAAACTATCCAAGAATGTCGTTTCGGTTTAAGTTATCATGTGTGAGGCACATGGTTGTAAGACCTTGAAACAAATGAGACTTCATTCTAAACATCCCTAGTCAGTCATTGTTATAGGAATAACAATGAATTAAGACTAGTATGCTCTCTCTGATATTATGAGTTCTGTCTTACGGATCATTAGGACAAGAGTGTCAATCAGAGATCATAGATACATGTTAAAGAACATGGTATCTGGATACGATCCGCTCATGAGAATACTACATGGTACAAGTCATAAGTGTTTCTCATATGCAAGTTTTGTATCGGAGTTCTTAGACCTAAAATCTCTATGAAACTCTTTATGAATTACTGTGTACTTTGACATACACCTAACGTGCTCGTAACAGAGTGACAAGTACGGGTATAATTGGGTATGCATTGATTCATGTTAGAGAGCATGAGAGAAGTGAAGGAATTACCCCTCTCAATAAGAGAGAAAATATCATCGGCCATTTGATCAATGAACTGAGAAGTGTATGGCCATACCGAGATGAAATAATGAGTAATCATTATTTATCTGAGAGTTCAGTGTCACTGGAATATCAAGAAAGGAATTAATATATATAAGAATGACTAGTTCCATGCCTTATATTAATTCTGATATTTATGGGTAAGGGACTATGCAAAATTACATTAGGTCACTAAATGCCATATGCATTTTCATTTAATTTGGAATGCTATAATATCTTGCTAAAGAATATATATAGCATTTGAATTAATTTATTAAATTATTGCCAACATTAAATGGACCTCTAGGATCGCACACAAAGCATTGGGCTTAAAATATTTAAATAATGTATTGGACATTAATTTGGGCTTTTAATTAAAGTCAAATTAATGTGTGTAATGGGTTATAAAATTGCTATTGGACCTTGGTCCATGAGAGAGAGAAATTCAGCCCATAAGGTTTAATTTCAATTAATTAAATGTCTTGCATTAATTTTATTAATTGAGTATTAAAGCCTAAAAGACTTATGATCAAATTAAATCACTTTATTAGGAATATTAGTGGCCGAAATTCCTAGAGAAAAATTAAAGGAATTTCGACACATGCTTAATATTTATTAAGTGATTTAGTTGATTAATATGTCTTATGTTTTATTTCAAATTTGAATTTTAAATTCAAAGGAGTTTAATTCAAAATATATTACTTATTTTTAGGAAGTGATTGAGGTTGAATTAATTATCTTGAGGTAGTAAATTCAGATCAAACTCTTGCCAAAAAGATAATGATATATAAAGAAATAAAACCCTATGAGACTTGAGAGTTGTGTTTGGCGTGAATCCTAATTCTTCTTGGTTTTGGCATGAACTCCTCTCTCACTCTCTCTTAATTTTTTTGGTCCAATTTTCACAAGGAGAAAGGATTGTTCCTCATTCTCTTGTGTTCTTGGGTAGTAATAGCAACCTAAGAGAAGTACAAAATCAAGTTTTGTAGCTTCAAACTATAGCCATTATACAATACCTTAAAAGAGAGCTAGCAATCTCGATTTTAAGCCGACGGTGCAATTGTGTATGTGAGAATAGAGGAAGTGGCGTAAAAGGTTGTTCCTTGGCATTGGTGATCGAGATTTAAGGCGGACAAAGTCATCTTAGTTGCTGGTCATCACCAAATTCAAGATTTAAAAGGCATCAAAAGTTGTAAGTTTCAAAACCCTAAAATTGCATGTTTCGATTCTTGTCATTGAATTGTTTGGCATGTATGATCTTTTTTGTCATTTTTTCGCTGCGTGATTGCCATGTTCATACCATGTCATATTCCATCAGTAGTATCAGAGCCTAAACATGCTTATTTTAGTGCTTTAGATGCATGAAAAAATTAATTAAAAATCGTCATTATGAAAACATGCAAATCTGAAATTTTCTGTTTTGAGTTTTTTGCATTGTTTTGGTGTAAAAACGATTTTAATTGATTAGATAGGTATTATAATTAATATGACATATTAATATACTGTCCTAAGATGTTCTAGGAGCTATTAATGGTCAGATTTAATTGCTAATACCTGATGGTACATGTTAATATTAAAACTAGGTGCATTTTGGCATGTTAATTGTAAGTTTAACAACTAGTTTTAAATATTATATGTAAAAACGATTTTGGAATGTTTGTAAGTGATTTTTAAAGATTAAATATCAGGTCTGGACATATTTTAAATTTGGTTTTAATTTTGGTCCATGGCAATTTAATTGATTAATTTTAAAATCACTTAAAACTATGTCTAGTTTGTGTTTCTTACATGTTTAATCAACATTGTTTGTTTTGTTTTGATTAAAATGGTAAAAACACATTTAGATTAAAATGGTACATAATATTAAATCAATATTTATGACCTTATTTAATTTATTAAATGACTCATAAAATTGTTTTAAGTATTTGTGCATTTTTTGTGGCATCACATAAGTATTAAACAACTAGTTTTGTTGTTTGTTTGTTTTATATGCATGCCGTGTACCATATATATATATGTTCTTCATGATTTTGTGTTTTAATTCATGTTGGTACATATTATATGTATTTTTAACTTTTATGGGCTTGATGACATAAAATTAAAAATGGCAAAATTGGAAATTATACTAGAGTTGATTTATGGCACAAATCTAACTAGTTTGTGCTTTGGGCTTTTAAGAGAACTTATTCAATAAGAGGATTTAGTCCATTGGGCTTCGGCCCAGGTCCATCACGGGGTCATCTCTTAAAGGTTCAAGTACACAATTTCCATTAATGGGCTTGGCTAAATTAATTAAAATTGGACTTTGTTTGATCCATGAATGCTATGTATATTTATTTGCTAGTTTGGTGTAATGAATGGATATGCATGGTGCATTCATGGGCCCTGGATTTTTGTAATTAAATATGGCCTGTGAGCCATTATATTTTATTGTACAAGTTTCATTTATTTCTTAGAATAGAATATACTTGAAGACTTTGTAAATCAAGATGAAGCCCACCGGAGTGGAGAAGCCCAACTCGAAGATTCTTATGTAATAGTATAGAATCTTAGTTGTAGGTTTTTGGGCCCATGTTTGTCACGCTTTAATTTATGCAATTATTTATATATGCATGCTATGTATGGATGACAAAGCGTATGCCATGTAGGTCGTAATAAAATGAATCCTTAAAATAGTAAGTCACAAAGTTGCCTTCCTAATTCGAAACATGTCAAGGCATCGATCATCGGCCATGTAAACTAGGAGTCCTAGATGCGCCCAATTATCTTTGTGAGGCATGGGTTGTGGATGTAGGTTGGACTTAACATGGAAAGGGATGCTCGGACCTAGGCAACTAATAAATGAATTTGTGCTATAACATCTTAAGATGTTAGCCCATTTGATCCAAGAGTCATGTACGAGACATGATTGGAGTTCTCCTACCTAAGTTACTTAACTTATTAGGTGTACAAGCTCGGCTTGACTAATAAGTTGTTGTGAAAAGTGGATCTTGGCCCACATTAAATCACTAACGCGAATTATTTAAAGGGATATTAATTCGGTTTGTGGGATCATAAATAAGACCTCATTTAATCTTGCTAAATTTTATTGTAGATTGAAAATGTCATCTTCAAAGAACAATTTCTCATTGCGATCGGTCCTTGAAAAGGACAAATTGAATGGCTCCAATTTTATAGACTGGTCTCGAAACTTAAGAATAGTTCTTAAGTAAGAGAAAAAGTCGTATGTTTTGGATGCACCCTTGCCTGAAGAACCTGCTAGGAACGCCTCTACGGTTCAAAAGGAAACTTTTGAGACCAAGAAGAGCGACTCTAATGATGTGACCTGTCTGATGCTGGCCATTATGGTGCCTGAATTGCAAAAGTAATTTATGGACCAAGAGGCTTATGCGATCATGGTGCACCTCAAGGAGATGTTCCAAGAGCAAGCTCGTCACGAGAGGTTCATGACAACAAAGGCTTTAATTTCTTATAAGATGGCTGCGGGTACTCCTGTTAGTACCCATGTACTCAAGATGAAAGGGTATCTTGATACTCTTGAGAAGCTTGAGGTACAAGTGCCAAAGGAATTGGCCACTGACTTGATCTTAGGATCATTGACTGATGATTATGATCCATTCGTGATGAATTATAACATGCATGTGAACAAGTCAGTCACTGAGCTCCTGGGATGCTTAAGAATGCTGAAGAGAACATTCGAAAGACCAATCCCATATTGATGGTTCAAGGGAGCATTAAAAAGGGACCTGCTAAGGGAAAGGGAAAGGGAAAGGCAAAACCCAAGAATGACCTAGCTCAGTTCAAGTCAAGTGGGAGTGCACCTCAGGCCCAATCCAAGCCCAAAGCACAGAAGCTCAAAGAGAGTGAGAGCACTTGCTTCCATTGTAACAAGATAGGGCATTGGAGGAAGAATTGCACTCTCTTCAAGGAAGAACAAAAGAAGAATGGAGCCAAGGCGTCCAGTTCTGGTATTTTTGTTGTTAAGATTAACCTTTCTATTTCTACCACTTGGTTATTGGATACCAGTTGTGGTTCTCACATTTGTTCAAATGTGCAGGGGCTAAGAAATAGGCAGTTACTTGGAAAGAATGAAGTGGACCTCCGTGTGGGGAATGGAGCACGAGTTGCTGCCATGGAGATAGGCGACTATCACCTCACTTTACCTTCCGAACTTTGTATTGTTTTGAATAATTGTTATTATGTGCCTGCTATGAGCAGAAACATTATTTCAGTTTCATGTTTGGATAATGATGAATTTGATTTTGTTATTAAAAATGGCAATGCTCATATTCGTCGCCAAGGCATTTCTTATGGCAATGCCATGTTGCAAAATGGCCTTTATATCCTTGATTTACAAAACAGAGAGTCCATATACAACATTAATGCAAAGAGGGTTAAATCAAATGAATTAAACCCTACTTACTTCTGGCATTGTCGTTTAGGACATGCAAACGAAAAACGCATTTCAAGACTCCACAAAACTGGAGTGCTTGGGTTATTTGACTTAGAGTCTTAGACACATGCGAGCCATATTTGCATGGAAAAATGACAAAGAGTCCTTTTAAAAAAAAGGTGAGAGGACTAATGGCTTATTGGAACTAATACATACCGATGTATGTGGACCTTTAAGTACACATGCTAGAGGTGGTTTTAGCTACTTCGTGACATTCACAGATGACTTCAGTATATATGGCTATGTCTATCTATTAAAGTACAAGTCTGAAACTTTTGAGAAATTCAAAGAGTTTAAGAACGAAGTAGAAAACCAACTTGGTAAAAGTATAAAAGCCATTCGATCAGATCGAGGCGGCGAATACTTAAGCCAAGAGTTTGACAGTCATCTAAAGGGGTGTAGTATTATTTCACAGCTCACTCCTCCTGGAACACCTCAATGGAATGGTGTGTCCGAAAGGAGAAATCGAACTCTGTTGGACATAGTTCGATCATGAGTCAAGCTAATCTTCCTATCTCTTTTTGGGGTTATGCATTAGAAACTGTTGCGTTTCTATTGAACCGTACTCCAACTAAAGTAGTTGAGAAGACACCATACGAGGTATGGACTGGGAAAGAACCCAATATGTCTTTTCTCAGGATTTGGGACTGTGAAGCACATGTTAAGAAATTAACATCTGACAAACTAGATTCCAAATCCAGTGTCTGCTTCTTTGTGGGTTATCCTAAAGAAACAAAGGGATACTACTTTTACTCACAAGCCGAGAACAAAGTATTTGTTGCTCGCAAGGCTGTTTTCTTGGAAAAGGAGTTCCTTCTCAAGAAAGATAGTGGGAGTAAAGTAGAACTTGGAGAAATTCAAGCGCCACAAACTCCTATAGAGGATGAGTTGGAAATGGGATCAAGTTCACAACCAGTTATGGAATAAGAACCCATTACACAAGAACCTAGAAGGTCCGGTGGGGTACGTCAGGAGATTGAGAGATATGGATTTCTAATCACTGATAGTGACACTATTGAGTTAGTAGATCGTGAGGATCCTACTACCTACCGAGAAGCTATTGAGAGCCCAGACTCGAAAAATTGGCTTGAAGCCATGAAATCCGAGATGCAATCAATGTACGATAATCAGGTTTGGACCTTGGTTGATCCACCAGAAGGTGCTAAGGTAATTGAATGCAAGTGGCTATTCAAACTCAAAGCTGATAAGACCTACAAAGGTAGACTAGTAGCAAAAGGTTTTCGACAAACTCATGGTGTAGACTATGACGAGACCTTTTCACCTGTAGTCATGCTCAAATCCATTAGGATCTTGCTTGCCATAGCTGCATATCATAATTATGAGATATGGCAAATGGATGTCAAAACTGCTTTCCTCAATGGAAATTTACTCGAGGATGTGTATATGACACAGCCTGAGGGTTTTGTCAATCTTAAGCATCGTAAGAAGGT
The DNA here is from genome assembly GCA_037975025.1 of Excoecaria agallocha. Taxonomy (NCBI): domain Eukaryota; kingdom Viridiplantae; phylum Streptophyta; class Magnoliopsida; order Malpighiales; family Euphorbiaceae; genus Excoecaria; species Excoecaria agallocha. The sequence continues at coordinate 62,055,689 of CM075810.1, read as the reverse complement.
TTGAAAGCTTCAAAAATCTATTTATGGATTAAAGCAAGCATCCCGAATTTGGAATCTTTGTTTTGATGAGGCAGTCAAAGAATTTGACTTCATCAAGAACGAAGATGAGCCTTGTGTGTACAAGAAGGTTAGTGGGAGCATAGTAGTATTTCTGGTCCTATATGTGGACGACATCCTTCTCATTGGGAATGACATTCCAACATTGCAAAAGGTTAAGCAATGGTTGGGAAAATGTTTCTCAATGAAAGACTTAGGTGAAGCCGAGACAATACTTGGTATTCGAATCTATAGAGATAGATCGAATCGGCTCTTGGGACTAAGTCAAGAAAAGTACATAGACAAAGTACTAAAGCGTTTTAGTATGGGAGACTCAAAGAAAGGGTACATACCTTTGGCTTTGGGAGTTCCTTTGACTAAAGAACAGTGCCCTAAAACTAAAGAGGAAAGGGACAACATGAGTAGAATCCCATATGCATCTGCTATTGGATCTATCATGTACGCTATGTTATCTACTAGGTTGGATGCTGCTCATGCACTGAGTATAACCAGTAGGTTTCAGCAAGACCTTGGTGAGAAGCACTGGTCTGCTGTAAAAGGGATTCTGAAGTACCTGCGAAGGACTAAGGATGACTTCTTGGTGTATAGTGGTCAAGAAGAGCTCGTCATACAAGGTTATGCCGATGCTGCTTTTCAGACCAGCACTCAAGATTCTAGATCGCAATCTGGATTCGTTTTTGTTTTGAACGGTGGTGCTGTCAGCTGGAGAAGCTCAAAGCAAGAGACCGTTGCCGACTCAACTACAGAATCTGAGTATATTGCAGTAAGTAAGGCTGCAAAAGAGGCTGTTTGGATTAAAAATTTCATTTTTGGATTAGGAGTGGTCCCAAGCATCTAGATCTATTAGAAATTTTTTGTGACAACAACGGGGCCATCGCACAGCAAAGGAGCCCCGGTCACACCAAAAATCCAAACACATACTCAGGAGGTACCACCTGATCAGAGAAATCATTGATCGTGGGGACGTCAAGGTTAGCAAGATAGCAAGTGAAGACAATGTAGCAGATCCTTTGACGAAACAGTTGCGTCCAAATCTGCACGAAGCTCATTTGAGAGATTTCGGTCTTAGGGCTATGCCCAATTGGGACTAGTGCTAGTGGGAGATTATTAGTATAAGCCCTAGCCCCAATGCATTGTAACAAAACACTTGAAATTAATAAAATGAGGCATTTATTTTATCTTTTGTATTCCTGTGCATGTCAATTGATAAAACTATCCAAGAATGTCGTTTCGATTTAAGTTATCATGTGTGAGGCACATGGTTGTAAGACCTTGAAACAAATGAGACTTCATTCTAAAAATCCCTAGTCAGTCATTGTTATGGGAATAACAATGAATTAAGACTAGTATGCTCTCTCTGATATTATGAGTTCTGTCTTACGGATCATTAGGACAAGAGTGTCAATCAGAGATCATAGATACATGTTAAAGAACATGGTATCTGGATACGATCCGCTCATGAGAACACTACATGGTACGAGTCATAAGTGTTTCTCATATACAAGTTTTGTATCGGAGTTCTTAGACCTGAAATCTCTATGAAACTCTTTATGAATTACTGTGTACTTTGACATACACCTAACGTGCTCGTAACAGAGTGACAAGTACGGGTATGATTGGGTATGTATTGATTAATGTTAGAGAGCATGAGAGAAGTGAAGGAATTACCCCTCTCAATAAGAGAGAAAATATCATCGGCCACTTGATCAGTGAACTGAGAAGTGTATGGCCATACCGAGATGAAATAATGAGTAATCATTATTTATCTGAGAGTTCAGTGTCACTGAAATATCAAGAAAGGAATTAATATATATAAGGATGACTAGTTCCATGCCTTATATTAATTATGATATTTGTGGGTAAGGGACTATGCAAAATTGTATTAGGTCACTAAATGCCATATGCATTTTCATTTAATTTGAAATGCTATAATATCTTGCTAGAGAATATATATAACCTTTGAATTGATTTATTAATTCATTGCCAACATTAAATGGACCTATAGGATCGCACACAAAGCATTAGGTTTAAAATATTTAAATAATGTATTGGGCATTAATTTGGGCTTTTAATTAAAGTCAAATTAATGTGTGTAATGGGTTATAAAATTGCTATTGGACCTTGGTCCATGAGAGAGAGAAATTCAGCCCATAAGGTTTAATTTCAATTAATTAAATGTCTTGCATTAATTTAATTAATTGAGTATTAAAGCCTAAAAGACTTATGATCAAATTAAATCACTTTATTAGGAATATTAGTGGCCGAAATTCCTAGAGAAAAATGAAAGGAATTTCGGCACATGCTTAATAATTATTAAGTGATTTAGTTGATTAATATGTCTTATGTTTTATTTCAAATTTGAATTTTAAATTCAAAGGAGTTTAATTCAAAATATATTACTTATTTTTAGGAAGTGATTGAGGTTGAATTAATTATCTTGAGGTAGTAAATTCAGATCAAACTCTTGCCAAAAAGATAATGATATATAAAGAAATAAAACCCTAGGAGACTTGAGAGTTGTGTTTGGCGTGAACCCTAATTCTTCTAGGTTTTGGCGTGAACTCCTCTCTCACTCTCTCTTAATTTTTTTGGTCCAATTTTCACAAGGAGAAAGGATTGTTCCTCATTCTCTTGTGTTCTTGGGTAGTAATAGCAACCTAAGAGAAGTACAAAATCAAGTTTTGTAGCTTCAAACTATAGCCATTACACAATACCTTAAAAGAGAGCTAGCAATCTCGATTTTAAGCCGACAGTGCAATTGTGTGTGTGAGAATAGAGGAAGTGGCATAAAAGGCTGTTCCTTGGCATTGGTGATCGAGATTTAAGGCGGACAAAGTCATCTTAGTTGCTGGTCATCACCAAATTCAAGATTTAAAAGGCATCAAAAGTTGTAAGTTTCAAAACCCTAAAATTGCATGTTTCGATTCTTGTCATTGAATTGTTTGGCATGTATGATCTTTTTTGTCATTTTTCCGTTGCGTGATTGCCACGTTCATACCATGTCATATTCCATCAGTGGTATCAAAGCATAAACATGCTTATTTTAGTGCTTTAGATGCATGAAAAAATTAATTAAAAATCGTCATTATGAAAACATGCAAATCTGAAATTTTCTGTTTTGAGTTTTTTGCATTGTTTTGGTGTAAAAACGATTTTAATTGATTAGATAGGTATTATAATTAATATGATATGTTAATATACTGTCCTAAGATGTTCTAGGAGCTATTAATGGTCAGATTTAATTGCTAATACCTGATGGTACATGTTAATATTAAAACTAGGTGCATTTTGGCATGTTAATTGTAAGTTTAACAACTAGTTTTAAATATTATATGTAAAAACGATTTTGGAATGTTTGTAAGTGATTTTTAAAGATTAAATATCAGGTCTGGACATATTTTAAATTTGATTTTAATTCTGGTCAATGACAATTTAATTGATTAATTTTAAAATCACTTAAAACTATGTCTAGTTTGTGTTTCTTACATGTTTAATCAACATTATTTGTTTTGTTTTGATTAAAATGGTAAAAACACATTTAGATTAAAATGGTACATAATATTAAATCAATATTTATGACCTTATTTAATTTATTAAATGACTCATAAAATTGTTTTAAGTATTTGTGCATTTTTTGTGGCATCACATAAGCATTAAACAACTAGTTTTGTTGTTTGTTTGTTTTATATGCATGCCGTGTACCATATATATATGTTCTTCATGATTTTGTGTTTTAATTCATGTTGGTACATATTATATGTATTTTTAATGTTTATGGGCTTGATGACATAAAATTAAAAATGGCAAAATTGGAAATTATACTAGAGTTGATTTATGGCACAAATCTAACTAGTTTGTTTTTTGGGCTTTTAAGAGAACTTATTCAATAAGAGGATTTAGTCCATTGGGCTTCGGCCATTTTTCACCATATAATTGGCCAAAATACTTTTAATTGTCAATTTTTAATAAAAATTAGACCAAAATTTGCTAAAAATGTTAATTAGGCAATGTTTAAAATTTTAGATCAATCTAAGATCTTTTCAATATAAAATTTAGCCCGAATGCATATTTTATCGATCCGAAAGCTGAATTTTTAAAATCTTTAAAAAATTCATTTTACCCTTCAAAAAAGTCATATATGTAATCTTTAATGACTCGATGTAATCAGAATAATTTTATAAAGTCAGTGAAATATTTTCAAGCCAGTCAAAACTTTCAGTCAACCCTATCAGTACTATTATTTATTTTATTTTTTACTTTTGGAGATCTATTTGATCTTAATTTTAATCCAAATTATACCATCAAACTTATCATAAATAGTACTTTCCAATGATCAAGAAAATATTTTATGGGTAAGGGATGCCCTGGGTGGTATTATCTATCTTGAAAAGCATTATTCATATGATATGTAATTCCTAGAATGTTACATTTCTTCCCTATTAAATAAAAATTTCACCCTCGAAGTTTAGCTAGTGAAAATAACTGTAGATACTGTTATCTCATAGTCCCCTCTAGCTCCCAAGTTATTTCCTCGACATTATGGTGAGTCCAAGGTATTTTGACTAGCGATATCTTTTTATTCCTTAACTATTTTACTTATCTGTCAAGATTTCTCATCGGTTCCTCTTCATATGATAAATTTGTCTTCAATTGGATTTCTCATGTTGTGATCACGTGCGATGGATCTAATTTATATCTTTTAAGATTAGACAAGTGGAACACATCACAAATTTTATATAGTTACACTGGCAGATCCAGTCTATAAGCCACTGGTCCTACTCTCTCCAAAATCTCATATTAACCCATCCCAATGCATAAAATATTCAATGATTGCCCCTCTATCAAGGATAACTTATAGGTACCTAAAGTACGACAACCTTCTTCCTATGTTCATATACTCTAAACCTCATAATTCTTCTACAAGTTAATTTCTTATCTTTTATTTTCTCTTCAACTCCGCTTGAATCATTCATTCTTATGACTAAACAGAGATGTCCATGGTAACTAGCCCATATTTGATTCTTTATAAGCAATATCACATATTTTTCAAATATCTTATTGGCCAGAATCGCCTAAATCTTGGCTCTGATACCACTAAATGTAACGTCTAATAATCGGACATTGATTCAAGTACCGGTGTCATATTACACTATGGTGATCCATAAATTATTATTAAATTTGGACAGCATAATGGCTGAAATTCAAATTCTACCTTCATGCAATTCTTACAAAAACACTTCCAAATAAACACACACATCCAACCCAACCTCAACCAATATATAAAAACTCCGCAAGATCAGCCATTACAGTACAATAGTCACTACCATAATTGTATATGTATATACATACAATATAAATTCTTTGTTTAATCTCATTAAAACTCCTTTATAGTGTAAGATATATACAAATTTAGTCCATCTCAAAAAAATATATGCAGTCATGAAAACTATTAATATCCATCCTACTCGATATCATACTTATATACATGCCAACCAAAGAAAAACATAAATGTTGGATTTCTCTTCCACTGATTTCTCTCTAACATAAGTTAAATCCCTATCCCCTACGTGCAGTATAAAACCATACGTTAAGTACTAAAGTACTTAGTGGTGAACATAAAATCTTAAATCCCATAATTTCACTGCAGTTTATTTCATGTGTTATTCATAATTATATTTCATTATTCCCTTTTTCATTTAATTCAATTATAATTACTTTTTACACAGATTTTTCGAATAAATCCCAAATTTCATTTTTATCGATAAAATTACTATTTTGCCCTTACTTGAAAAATTCATTTCAATTATGACTTTTTAAGTTTTATTCTCAAATTTTTATTACTTTTCATTTTTGTTCCACATTATAGGGGTAAATTTTCACTTTAATCCCCAAAGTTTTAAAGATGCACTTTTGTCCTAATTCATTTATTTTTTTACCCGATTCCACTATTTTACGTTACATTAGTATTAACCTCCATTATCTCACTATTATATGGAATTACATTTTAGTCCCTACACTTTATTTTATTCGATTAGGTCCATTTTCTTTGTTCTTTCTTTCTTTACTTTTATTTTTCCATTATTCCATTCTTTTCCATTTTCAATTCTTTTGCATTTTGTTTCTTACATTCTAGTATTTTACACTTTTGCCCCTAGTACATCATGGAAATACATCACTGAATGGGATGAACAAAATGATGGATCAAGTGGGTCCTAGTATTCCAGTATTATCAATTATACACATATTGTTTTCTTTTCTCTTTCTTTTTTTCCCTAAATGTTCCAATACAGTCATGGAACCATATCGAGGTTACTACTATGCAAGTCGCCATGACTTGCTACCGCGATTACAGTAATATCCCTATGGCTAGCCATATACATCTTAATTTTTGATTTTACATCTAATACTAAGGTCAAATCATACTTACAATTTATGTTAATGCATCATTACTAATTCATTATATTACAGTAATAATCAATATGCATTACCAGAATCAGTCTATATTAGAATCAGTCAATATCAAAATTAGTTTGTATCTGAATCAATCTTATTATTTCACAAATACAACTATCATACAATTTCTTTAATTAAGGCCATTCGGCCCCTACACAATTATTCACTCATTAAGTCCTTTCTTACTATTACAATTTCATTTATTTTTTCCTTATCTTTGATATGTTTATGGCTTAGTTGTTCCATTTTTAATAAATTACATTCATGCCCTTTATCTTCATTTTATTTATAGAAAATACCATTACATTAATCATTTAACTCCTTTGGTTCACTATTTATCGTAAAATTATCATTTAGTCTCCATATTAGCTAAATAACCTTTTTATCCTTCATCTTTTTTTTTCATCCCATTTATGTCATTTTTTTATTCTTTTTCTCAATATACCCCTAGTACGACTTAGTAAAAATTCATAGATTAGATACACGGGACATAAACCCATAGACCCACTATAATGAACGATATATATAGTTCAGTTCAGTAATATAACAAATAATGAATAATAAATAGTAAAAGTAGATTGTCCTTAGACTACTATACATGATTTTCTTGATTCAGACCATGGTATAACATTCCTATTCGGTTACATCATACTAGTTTCCCTTTTAATTTGTATTTCCACTCAATTTATTTACAATGATCATATAACTACATGCTTTTCAATTATTTTAATTTAGTCCACAAAATCTCATTTTGGTCCCTAATTTTTCAATGGTGGTTGAATTTCTCTTTTAAATTTGGCATGTCTAAATTTTAATTAAATGCCATAATTTCGTTAATTTAACCTCCAATTTCTCAATTCTAAGCTCAATTTCACATTTAACCCATAATTAACCTAAACTTTCCATGATTATATACAAAACATATATGAAATTAAAGAGTTTAGAGTTATTCACTTATAAAATCTCACTCCAAATAGCTCAATAATCATGCATTTGCCCTTATCTTTGATTGGTTGGCTTTTCTCACCTTGATTCTCTATTGGCAGAATTTTTATATCCAAAATTCACCATGAATTAATTCAAATTTTGTCCAAATAATTCATACCAACTAAAAATCAACACTTAACTAACTAAATTATCAAGAAAAATTTAATTTCCCCAAAACTTATCAAAATACCCACTTGATGAACTAGCTTGTTTCTTGCTTCTTTCACCACTATCATCAAACAATTTGTTGTAATTTGGATGAAATTAGGGGTAGAAATCCTAAGGATTAAAGCTTGAAAATTAAAGAAACATGAAGAAATAAGGAGAAAAAGCATATGAACATTATGAGGAAGAAGAAGAGGTGGCCAAATAGGAAGCAAATATCATATTTTTCCCATTAAATACAAATTACAAACTTTAGGAAAAAATTAATTAAGTACTAAGTGGGTTCAATACCATTTATCACCAAATAATTGGCCAAAATACTTTTAGTTGTCAATTTTTAATAAAAATTAGTCCAAAAATTGCTAAAAACATTAATCAGGCCATGTTAAAAATTTTTAATCAATCCGAGATCGTTTCGATATAAAACTTAGCCCAATCCATATTTTACTAGTTCGAAAGTTGAATTTTTAAAGTCTACAAAAAATTCATTTTACCCTTTCAAAAATTCACATACAAAATTTCTAGTGACTCGATGTAATCGAAATAATTTTATGAAGTCCGTGAAATATTTTCAAGCCAATCAAATTTTTGGTCAGCTCTATTGGTTCCATTATTTATTTTATTTTTTACTTTTGAAAGCCTATTTGATCTCGATTTTAGTTCAAATTATACCACCGAATTCATCATAAATATTACTTTCCAATGGTGAAAAAATATTTTATGGGTCTGGCGGACCTCGGGTGACATTATTCATCCCGAAAAGTACTATTTATGTGATATACAATTCCTAGGACATTATAGTTAAAGTCATCGATTTCATATCCCTTACCTGTGATAAGAGCAATATAAGCTTTGGTCCCAGTTAGGGTCTTCCCTCATGGGTCGAAGCCAATTAACTTACCCATTTTGCTTCATCCATATAAGAATTTGGGATCTTAAAATGTTCAAAGGCATAAACCGATCTTCCTTTCAAACTTTAAAGAATGAAATGGAGATAGTAAAAGCTTGGTTAGAGCTGTTACATCCTTTGATGGCCTTAAAATCATTACGTCCGCTATTGCTCCTATCATAGCTTGTCCTATTAAAAGAGTCATTGTCTTTATTGGCATCCCTATATTGAGAGTTGTGCCGAAGTCAGCAAGCTTCGTCCATCTTAATGTACTTGTGAGCCTGAGACATGAATTTGGTGGTTTTTTACTCAATGAATCACTAAAGTCTTGGAACCTTGTATTATGTATCAGGGCATTAATTGCTACCTATGGCTTGAGATTTTGAATATCCATTGCGACAACATTGAATCTTTCTACATAAGCTCGTAAAGGCTCGCCCTTCTCTTGTTGAACTTGGTTTAGGTCGGTCGAGACCTTGGCAGGCCGGATTGCTACTATAAACTTGGCTATAAATACATAACTAAATTGCTCGAAGTTCTCCATTGAATCCTCGAGTAAATTTCTTAACTTTATTTAAGCAAAATTTGTAAAGAGTTTAGGGAAATAATTTGCACAAAGCGGCATCTTCAGTTGCGTACACTAACATAGTATGGTGAAACTGATCCAGGTGAGCTTGGAGGTCAATGTTGCCATTAAAATTGGGCAAGTTGGGCAGTCGGATCTTCGAAAAAGGGGTAGCTAAACTTTTTCAAGATAAGAGGGATCTAAAGCTACCTTGATATTTTAGGGTATTTATGTTCTGGTACTTCTGCATCCTTTCCTTGAAAAGTATTTTAAATTATTTGACTATCAGAGTTATAGTAGAACCCGGAGCAAACGGATCGATTGAGGGTAGTGGAGTCGGTGTGGAGGCTGGTGGAGGTGTTTGAGTAGCCATAGCGGCTTGGATTACGAAGATGGCCTAGGCAACTTATAGAGTGAGGCCAGGTATAGGAAGAATGGGCATAACAGGGGGCTATTGGAGGAAGGGTAAGTTCCGGAGGGAAAGAGTTGCTAAATTGGTAGAGGTAAGGATGGGTTTTGTTTAGGTTGATTTTCTAGTGGTAGGACAGGGATGGTATTCAAATCGGAGAATAGATCAATTATGGGAGATAAATCCATGCTCACTGGACTAAATGTTGATAGTTTGAAAATACAGGTTGTTGAATAAGTAGAACTGGAGGAGAGCACATTTACCACTTGGCTGACCGTACCTAAAAGCCAAAAGAAAAATAATGTAGAGGGTTTGGCTAGTAGAAGCTTTGAAAATCAAGTCAGCAAAGATATTCTAAAGATGGAAAGAAAATGAATAAAATGTCCAGAGAGAGCATATGTGAGATGTTTTCCCTTATTTATAATAATAAGTAATAGAGTTTGAGTGCCTTTACAAGTCCTTTAAAGGAAAAACTTAACCACTTCCTATTTCTAGGGTCTAGATAAGGCAAAATTTTATCATTTTCTATTTTACCAGAGTTGGGATCTTCGAAAGATACTACTGCCGTTTAAAGATAACAAAAGTTCCTAAAAACATTATTCCTAAGTACTAAAGTACTTAGTGGTGAACATAAAATATTAAACCCCATAATTTTACTGCAGTTTATTTCATGTATTATTCATAATTATATTTCATTATTCCTTTTTCTTCATTTAATTCAATTATAATTACTTTTTACATAAATTTTTCGAATAAATCCCAAATTTTACTTTTATCAACAAAATTACTATTTTGCCTCTACTTGAAAAATTCATCTCAATTATGACTTTTCAAGTTTTATTCTCAAAATTTTTATCACTTTTCATTTTTGTTCCACATTATATGGATAAATTTTCACTTTAATCCCCAAAGTTTCAAATATACACTTTTGTCCTAATTTATTTATTTATTTACCCAATTCCACTATTTTACAGTACATTAGTATTAACCTCCATTGTCTCACTATTATATAGAATTACATTTTAGTCCTTACACTTTATTTTATTTCGATTAGGTCCATTTTTGTTGTTCTTTCTTTCTTTACCCTTATTATTCCATTATTCCATTCTTTTCCATTTTTAATTCTTTTGTGCTTTTTTCTTACACTCTAGTATTTTACACTTTTGCCCCTAGTACACTATGGAAATACATCACTGAATAGGATGAACGGAATGATGGACCATGTGGGTCCCAGTACTCCAATATTATCAATTGTACACATATTTTTTTCTTTTCTTTTTCTTTTTTCCCCTAAACATTTCAATACAGCCATGGAACCATATCGAGGTTACTACTATGCAAGTCGCCATGACTTGCTACTGCGGTTATAGTAATATCCCTATAGCTAGCCATGTACATTCTAATTTCTGATTTCACATATAATACTAAGGTCAAATCATAATTACAATTTAATACAATTTATGTTAATACATCATTACCAATTCATGGTATTACAGTAATAATCAATGTGCATTACCAAAATCGATCTATATTAGAATAAGTCTATATCAAAATTAGTTTGTATCATAATTAGTTTGTATCAGAATCAGTCTTATTATTTCACAAATACCAATTATCATACAATTTCTTTAATTAAGGTCATTCGGCCCATATACAATTATTCACTCATTAAGTCCTTTTTTACTATTATAATTTTATTTATTTCTTCCTTATCTTTGCTATGTTTATGGCTTAGTCCTTTTATTTTTAATAAATTATAGTCATACCCTTTATCTTCATTTTATTTATATAAATACCATTATATTAATCATTTAACTCCTTTGATTCACTATTTTATGTGTAAAATTACCATTTAGTCTCTATATTAGCTAAATCACCTTAAATCCTTCATCTTTCCTTTTTCATCCCAGTTATGTCATTTTTTTATTCTTTTTATCAAAATACCCATAGTACGACGTAGTAAAAATTCATAGATTAGATACACGGAATGTGAACCCATAGGCCCACTATAATGAATAGTATATATAGTTCAGTTCGTAATATAAAAAATAGTGAATAATAAAAAGTAAAAGTAAATTGTCCTTAGACTACTATACAAGATCTTCTTGATTCAGACCATAATATAACATCACAATTCGGTTACCTTATACCAATTTTCCTTTCAATTTGTATTTTCCACTCAATTTATTTACAATGATCATATAACCACTTGCTTTTCAATTATTTCAATTTAGTCCACAAAATTTCATTTTGGTCCCTAATTTTTCAATAGCGGTTGAATTTCTCTATTAAATTATGTATGTCTAAATTTTAATTAAATGTCATAATTTCGTTAATTTAACCTCAAATTTCTCAATTCTAAGCTCAATTTCACATTTAGCCCATAATTAACCTAAACTTTCCATGATTATACACACAACATATATGAAATTAAAGGGTTTATAGTTATTTACTTATAAAATCTCACTCCAAATAACTCAATAATCTTGCCTTTGCCCTTGTCTTTGATTTGTTGGCTTCCCTCACCTTAATTCTCTATTAGTAGAATTTTCATGTCCAAAATTCGCCATGAATTAAGTCAAATTTTGTCCAAATAATTCATACCAACTTAAAATCAACACTTAACTAACTAAATTATCAAGAAAAATTCAATTTTTCCTAAACTTACCAAAATATTCACTTGATGAACTAACTTATTTCTTACTTCTTTCACCACTATCATCAGCCAAGGATGGAAGAGAAGCAATTTGTGATAATTTAGATGAAATTAGGGGTAGTAATCCTAAGGATTAAAGATTTGAAATTAAAGAAAAATGAAGAAAGAAGAAGAAAAAGCATATGGACAGTAAGAAGAAGAAGAAGAGGAGTTGGCCAAATAGGAAGCAAATATCATATTTGTCCCACTAATTACAACTTACCAACTTTAGGACAAAATTAATTAAGTACTAAGTGGTTCCAATTTTTAATTATCAATTTTTAATAAAAATTAAACCAAAAATTGCTAAAAATATTAATCATGTCATGTTTAAAATTTTGGATCAATTCAAAATCGTTTCGATATAAAACTTAACTCAAATCCATATTTTAGTAGTTTGAAAGTTGAATTTTTAAAGTCTACAAAAATTCATTTTACCCTTCCAAAAATTCATATACAAAATTTCTAATGACTCGGTGCATTCAAAATAATTTTATGAAGTCCGTGGAATAATTTCAAGCCAGTCAAAATTTTTGGTCAGCTCTATTGGTTCCGTTATTTATTTTATTTTTTACTTTTGGAGGCCTATTTGATCTCAATTTTAGTCCAAATTATACCATCGAACTCATTATAAATAGTACTTTTCAATTGTGAAGAAAAATTTTATGGGCCCGACGGGTCTTAGATGGCACTGTTTATCCCGAAAAGTATTATTCATATGATATGCAATTCCTAGGGCATTACAGTTAAAATCATCACTTTCGTATCCCTTGTACCTGTGATAAGTGCAATATAAGCTTTGGATCCAGTTGGGGTCTGCCCTCATCGGTTAAAGCCAATTAACTTACCAATTTTGCTTCATCCATATAAGAATTTGGCACCTTGAAATATTGAAGGCATAAACCGATCTTCCTTTCAATCTTTGAAGTATGAAATAGAGACAGTATAAGCTCGGTTAAAGCTATCGCATCCTTTGATGGCTTTAATATCATTCCATCCGCTATTGCTATTATCATAGCTTGTCCTATTAGAAGAGTCCTTGTCTTTATTGGCATCCCTATATTGAGAGTTGTGCCAAAGTCAACAAGCTTCATCCATCTTGATGTACTTGTGAGCCTGAGACATGAGTTTGGTGGTTTTTTACTCAATGAATCACTAAGGTCTTGGCATCTCGTATTATGTATCAGGGCATTAATCGCCACCTCTGGCTTGAGATTTTGAATATCCATTACCACAACATTAAATCTTTCTGCATAAGCCCGTAAAGGCTCACCCTTCTCTTGTTGAACTTGGTTTAGGTCGGTCGAGACCTTGGCAAGCCGAATTGCTACTATGAACTTGGCTATAAATACATAACTAAACTGCTCGAAGTTCTCCATTGAATCCTCGAGTAAATTTCTTAACTATATTTAAGCAAACTCTGTAAGAGTTTAGGGAAATAATTTGCACAAAATGGCATCTTCAGTTGTGTACACTAACATAATATGGTGTAACTAATCCAGGTGAGCTCGGAGGTCAATGTTGCCATTATACTTAGGCAAGTTAGGCAGTCGGATCTTCGAGAAAGGGGTAGCTAAACTTTTTCAGGATGAGGGGGATCTAAAGCTCCTTGATATTATAGGGTGTTTATGTTTTGGTACTTTTGCATCATTTCCTTGAAAAGTCTTTTAAATTATTCGACTGGCAGAGTTATAGTAGAACCCAGAGCCAACAGACCGATTGAGGGTAGTGAGTCAGTGTGGAGGCTGGTGGAGGTGTTTGAGTAGCCATAATAGCTTGGATTCTGAAGATGTCCTAGGCAACTTTTAAAGTGAGGCCAGGTAAAGGCAGAATGGGCATGGCAAGGGATGATTGGAGGAAAGGTAGGTTCTGGAGGGAAAGAGTTGCTAAATTGGTGGAGGTAAGGATGGGTTTTGTTCAGGCTGATTTTTTGGTTTGGTAGGGCAGAGATGGTATTCAAATCGGAGAAAAGATCAATTATGGGAGATAAATCCATGATCACTGTACCAAATGTTGACAGTTCGAAAATACTGGTTGTTGAATAAGTAGAACTAGAGGAGAGCACATTTACCACTAGTTGAACAGAACCTAAAAGCCAAAAGAAAAATGACATAGAGGGTTTCGATAGTGCAAGCTTTGATAATCAAGTCAATAAAGATATTCTAAAGATGGAAAGAAAAATGAGTAAAATGTCCAGAAAGACCATACGTGAGATGTTTTCCCGTATTTATAATAATAAGTAATAGAGTTTGAGTGCCTTTACTGTTGGAAATTATCGGTTACATGCATCTCATACATAAGCGAAATTTAAAATTTTTAACCAATAGATCTGATCGTGCCATGAATTTACAATATACATATTAATGAGAATAAGAAAAATCACCTTTGATTTTTGTTGAACAGTTGATTTTCCTTCTCACCGGGTTGTCGGAATAAAATTGAACACCTCTAATGAGTAATTCACACTAGATAAGGATTGAATGAACCAACAAAGGAGGAGAACAAGGGCTGGCCAAAATCCCCTTGATGCTCGCAAGGGGGTGGTGGCTAGGGTTGAGAGAGTGAGTGAGAGAAACTCTTTTCTCTTAATTGTTCACCTTAACCCTAATACCCTATCACTTGGATTTTTATAGTTAGGTTAAAAATTCAACTTCATAATAGGATTGGGCTCTTTAAAATTGCTGGAGAAATATTAAATGGGCTTCTGGAATTATTAATAATTTATTTGGACTCAATTAAATCCAATTTAAGTCCTTTCACAAAAAACTATGCACAAAACCCATAAACTAAACCCTTTGTGCATATACTTGGATTTAATCTCCCAAATGAATTCCAAATCCATCCAAATTAAATATGTGGGCTCCATAACACTTATGAAATATATTTAATTTATTTTGGTCCAAGAATCAAGCCTCTAAGGCCTTCTGTCTGTAGTTGTCATGACACCCTTCCTTTTGAGGGTTTCTGCACCAAAACCATTATTCTGGGCCTCTTTTAATTTCTTCAATGGATCTATTAATTATTATATCAGCCCTATAACACTTATAGTCCAATAATAACTAATTATGAAATACAATATTTCAATTAGGTCCATTTTACATAATATTTTTAAAAAGTTCTGCGAACAATTTTACTTGATTATAATTAATTATTCTCTTATTCACTTCTCTATTCCCATAATAATATCAAATATTATTATCCTTGTCATTTTACCATTTTATCCTTTTTTCTATATGTGTGTGACCTATTGGGTTCCTGTCCATATTGGCAGTATAATACGTAATTGTGAGTTCTATTCAAAACTCACATGATTTAAACTCCTTTAAATCATTTTACCAACCCCTATTGATATTTATGATACATTATTATACAAGTCATGATTGGCCTCTAGCTAGGCATCATGACTACCCAAATATCAGGAAAGTCAAGTGGTTTGACTATACCCTTCCATAGAAATAGTTACCGTGCAATTACTCCTTTCACCCACCCTTATCTCAATTAGATTCTGAGTATGGATTTCTATCAACTCATATAAATCTAATTATATATGTTCTATTAATTTAACCATTGTTCTCAAAATACCCTTCATGGATCCCTATCCATCTTGACATATTACTCTGGCTAGAGATTCTCTGAACAAGGTAATTATAAAATCATGCAAGATACCTTCCCTTAATAAATCTAGGATGGTGAATTCTTTGTCAATCACTCAACTATCTTCAAGTAGGTCATGATATACCCAACCTCCTAACTCTGTTCACTTCCAGTTGGAAGTAATCAGTTATGGAGGCAAAGTATACCACTTGCTACTTAAGATAACTTTGGTTATCTTAAGTCTAAGGATACTTGTACAGCCGCTATGAAGAGATTCCTCACTGACATAGATTTAATATCCATGTGAGGATTCTCTTTGCAGGTCTCCAATGAACTTGTTCTTCTAACAAGCATCCATATATTAGCTTTGATTATCTTCCATAATCATGGTTATGAGAACTACTGCTTGAACCATTCAAGAAGCATAACATGTGCTAGGAGTGTTTAAGATTTGGGCTGAACCGACCAAACCGACCAGATCAAACCAACCAAACCAGTAAAACACGGTTTAGGTGGGTTTATGGTCGGGTTGGTTTTTATTTTTAGCTTTCTAATTAACAAAAGTCAGGTTAGGGATTTTAAGTCGGGTTATTGATGAAACCGACCATTTCTTCTTCTTCTTCGTTCTCTCCATCTGTCTCATGCCCTAGAAAATCGATCATCCTCGCTGTTCTTTCCTTTCTTTCGCTATCGTGCTCTATGATGAATCTTCCCTCTGCTGCCGATTTGAACGAGGTGGAGGCTTTTGCTTCTTCTCCTTTGGGTCTCAGTCCACCGGCACCACCTACAGGAAAATCTGGTAAGTGGAGATTGCTTTTCTACCAAATAAATTATAGTTTTTGTTGTTTTTTATGTTCTTCTTGCTCTTGCTCTTCTTCCATACTCTTAGCATAAAACATAAGGAATTAAAAAATGATTTGATTTCAAAAGAGACTACTCGATCAATGAAGCTTGATTGCTTGGGAAGTACTATTTTTACTTTGATCCTGATTGCCTTCTTTTTTATTTTATTTTATTTATTTATTTTTTTTTTGGTAAAATAGCTACGACACTTGTGGCTTCAGAGAGTTTTATCAGGTAATGGTCTCTGCTCTTTCCATCTCGATGAAATTATCAAGACTATTTGTTTGGCTGATGAGATAATGGAGGGAAAAGAAAAGATTTTTTTCTCTTTACGTAACCCATGAATGATGTCTTTGCATCGTTTTTTTTCTTAAGTGGCAATGTCTTCTTTGTGGGTTTTGATTTCTTATTCAAGTGGTTGAATAATTTAAGTTCTTACAATATTTCATGAGAATTCTTAACGTTGTGTTTTGTTGTTCTTCTTCTGTTCAATATATATAGAGAGAGAGAGAGAAAGCGAGATTCTTGTTGTTCTAATTTAGATTTTAGATTCGCAGTGGTCAAATTTTGTAGGTGCTTTTGCTTTTTTCTGCTTTTCTATATCTTTTCTCTGTATGTGAATGGTGATTTATTGTACAGAAAATATCAGAAATCAATTCACTTGTGCTTTCATCTATCCGAACTCTACTTATGTCTAAAAGGTTAAAACTACCAGTATATAGTTCCTTGATCTAATAGTTTATCCTTTTCATTTGGTTTTTGTGAAAGATCTGCAACTTGATGATTGATAACTAGCAATCTCATTTTCTTTTTTATCTTGCTAACATCACTTTGCCAACCCCTATTTGCAATCTGGCTAGGATTATAGTGTTGCCTCCTTCTCTTTTGAATCAATTCCTAATGTATCCTCCAGCTGCCGCACTTCCCGAAATTGGTTTTGATTGAAATTAACATGTCTATTTGAATATGAATAGAAATTGTAGTTTACTTGTTTGTGAGGTTTTTCTTTTAAATTCTTTCCCCTCCAGATCCGATGATAGAATATATGATTCCCTTGTTGTCAATCTTCACAATGACTAGTTTTAGGCATTAGCTATTACCTGTCAATAGTTTACCACGATGTTGACTTGTGCTTTCACTGTTAAAGGGGAAGCGAAAGATCAGAACTCAATTGATCCCTGCTACTGTTTGTTGGAGAAACACATTGCTAAATGAAGGTGAATTCAGTTAACAATTTCCACTTTTTTACCTTGCTGCTAACCTAGGATCTTATGAAATCTTTCAATAATTTTCCAAGATACTAACCTGTGCTTTCATGGTTAAAGGGGAAGGGAAAGATCTAATCAAAATTGATCCCTTTTATTGTTTGTTGGAGAGACACATTATTTATATGATCTGAAATAATTTGAAATATAACTTGACAACATTTTGCTTCATTAATTTTGTGAAATTGTGTGTTATCTTATAAAGTAGCTCTTGAGATTGTTTTGTTTTGTTAATAGATATGGCTTCCATAGACAAGAACACAAGGATAATAATATATCTGCATTGTAATAGTCTATGGATACATTTGAGGAAGAAGATTCCTTGTATTTTAGCACTTAGATTTTATTCCAATTCGAATTCTCTTTATTGAATTTTCTGCAAGAAATTTTAAGGTTGGATTTGGATGAATAAAAATTTTTGTAGGGAATAAAGATAAAATGCTTAGTATTAAGTCAGAGTTGCAATTTTTTTCATTTGAAAGGCGTATTCTAAGTGCTTAATGAAATGACCTTTTTTATATTTCGATTTTGTTATAAAAGGCTTATTTTGATTGTTTGGACATAATAATAAAGAGCAAATAATATATAATTTTGCTGTTATTTCTTCTCCAAATTTGTTATCTATTTCTCATATTCATTATGATAACCTTGGAAACATGAGTGAAACTAATTATGATGTTTCTTTTATATTAGGTACATGGGAATGCTGAGGAGGAGACAGTGTAGAATTGTGAATCAGATGTTAAAGATGTTTTGCTGTAGACAGGAAATCAAGTGCAAGAATTTTGAAGAAATTCAAGTAAGGAAAACTATTTGCTATTAAGATCCGGGTTTAAGAATTTTGGTTTAGTCACTTGCTACATTATTTATTAGTTTTAAATATAATAAATAATATTTTAAATTTAGTACAATTTATAATTTAATGTAATTATTATTTTGTTTATTATTTTATTTTATAAGTTAAGTTTTGAAAAAAAAAATTGATGAATACATAAGTTAATTTACTTCAAACCGTATTCAAATTGTTTTAAAACTACCCCAAACCATTATAAAGTACAATAAAAAACCGCCCCAAACCGCTCCAAATCGTCTCAAACCGCTTATATTGGTTTGGGTTGATTTTTTTTATTTTTAACCCAACCCAATCCATGAACAACCCTAACATGTGCTAGTTTGTCCGAATTAACAATGTCCTGTTTTGTTAATTTTATGACTAAGGATATTTAGATATTAACACATTTGCATGCAATAGACATCTCATATCATGAACACTTTCATGATTGTCTTTGCACTGTATTTATAATATCTAGGACTTTATTTATTAATTTAAGATTTACAAACTCATGTATTTAAATATAGCATTAATAAATGAATGATGCCTTTTATTAAGAATACGAATTCATACATATGAAATATATCCCTTTTACATGGGCTTTAGGGCATACTCTTTAACATTTATAAGTCCTACAAAGGAAAAACTTAATCACTTCCTATTTCTAAGGTCCAGATAAGGCAAACTTTTATCATTTTTTATTTTACCGGAGTTGGGATCTTTAAAAGATTCTAGTGCCGTTAAAAGATAACGAAGTTCCTGAAAACATTATTTCTAGGTTTCGGACATGTGAGTTTGGACATGAGCTATATTATGTTAATCAAACTATTTAATGGGATGGGCAAATTATGCAAACTAGTCTAGTTCATCTGGACTATTTATGGTGTCTTGTTATCACCAATCCAACCCTAACCTTTGTCACCTCCATTACCGGTGACCGACGTCAACTCCAGCCACCGTGCAAATCGCCGCACCAACCATCAATACAGTTAATTCCCCATAGTTTCAAACACCCATTCCAGCCGTTTGTAAGATGGAGATATCAAACAAGTTTCTTTGTTTTCGGAACTTCAATCACTAGCTTATTATTTGTTGTCACAAATGATTTGATTCATTAGACATGGGTGAAATTGTATTGTGTGTTGAGAAGCGTACGAACAGTAGTAAAGAGAGAAGACATTTAAAAGAAAAAAGACAAAAGTGACAGCCTTATATGGGGTCTGCATTCAGTTTGACACTACCGAATGCCGAATGGTGTATCCAACCATCTGGTACACCTCGTGAATCAATACACATAAAATTGTGAATTATATGATCAATTTTTTTAATCATGAAGAGTGAGGTACAATTTCATAAATTAGAAAATGAAAGAAGCAAGATGCATAAATCAACAAATAAAAGAAGCAAGTTGTATTCTTTTATTTTCAACTTTATTACTATAAAAGCCAACAATAAAATTGTGGTTAGTTTCGTCCATAGTCACTGAACTTGTGATCAAATTACGCAATAATCATAAAAGAAAATTTTTTTCATAAAAATCATTGAACTTTATAAATTTATACAATAAAATCATTTTGACCGAATTCCGACGAAAAAGTCACCGAAAAACCTACGTGTTAGCACAATATGACATGTGATATGCTGAAGTGGTAAGTCCAGATAATGACACGTGAAATTTTTGACAACTTCCTTGCCGAAATCTTATTAAAGTAATTTTATTATATAAATTTATAAAATTTAATGATTTTTATAAATTTTTTTTATAATTATTGTATAATTTAATCATAAATTTAGTAATTATGAGTAAAACTAACATATAAAACTGTAGTACCAATAATTTTGAGATTTTTTTTAATTTTCATATCTCATACCATTAATTTCCTTTACAATTAATGAGGTGGAGCCGGATTCTATTTATCCATGATAACATAATTTTGAGATTTTCTTTAATTTTCATATCTCATATCATTAATTTCCTTGACAAGGGCAATCAATGCCTCATATCATTAATTTCCTTTACTAGTGCAATCAATGCCACTCTTATTGGCAGCATATTATTTAATTCTTTTCCCCCCATTTTTCTGTCATACTCTGCCGAATTTAATCATCAATATGAAATAAAAATTTTCCGATCAATCGTATGCTCTTATACACTAAAAAAAGTAATTATTTTTTATTTTCAACATTAAGTTTTATGCCATTATTGAGGTTATTGAGGTATAAAAATGAATTCTCCTTGAAAAAGGCAATCTTTAATGGCTGTTCGCCATTGAACTTCTACCGTACCAATAAGTTAGCGTCATTTACTTTGGATAATATTATATATTATCACTAAATTTATATTATAATATAATTTGATAAAAAAAATCAATTCAAAAAAGTATTCTAACTGTTAATATGTCATTACTAAAATTATTTTAATTAAAAAATTATAAATTTCACATCAGATTGTTGACATGATAAATCAAACTGACCGACATGTTAATATTTTGATATCGAATTCATAATTTTCTTGTTAAAATAGTATTTCGATACTTTATTTATGATTTTTTCGTTAAAATGAGTTAAGTGATAATATTTTAAAAGTTAAAATATTTTTATAAAATAAAAAAAAATTTATGATTGAATCGTTATTATGATATCACAGCACAGAGAGAACATTTTATTAAATATCACAACAAATGATATAAAGCAATTTGAATATCAATGAATGCAACCTTATAACTAATCCAGTTATGAAAGGGCCATTAAAAGTTTTGAAGCTTATTATTAAGCATTATTATTTCGTCATTTATTTACTTTGTTGGTAAACTACATAAATTGTGGATTGTATGATGTATTTTTTTTACAGTGCTTTAAGATAACAGGGCAGTTTCACAAATCAGCAAATGAAAGAAGCAAGTTGCATAACGTGATATTCTCTTATCTTCATCTTTATTATCAGGAAAGCGAACAATAAAATTGAGACGGTTTTAAATAATACTTCTTTTGTTCTTTTATTAGTTATTTTTATTGTTTTTATTAGAATTAAAAAATAATAAATAGATTTAATTTAGTATTAAATTGCATGATTAAAATTAAATTATTAAATTTTATTGGTTATGACTTTATTAAAAAAGAAAAATAAATTAAAAAAGTAAATTAAATTATATTAAAAATTTAAAAGTAATAGATAAATAAAATTTAAATTTTATTTAAAAGTAATAAATAAAAAAAAAATGGAGGAAGTAATAGATTTTAAATTATTGAATAAATATAAAATTATAACTCTCGTTCACTCCATTGGAAGGTACGACGGAAGGAAAAAGGACTTGACTTATTTTAGCTTATATTAATTATATGGTGTATAGATATATATTTGCCACTGCCATAGGCCATAGACTATAGAGGCTTTGCTACTTGCGCAAAAAGAAGACTATGGTATAAATATAATATTTTCCACTGCCATCTGCCTCCAAGACCGCAGCTATTAAATGTCTATAAATCTTTTTTGTCCACCTAAAAGCTTGAAAAAATTAAATATCTGTAAATCCTTTTTATCAATTACAAGGCTTGCTTCAATAATAATAATAATAATAATAAAAAGCTTGC
Source organism: Excoecaria agallocha (assembly GCA_037975025.1). Classification (NCBI taxonomy): domain Eukaryota; kingdom Viridiplantae; phylum Streptophyta; class Magnoliopsida; order Malpighiales; family Euphorbiaceae; genus Excoecaria; species Excoecaria agallocha. The sequence goes on along the minus strand of CM075810.1, from coordinate 62,033,344 downwards.
AAAAAAAAAACAGCTTGCTTTGTAATTTAAAATGGGAAAAGGTACTCAAATGGCTATGATATTGTTATTAGGGTACTAAAATATTTTTTAATTAATTTGAAGACAAAAATACTTTTAATATTAATAAAAAGTAATAAAATACCTTTTAAGTAAATTTTTGTCAACTTTGAATTAATAATACTTACATTACAAAATACGTTATATCATTTACATGTGACGAAATATGTCATATCATTGCAAGTTAGCACAATGTATATTTTTTTATTTAGTACTATAAAAAAATATTTAGAGATCTTTTAGCATTTTAAGAAAATTTTTAAAAGTATTTTGGCACCATATAAAACAGGTTAAAGGTATGTTTGAAAAATGCATTTATATTTGAAAAAATTAAATAAAATTTCTATGTAGGAAATATTCTTTTTGACTAGTTGAAAGTACATTTTGCATAAAAATATATAATTTAAAATTTTAATCAATATGTAAATTAAATTAAGATATTAAAAGTTTTGAATATCCAATTTATTTAATTTTATTTATATTTTTTTCTTATAAATATAAATATTTATTAATTAGAATATTTTAGCTAACTAATAGCATTTAACTTAGTTTTTTAAATATCTAAAAAATGTAAATTTAACATATTATATGACGTTACATCATATTATTAATCACCTATTATGTTTCAATCTGATAGGTACGTTTCTCCCTTATTTATATTTATTTCACATTATAACTCACTTTATAATTAAAATTAATTGATTATTTTTTTTAATATATGCTTATTTAATTTTTTTACCAACAAATATATATTGATTAATATCTTATACTCTCTACATATGTTCCTAATAAATACGGAAGAAAAAAAATTAAAAATAAATTGTACAATCTAAAAATATTTATTAATTAATTTTTCTTAATGAATATGATATTAAATTTTGAAAGTGTAGTTACGTGATGTAGCAAATTTATTAACAACTGAGTAAATTTGTAAAAACAACTATTTTTTTTTCTAATTTTACATATTAAAGAATTATTTAATGATTCAAATACTAAAAATAAAAAATAATTATGATATTATTTGAGAATTTAGAAAATATGCACTTAATTTTTTTAAAATAAAAAATACCTTTAATGTTTTCATCAAGATACTGTAATGCCTTTAAAATGTTCCTCAATATATTAAAATTGCCCTAAAGCTTTTTTAGAGTGTTTAAATGTCAATGACTTTATTTTGAATTAAAAATTCATGTGGTACTAACATGTCGGTGATGTGATATATTTTATTACATGTCAATGCGATGTCAGCGTTGTTAATTCAAAACTAACAGAAGTTTGATTTAGAAATATTTTAATATCTTTTTATTAATATTAGAAGTATTTTTATTTTAAAATTAATTATAGGGGCATTTTAGTACTTTGAAAACAACTTCAATAACATCTTAATAGAGTCAATTTCACCTATGATCCCTAAACTTATGCCTAATCGTTCAAAAGTAACTGACTTATTTTTCATGACTTGAATATCACTGAACTTATCACTTTTTGCAGAAAAATAATTTTGACCAGTTTTCGACGATGATCTTTGACAAAATATTGACGCGGCATGCCACGTCATATACTTGGACACACGTGACATGACACATCAGCAGCCACATTATCGAAAGAGGTCACCTCACATGACACATCATCATGCCATGCCATTGAAAGATGCCACATCACATGACACATTAGTATGCTATTTCATATATCTGGATACATGTAGCCTCTTTCAGTGATGTGATTGCTGACGTGTCATGTCACGTATATCCAGACATATGACGTGGCGTGCTACATCAATATTTCGGCAAACATCATCGCCGAAAATCGATCAAGATGATTTTTCTGCAAAAAGATGATAAGTTCAGTGATATTTAAGTCATGAAAAATAAGTTTGTTACTTTTAAATGATTAAGCATAAATCCAGTGACCGTGCATAAAATTGACCCAATTTTAGTATAATTGCATAATTTTGGGAAGAAGAAACTCCAAAACTCATGTTATGAATTCAAAATTTATTATTGATATACTAATATTAAACCTTGCAATTTTTTATCTTACTCAAATCTGCTAAAAAATAGTGACCTAATCTCAAATCTAAATTCGGAAGAAATCAGAATGATTAGAAAAATTTAGAATTGAATCCAATCCGAATTCGAAACCTGAAAAATCCATCCAAAAATACTTAAAACTTGATTTGTTTTGAACTTGCGATCCATTTTTTTAATTAAATTTTAGTTTATGTCATATACACACACACACACTACATCATTTTATTAATATTTCCATCCCAATTTTATATAAAAACTAGATTTAATAGGAAGAAAATAAGAAAAATCTAATTATTTAATTTGTAAAATGCAAAAAATTAAAAAAAATTAAAAAGTGAAAAGAAAAATAATAATTAAGTGGCGTGCAACATATATTGTAGTATGCTATTTATATTCTTTGCATATTTCATTCTTCGCTCTTTTTTTTTCTCTCTCTATGCCATAAATCATCATTATTTTGTTGTTCACAACTTATCCTTCATCTTATCTCACCTATTCTATTTAGTAATACTCTTTCAATTTTTTTCTTATCAAATCATAGTATCTCAAACCCGGAAGAAATTATAATGCTCCGAAAAATTATGAGTTTGTGAATAGTACATTACGGATCGTGAATAGTAGTTTTAAAAATGAATAATGCCACTCAGAATAAGAATAGCATTTTTTTGGGGGTTATGAATGAAACAAATTCAATGGTTGGTTTTAAGGAGAAAACAAGTCATTTTAAGGTGCTTAAAAATAAAATATAAATAATTACATGTTTGATTGGCAATCAAAGTCGATCCTGATATCGAGAAATTCAAATTGACCAATATAATGAGTTATACATGATGTCAATTATGTATTTTAAGTAGAACTGAAAAGTCATAATTGACTTAGAACACTGAAAAATTTAAAATCAAACCGGTTAAATTAACAATTGAACCAAATATATCGAATTGGTTATGCTTGGATTTTTAGTTTTGATTTGCTTTTTCAGTTTTAAATGTAATATGAAATCAAATCTGAACCCCTTTAAAGAACAAATGATCGGAATGACCTGAAAGTGATAAGAAAAATGATGAGCCAGAAAGTTCAAAATCTAAAAAAATTTAATCGAACATGCTCGACCCAACCCATTTACGAAATTTAATTAATATTTTTTGCTTCCTCTATTGTATTTTAGAATCCAAAATCAATTGCATGTTTATTATATTGATACTTTAATGCCGTTAAACTTATTATTAATAAAAATTTTTTAAAAAAGTATTTAATATATCAGAGCAAAGCACAAAAGTTTAAAGTTTAACTAGTATAGTTTTTTTGAACATCAAAGAAACTTCATTAAGAAGAATAAGAATCATCATGGAGAGCTAAGCACAAAAAATTTAGGGGAGACAAGTCCCAAATCAAAAAATCAATCACTGAATCCGAAGCATGAGCAAGCAAATGAGTGCAACTATTCGCCGATCTTTTAAAAAAACCAAAAGACTGGTTTACATTAGATAAAAGTATCAATATAATAAACATTATTGTATGCATATGTCATTGATTTGATATAGGCATAATTATGGCAAACCATAATGTATATTTAAATGTAGTATACATAATTATGGCAAACATTATTGGCACAATGATTCTAACTTAGTGGGATACTAAAGATCAATTTCTTATCCCTTTCATTGAAAAAAGAATTAATGAAGTCATGTTTCCAACATTTAGCCTCATGATCAATCAAATTCGAAACAAGTAAGGAATCAAAAGAGCTATTAAGGCTCAAAGTCACCTCTAAGTCATCCATATTTGGTAGCCAAGGATCATTAATTACAGAGATAGGATGCCTACTGCCCACTCAAAATTTACTTCCTCTGCAAACAACTGATTGAGCAGAGAGAAAACCTCCCCAAATAAAATTGGATTAGCACTAAGTCTCACATTAAGAGAACAACCATACGGATAATATCTTGCTTTTAACATTCGAGCCATAAGAGAATTATATCAGAGAAGAGTCTCCAACATTACTTGCTTAATAGAGTAAGATCAAAATCATGCAAAGACCAAAACCCCAACCCATCATACTTCTTAGGCCAGCACATACGATCCTAAACCATCTAATTAATCCCTTGACTATTAACAGAATTAGTGCGCAACCAAAATCTGTTAAAAAATCTCTCTAGCTTACTTATAGCATAATTTATAATAGCTTGAACCATCGTTTTCAATAAAACCTCTTTTCCCACATGAAAGAGGAAAAAATGGTTTCACCCTTACATCCTATTTCAGACCTTTTGCTCAATAAATGAAAAAACCTGCTTCTTATCTAGGCTAATCAAAGAAGGGAGCCCAAGATAAGCTTTATGATCAATAACAATAGAAATAGAGAGGGAAGAGCACACCTCTTGTCTAATTAACTTAGGAGTGTTTGAGCTAAACTTTAGAGATGACTTATTATAATTAATAAGCTGCCCAAAATCTACTGCATAAATGCTTAAAATACTATTTATAACTTCAGCCTGATTTATGGATGCCTTAAAAATATTAGCTGTCATTCGCAAAGAAAAGATGACTAATAGGAGAGCTCTAGAAGCAACTCGACACCCAGTTATGAGTTACGCTTCTTTATTCCTTTTGATAAAAGCTGACAAAACTTCAGCCCCTAATATAAACAAATAAGGGGACAAAGGGCACCCTTGTTGAAGAGCCCTAAAAGCTGGAATTGGACCTATCAATTTGTTATCACAATTCATAAAATAACGGATAGAATCAAAACACATCGCATTTTCCGTTTAAGGAAGTGTATGATTTCGAAAGTGACCACAATGAAAGCACTTTGAGCCTCTGAAACTATAGAGGGCAGGATATGTTTAAGATGATTGGCTAACATTTTAGCCACAATTTTATAGAGCACATTGCAAAGAGCAATAGGTCTTAAATTTTCCATAGACTCCATATTCTGCTTTTTAGGAACCAGCGTCATGATTGTATCATTGAGACCCTCTGAAAGATTGCAAGAATTAATAACATAAGACTCAAAATTCAAGAACAGAGGAGTATGATCAGAGGTAGTTACCTCTAAATTATTCACCTTGAACATCGAGAATAGACCCAAACAAGTGTGTGTGGCTATTGCCCGATCTAACCATTATCCAATAAGCCAAGTATAATTATAATAGTTACTTGTAATTATCCAATAAGCCAAGTATAATTATAATTGTGCAAAATTCCCATTATTCCGAAACCAAGTATAATTATAGCCCTCCATCCTTAAATCCCATAAGTTACTTGTAAAGACTATCCTAAATTCTTTTTTCACCCGTCATCATATGTACTAATTTGTGTGTAACTGAATATACAATAAGCCATTTGCACAATTGATATTTTAGCTTACAATATTTATGTATATACATCAACACAGTACGATAGTCCATATAAAAGGAAACACTCGATCAAATTACATTGATATCATCCTGTTCTTCACAATGCAATTTACTTAGTACATTATGACATTTATAGTGACAAAAATAAAATATAAATTCCCTATTTTGTTTCTTTCTATTCCTGATGTTGGTCTTGTTGCTACATATCTTATCCCTAGAAAAGTTCAAGCTTTATGTACCTACATTGATAAACACTCGTACTAAACTATATAGCTTAGTAGGAAACATAAATCATGTAGATGACCTCTCATAGAAGTCGTCGATAGAATATACACATATGAGCATACAATTAGACATATAATAAAGTAAATATCTATAATAGACAATATGTTCATAACATTGCAAAACATCATGCAACTTACTTTATCATACATAGTTATTATATCTTCACCAAAATCTTTAATTATCTTGGTTTATCACATACCTATCTCATTTGATTACTTATTAAAGTATTTATTTAGTATATAAGGTCATATAAGCTAAATTTACAGTTGAATTCTAATAGTATTTCTTAAGTTATTAATCTTAGTTACTTTTCTAAACATATATTCTACTAACATGATTCCACAATATACAAATATTCATGTTACTTTTCTATTGTTATCTTATGCATCATATACATTTATTGATAGTCTTAATTTGTTTATCACTATTAAGCCAATCTTGTATTTCTTACCTACCCTCTAGTTTATTAATGCATTAGTATAGTAACTTAACTCTTGAATTAACCATATATATATATATATATATATATATATATAAGCCCATCTTTACAATGATTGTTTCAATCTTAAATTAAACATGATTTATATATCGGTTATTCGATATTGAATATGTAATCGGTAAGTACAAAGAATATATGCATTCGTAGTATGACTATGGATAAACCATCAAGTAATCATACATATTCACATATATTTTATGGCCTTAAGTGAAGGAAGCATTAGATAATTTTAACACCAAACATGCACATATGATATCATACTACCATAAAATTTCATGCTTAAATAAAGTCTCATCCAATCTCATGTTTTTCATTTATTATGCATAGATTCATAGAAAGTGTTATCTAAGTCAAGCCATGAAATATCATATCATCTATGTTAAATTTTTGTTTAAATTATTTTACTTATATCCTATATTAAGCCTGCACCTTTCTTGAGGGTATGGATATGGACGATACTAGGGTACCCAAAGGTATGAAAGGATATCCAAAGGTATCAAACTATAGACCTAAATGGGATCAAAGCTATACTATAAATCGATCAAGTGAACACAAACAAGGTCGGCAAGTGACCCAAATGAGGTCAAATAATATAGACCTAAATGGGGTTAAAGCATAGGGACCCAAATGGGATCAAACATGTAGCAGCTGTGATAATGGTCATTTATATAATATTTTTAGTATGTTTTTAGGTGTTTAATTTGGTTAGTTTTGTGTTAATTAGGTTAGATTTGAGTTTAATTGGTTAATTTTATGTTTTTGAAGTTAATTTTAAATTTTGGTGTTTTTCAGGGTTATTTTGCTAGAAAAATGACTTAATTGTAAAAAAGGCAAAGATTAGGGCCAAAACTGCAAATATGGAAAAGTTGATGCGAGAAAATTGGGCATTTAGTCCAGAAGCTTTACACGTGAGCACGTGAAAATAATGAAGTGATCAACCCGTGGCCATGTGAAAGAGAAATTGAAGGAAGCATTGAAGACACGTGACCACGTGTGAGGGAAGGCATAATCCACACGTGGCCACGTGTGAAGAAAGGCTTAAGGAATACATGACCACGTGTTCAATTGCAAAGGAAAGGACGTGGCCACGTGTTGTGTCTCCCGTGCAACGAAGGATTTGCGATCTTTTCCAATTCAAGAAGGATTCTTTTCCTACTCCAATTTAGGAAGTTTGGAAGGCTTCTACAACATCTTTTGCCTATAAATAGACAACTCTAACACCAATGAAAGAATGAGATGAATTAGTAGAATCAATTAGAGAAATCTTAGAATTAGGTTTAGTTATTTTACGTTGTTTTTATGTTTTCATTATTTTTCTTCAACTTTGTCTTTAGTTTTTAAACATGTTTAGGAAGTAATTTTTCTTCTTTTGCTAATGGATTCTTGAAATCTTATATTTTCATTGTTATGAAATTATTTTGAGCTTAATTTTCAATATCGGTTGATTATTTCTTGGTTTTAAGCATATTCTTATCTTTGATTGTGTTGAGATTGATTGTTGGTTTATTGAATAAATAACTAAAAATTGGTTTTGACATAGTTAATGATTTGCATGTTCTTAGATTAACTCTTTAATGTTTATGCATGATTATTATCCAAAATATGAGATGATTATGTGTGAATTTTATTGGTTAATACTAAGAGAGGAGGAACTAAGAATGAATTGGAGTTGAATCACTTGAGAAAGGCTTTAATGAATATTTAGGAAGTTAAGACTAGACTTGCATGCTATGTATTAGATTTGTCTATGAGTTTAATACTAAGAATGATATACTTGAATAAAGATATCTTAGTTTATTACTAGTTTTTCCATAATCACTGGTGTTTATATTGAATTTAAGTCATTACAATGAAAATTAAGGTGGATAGTTCCTTTAGCAAGAGAATTCCAGTTATTGCTTTGTTTTTAATTCATGTTTTAGCTTTTGTTTTGTTTAATTGTTTATTTTGTTTAATTTTTGCTTTTAAATCAAAAACATTTGGGAAATAATCTCGAATTAATTTAATTCATACATAGGTATTATACTTAGCAATCCATGTTTCCTTGGGTACGATATCTGGGGTCTTAATCTATATTTCCCTATATTACTAGCCGATCTAGTACACTTACTAGACACCGGTCAAGTTACAATATATCTTTATAGGCATGCCTATCTATCCATAACCTAGACATAGATGCAGGTAATTGTAATTCTTTACTTTAACTTCTTACTTTCTCCTTTCATATCTTATTTGTCTGTAACTCATTTGAATGAATATATTTAGGAATAAGGAATCATATGCATATTCATTCATTTCTATATACCTTTATAATCTAGTACATCTTATTTTCATGCATTGGAATCAATTATATAACTATAAGCACTTCAGTGTATCATTTCATTAGAACATCTACATATCGATATAAGTTCAAGCTCATACGTCATCGTTCAACTCTTGTATTCTAGTATATTAACATATATTCATGGGATTAATATGAAAATTTAGTAAAAACATAACTAACTTCTTTGCATGCTTGTATTCATCTTTGTATGTTTGGATATGTATGTACTTATTTGTAATTCATATAATCTAGTTGTCTAGTGTATATGCATACATGTACAAGCATCCTTTATAATCATAATAACATAACTTTGAACATTAATTCATTATTACAATTCAAACACTCATGTAAGTTTACATTCCCTAACTATAATATCTTTAAGCATCTATTTGACTATTTATATCTCCTTTGTATCTTGTGTTGGAACATGTTACTATAGGTCCCAATCAAATAACATGCTAAGCATATATATACAATACGTTTTAACTTTATTCTTATATGTCAATATGTTTCTCACATATTTAGTGTCATAAGTTACCTTTGTTTTTATGTTTAGAATGCTTTAAAAGTATTTAGAAAGGTTTAGACAAAGTTTGGTAACAATTTGGGTCTTAAAATCAAGTTTAAAAGGGGACAGAGGAGGGTCAATATCATTACTTGATATGTACTGACCGTGAGATAGGTGTACATTCACTTTTGGATTGGGTCATGGTTATTAACAAATTAGTGTTGACTGTGAGGTCCATTCTGCCTTAAAAATTCTAAAGGTAGATTCTCAGGCTTTGTTTGTATGCTCTTTTAAACCTAGAAAATGACATTTTTGGCTAAAGTTGCCTTCTATAAAGTTATTTTTCTATGTCTCTAGTTTCTAAACCATTAAAATTCACTCCATTTAGACTTATGAATGTTTAGATATTCAGTACATAAGGCAAACTAATCCCAAAGAAAAGGTAGCAGACACAGTCAATATTTAAGCCCGATTTTAATCATCTTACAAGGGGATTCAATTTTTGAATTCCTCTATAAAATCAAGGTCTATGAGTCTAGTTTTAGTTCCAACTAAAATTACTCAATTTGGATTTCTGTAGCTCAATTTATAACTAAAACAGATTGGGTTAGTCAGTTGAACCCTAAGACAGATTTTAATGATTTCATAAAGAACTTGGCTATTCCTATTCTTAATCATCTTTCAGCTTAATTTTCATGTTAATACCTTATTATAGCATCTAATAAATAATTCCTTATGCCACCAGCATCACATACATAATCATAATCATGCAAAGTACCCAAACCTCTTTGACAAATTAATACCTTCTTCAAGCTTTTTCCTCCTTTTTCTCCTTGCATATGCTTCTCTTTCCTTCTTCATAATAAAATTACAGATTATTATGCTTGAAGATTAATCTACTCCTTTAAATTCAATATCTAATTATAAGGAACAAAAGAAGAAAAGAAAAGAGTTTCATTACCTTAAGAAGACTAATCATTAAATTCTCTCTCCTTTTCAATGCTAGAGTTAGATTTTGGGATTTATTTAGTGGTTAGGATGGTTGGGTTTTTGGGAGAAAATGGTTGCCTTTCTCATCCCTTTAAGTGGCCGACTATCAAGTTTCCTATAAATTTTTGGCTTTTCCTCTCTTTTCAAGAGAATTCTAGAAAAGGTTATATGTCTTCATTCTATTGGTCCTTTATTTGACCAAGTTTTTTTTTAATTTGCACTCCACTCTTTCTTCTTCCTATAATTCTTATTTACATCCCAAATATTTTCTCTTCTATTTCAATTAAGCCCCTATTTTACCTTTCTCCTAATTAGGCACATGTGTGACATAATGTAAAATGACCATGTTACCCTTTCTTTTTTAAATTAATTCCATTCAAGTCCTTTCGTACACTTCCAATATCTATATCCTTATATTATCTCCTTCATACCTCCCTAAACATGCCCAATTACCACTAGGGTATATGTTGGGGCTTACATTTCTCTCCCCCTTAAAAGAATTTCATCCTCGAAATTAATACATGTGCTATATACTAATTCGCATTACTAGTATCTCGATAATCCTATCTTTATTACTATTAATCTTTATTCACTACTATCTCCTCTTAATCATCTTTTCCTTCACTCTGTCACATTTAAGTTTTCATCTAGCTTTGTCTTCTCATAATGATAACCCTTTCTTACTATCAAGTCATTGCTGCACTCAATATATATCAGGTCAGTTTCTTTTTCAATTGGGGCCGTGCATATAATCTAATGCTTTTTATGACTTGTCAAATAAATCTAGTGAAATGCTATGAAAATGATGATTTCATGTATTCAATAGAATACAAATGCATGTTCTCATATAATGTATATGTTTGCCCCAACCTATGCTATTAAATGTAAATCAATTGCCCTTGTTATTAAAAAGAAATTACTGACAGGTGTATATAGAGCACCATATTTAATTAGAATCTCACATCATAGTAACTTCACGTAGAGATAACCTTATCAAGCTCACACAAATTCTTTTTCATGTATTGCATTGGTATACCCTCCATATACTTTTTTTTTGTACAATATTATAACTTGATCATTAGTTACATTCATATCATACTCTATCTAAACTAAAGATGGTGCCTCACTAAGTACTCTACCTTTTATATTCATACTTGTAAGGATAGAAAACCTAACTCCTCATTTTATACATGTCAACTTTTGAATTATCATTTTATCTAATATTCTAGATAAATATACATATATTTTGCGTCATCCAAGATAATCTATACACACACACACACACACACACACACACAAACACACACACACACACACACACACATGTATCAAAGAATATGGAAAATAAAGTATCGGGAGTTTTCTTGATAACGTTTAGCTCTATTAGAGTTCCAATCTTATTGGTTCGTACCAAGACAATTAATTCCATAGTTTGGTTTCTTTCACTATAGTCTAGCTTTTCCTATGATTCAATTGGAACATTGAACTTCCTTTCACTCATTATGGTGTCTCACGTTGTGTGATGCTCGCTCTTATTACCATTTTATTTACTTATTATTTTGTTAAATTGCTTGCACAAAAACACATTTATACATATATATATATTAACATGACTTAAGTATGTTTACAGAATAATTCATTACATATATTCCAAATCCTTTACATTAAACATTTACAAAAATTAACTCTATGCTAAAATTTGTCTTCATTTATTATCCTTTCTAGTGGCCTGTAGATGTTGACTTGAAATCGGCACTTATACTTCATCCTTAGGTACTTACATGGGAACAATACCCATATTGAGCAATGGCTCAGTGGGGAGTAAACAATGCAATCGACTTCTTGTCAGAGTCTCACATACAAATAACATAATAACATGCCATTTTATGTTACAAAATACATACACTTATAACAATAGTCCATGCATTAAGGGAACATTGCAATATAATTTCTTAATAATGCACTCAGTAACACTTTAATACAATTCTTTAATTACACTTCATTGTCCAATGAAGAACAGTGACACTACCATGAGCCATTGAAACACTTACATTGTTGATCACTTATCATTATTCATTAATCAAATCATTGTCATCACCTGAATTCCTATAAACGGTGGATATGGGTACAAACACTAATTACCGATAAGCAGTATCAAACACTGGAGACATAAAAATCTCAAGTCATTATTAGAGAGTATGCCCTAGAGCCCATGTAATAGGGATATTTTTCATATGTATGAAATTTATATTCTTAATAAAAGGCATCATTCATTTATTAATGCTGTGTTTGAATACATGAGTTTGTAAATCTTAAATTAATAAATGAAGTCCTAGATATTATAAACACAGTGCAAAGGCAATCATGAAGGTGTTCATGATGTGAGATGTCTATCATATGCAAATGTGTTAATATCTAAATATCCCTAGTCATAGAATTAACAAGATAGGACATTGTTAATTCGGACAAACTAGCACATGTTATGCTTCTTGAATGGTTCAAGCAATGGTTCTTATAATTGTGATTATGGATGATAATCAAAGCTAACATGTGGATGCTTGTTAGAGGAACAAGTTCATTGGAGACCTGCAAAGAGAATCCTCATATGGATATTAAATCTATGTCAGTGAGGAATCTCTTCATAGCGGTTGTGCAAGTATCCTTAGACTTGAGATCACCAAAGTTATCTTAAGTAGCAAGTGGTATACTTTGACTCCATAACTGATTACTTCCAACTGGGAGTGAACATAGTTAGGAGATTGGGTATATCATGACCTACTTGAAGATAGTTGAGTGATTGACAAAGGATTCACCATCCCAGATTTAACAAGGGAAGTTATCTCGCATGATTCTATAATTGCCTTGTTCAAAAGAATCTCTGGCCAGAGTAATATGCCGAGATGGATGGAGATCCATGAAGGGCATTTTAGGAACAATGGTTAAATTAATAGAACATACATAATTAGATTTATATGAGTTGACAGAAATCCATACTCAGAATCTAATTGAGATAAAAGTGGTGAAAGGAGTAATTGCACGGTAACTGTTTATATGGAAGGGTACAATCAAACACATGACTTTCCTGACATTTGGGTAGTCATGATGCCTAGCTAGAGGCCAATCATGACTTGTATAATGATGTATCAAAATATCAATAGAGATTGATAAAATGATTTAAAGGAGTTTAAATTATGTAGTTTTTGAATAGAACTCACGATTACATATTATACTGCCAATATGGACAGGAAACCCAATAGGTCACACACATATAGAGAAAAGGGTAAAATGGTAAAATGACAAGGATAATAATATTTGATATTATTATAAAGGTAGAGAGGAGAATATGATAATAATTAATTAAAGAGTTTAATTAATTATGATCAAATAAAATTGTCCGCGGGAACTTTTGAGAAATATTCTGTAAATTGGACCTAAATAAAATAATGTATTTCATGATTAATTATTATTATCTTATAAGTGTTATAAGACTACTATAAGTGTTATAGGACTGATATAATAATTAATAGGACCATTGGAGAAATTATAAAGGGCCAAAGGAATGAAGAAGTTGGAGGAAGCCCTCCAGAAGAGGGCTACACGCCAACTCCATACAGAAGGGATTGGAGGGTTTTTTCTTGGACCAAATTAATTTATATATATTTTACATAAGTGTTATGGAACTCACATATTTAATTTGGTTTGATTTGGAATCCATTTGGGTATTTAAATCCAATTAGATGCACAAAGGGCCTAGTTTGTGGATTTTGTGCATGGTCTTTTATGAAAAGATTTAATTTGGATTTAATTAAGCCCAAATGATTATAATTAATTCCAGAGGCCCAATAAATAATTCTCCAGCAATTTTAAAGAGCCCAATCTCATTAAGGAGTTGGAATTTTAACCTAAACTATAAAAGGCCAACTAATGAGAATTAGGGTTAAGTGATTAAAACAAAAGGAAAGTCTATTTCTCCTAATTCTCTCTCCCTTTTGCGCCACTTCCATTGCTAGCCTCTTGGATTTCGGCCAGCCCTAGTTGAACACCAATTTGTTGGTTCAATTTACCCCTCTCTAGTGTGGATTACTCATTGGAGGTGTTCGATTTTGGACACCGTGGTTTGCGACAACCCGGTGCGAAGTAAAATCAACTGTTCAACAAAAATCAAAGGTGATTTTTCTTATTCTCATATAGTTATATTGTGTATTCATGGCAAGATCAGATCTAATGGTTAAAAAATTTTAAAATTCCGCTCATGTATGTGATGCATGTAACCGTTAAAATCCAACATGGTATTAGAGCCTCGGTTTTGCCATGGATATACAATTCTATATTTTTTTTCTGCGGAATAAGTTTTGTTTTGTTTTGAGTTATTTATTTCATGAACTTTAAAATATTAGATTTGATTGTTCATGAATGAGAAATATTGATTTCTGGTTGTATGAGTGATCAAATAAATTTGGTAGAAACAAAAACGAAATTTTTGAATGATTAAGATTTGGGTTTGGGGTGAAACCCATTAGGGTTTGGCGTGAAACCCTAGGTAATGTTAGGGGCAGTTCTAATTTAATTTCTTATGGATCCATTTAAAAATCATTTAGATGATATTTTATGTGTTTAATATGTGATATTAAGCCGTAGGATCGAACGGAATTAAAATCGAACAGGTTTTGCATGGAAACTAGTTTTGTCGAAAAGTTCGATAAATTGGTGTTCTTCGTGTATTCTTGGTTAGAACGACTTTTGATCTTCTAAATCTGATATATATGATATATTAAAGTGTTTTTAATTAATTGGATTAATTAAAATGGGCCTTAAATTAATTTGATTAATTTTAATTCATTAAAACCACTTAATGGGCTTAATTATGTTTACAGACTTGGTTTAAATTAGTGAATGACTTGGTAGGCCCAAGGAGCTGATTTAAATTAACTATTATAAACATTAATTAAGTTTATTAATGGGTTTTAAGGGCTGGAGTGGGCTTGGCTCATTCCGAAAGGCCCAAATGGTCCAAATGACACAAAACTAGTTTGTGTGTGAACACACTTAGGGTTTTTCTTCTGTGGGTTTCGGCCTACACTTGTTTTAAGCCAAAATTGATTCTTTTAATTATTTAATATGATTAATTAATTAAATAATCAATTTATAATTAATTAATAATCAATTTGATTGATTATTAAGACAAGAACACATGCATGCAAAAAGGGTTCCTAAAATGAAAGTTTCCAAAATGGAAAAAGTTTCCTAATTTGATCACATCATTAAAATAACTCAAAATATAGTTTCAAAGGTTGAAACAAAGTTGGTAATCCATTTCTTTATGCATTAGAAAGGCATATAAGGGTGAATGATTGGCATGATGGTTAGTTATGGACAAAGCCCAATGTGATTGAGCATAATGCATGTTTTGGCCCAATGAGGACTTTCATGTCCCGGCTACTTTTTTTTGGTTTGTATTTCATTTCAAATTGTAATATGTAATTAGATTACTTAGATTAGAATTAGAAATAGAGATGAAGACCATTTTCAAGGAGCAAGATGGGCCCGGATGGAGATCCAGCAAGCTTGAAGATAATGTAATTATTTTTCTTGTTTGAATCATGCATACTACCTAGGTGTGACCTTTTGATTTCCCTCTTGGCTCGGGGAAATCAATGTAGTGAAGTCCATAACTATACCATATTTATATGCTTATATTTATGTGATAGATATAGGATGCATACCAATGTATGCCAACTATGTATGATGAGACTTAATTAACTAAAACCCTCAAACAAATACTAAGGTATATAAGCCTTCCATTAATTTGAGGAGAACCAGAGTTCTTTATAGTGTGGGTTGTTGACCACAGTCAAGCTCACATTATATCGAATATGTTCAAATCTAATTAAATGGGTTATCTTAGCTAGCCATTAGTTTGTTGACCACAGTCAAGGCTAATGGTTCTAGAGGCAAGATTAGGGAATGCATATATGATATGCATGCATCAAGAGTTGATAAACCTAATGATCCAATAGTTGTGTAGAGACACAATTGGTATAGAGATACCTACCTTTCAAGGGTATGGAATTTGGCTTGTTGACCACAGTCAAGGTCAAATTACATATCAAGGATTGGATATTGGCCCACTAAGAAAACCATCGGGTTTTCTCGGATTATATAGTGAGGGCTATTAATTCGTAATAAAATAGTGGGAGAAAATGGATTAATTAAAGACCTTATTAATGCATACATATATATGAACATACTCTCATATCTTTTCTTTTTCACATCTAGGTCATCATCATGAGCACATCAAACATTAATATACGGTCAATCTTGGATAACAAGCTGGTTGGCAATAACTATTCTGACTGGATCAGGCAAGTGAGAATTGTTCTCAGGGCTGAAAAGATCCATTATGTCTTGGATAAAGATCCACCACCACTTCCATCAGATGATGCCATTGATGAGATCAAAGGCATTTATCGAAAATACATGGAGGATAGTGAAGCAGCAGCATGTCTGATGCTGGGTGCTATGTCCTCGGAGCTTCAGAAGCAACATGAAATGATGGATGCTAGAACCATCGTTTTACATCTAGAGGAGCTTTATTCTTCTCAGGCTAGAACTGAGCAATAT